>OY804575.1:147680986-148210015 GCA_963680875.1 Bathymodiolus brooksi
GCAATAACTAAAAGAAGAAGGACAGACACTGCAATAACAAAAGAAGAAGAACAGACACTGCAATAACTAAAAGAAGAAGGACAGACACTGCAATAACTAAAAGAAGAAGGACAGACACTGCAATAACTAAAAGAAGAAGGACAGACACTGCAATAACTAAAAGAAGAAGGACAGACACTGCAATAACTAAAAGAAGAAGGACAGACACTGCAATAACTAAAAGAAGAAAGGACAGACACTGCAATAACTAAAAGAAGAAGGACAGACACTGCAATAACTAAAAGAAGAAGGACAGACACTGCAATAACTAAAAGAAGAAGGACAGACACTGCAATAACTAAAAGAAGAAGGACAGACACTGCAATAACTAAAAGAAGAAGGACAGACACTGCAATAACTAAAAGAAGAAGGACAGACACTGCAATAACTAAAAGAAGAAGGACAGACACTGCAATAACTAAAAGAAGAAGACAGACACTGCAATAACTAAAAGAAGAAGGACAGATACTGCAATAACTAAAAGAAGAAGGACAGACACTGCAATAACTAAAAGAAGAAGGACAGACACTGCAATAACTAAAAGAAGAAGGACAGACACTGCAATAACTAAAAGAAGAAGGACAGACACTGCAATAACTAAAAGAAGAAGGACAGACACTGCAATAACTAAAAGAAGAAGGACAGACACTGCAATAACTAAAAGAAGAAGGACAGACACTGCAATAACTAAAAGAAGAAGGACAGACACTGCAATAACTAAAAGAAGAAGGACAGACACTGCAATAACTAAAAGAAGAAGGACAGACACTGCAATAACTAAAAGAAGAAGGACAGACACTGCAATAACTAAAAGAAGAAGGACAGACACTGCAATAACTAAAAGAAGAAGGACAGACACTGCAATAACTAAAAGAAGAAGGACAGACACTGCAATAACTAAAAGAAGAAAGACAGACACTGCAATAACTAAAAGAAGAAGGACAGACACTGCAATAACTAAAAGAAGAAGGACAGACACTGCAATAACTAAAAGAAGAAAGGACAGACACTGCAATAACTAAAAGAAGAAGGACAGACACTGCAATAACTAAAAGAAGAAGGACAGACACTGCAATAACTAAAAGAAGAAGGACAGACACTGCAATAACTAAAAGAAGAAGGACAGACACTGCAATAACTAAAAGAAGAAGGACAGACACTGCAATAACTAAAAGAAGAAGGACAGACACTGCAATAACTAAAAGAAGAAGGAACAGACACTGCAATAACTAAAAGAAGAAGGACAGACACTGCAATAACTAAAAGAAGAAGGACAGACACTGCAATAACTAAAAGAAGAAGAACAGACACTGCAATAACTAAAAGAAGAAGGACAGACACTGCAATAACTAAAAGAAGAAGGAACAGACACTGCAATAACTAAAAGAAGAAGGACAGACACTGCAATAACTAAAAGAAGAAGGACAGACACTGCAATAACTAAAAGAAGAAGGACAGACACTGCAATAACTAAAAGAAGAAGACAGACACTGCAATAACTAAAAGAAGAAGGACAGACACTGCAATAACTAAAAGAAGAAGAACAGACACTGCAATAACTAAAAGAAGAAGGACAGACACTGCAATAACTAAAAGAAGAAGGACAGACACTGCAATAACTAAAAGAAGAAAGACAGACACTGCAATAACTAAAAGAAGAAGGACAGACACTGCAATAACTAAAAGAAGAAGGACAGACACTGCAATAACTAAAAGAAGAAGGACAGACACTGCAATAACTAAAAGAAGAAGGACAGACACTGCAATAACTAAAAGAAGAAGGACAGACACTGCAATAACTAAAAGAAGAAGGACAGACACTGCAATAACTAAAAGAAGAAGGACAGACACTGCAATAACTAAAAGAAGAAGGACAGACACTGCAATAACTAAAAGAAGAAGGACAGACACTGCAATAACTAAAAGAAGAAGGACAGACACTGCAATAACTAAAAGAAGAAGGACAGACACTGCAATAACTAAAAGAAGAAGGACAGACACTGCAATAACTAAAAGAAGAAGGACAGACACTGCAATAACTAAAAGAAGAAGGACAGACACTGCAATAACTAAAAGAAGAAGGACAGACACTGCAATAACTAAAAGAAGAAGGACAGACACTGCAATAACTAAAAGAAGAAGACAGACACTGCAATAACTAAAAGAAGAAGGACAGACACTGCAATAACTAAAAGAAGAAGGACAGACACTGCAATAACTAAAAGAAGAAGGACAGACACTGCAATAACTAAAAGAAGAAGGACAGACACTGCAATAACTAAAAGAAGAAAGACAGACACTGCAATAACTAAAAGAAGAAGGACAGACACTGCAATAACTAAAAGAAGAAGGACAGACACTGCAATAACTAAAAGAAGAAGAACAGACACTGCAATAACTAAAAGAAGAAGAACAGACACTGCAATAACTAAAAGAAGAAGGACAGACACTGCAATAACTAAAAGAAGAAAGACAGACACTGCAATAACTAAAAGAAGAAGACAGACACTGCAATAACTAAAAGAAGAAGGACAGACACTGCAATAACTAAAAGAAGAAGAACAGACACTGCAATAACTAAAAGAAGAAGGACAGACACTGCAATAACTAAAAGAAGAAGGACAGACACTGCAATAACTAAAAGAAGAAGGACAGACACTGCAATAACTAAAAGAAGAAGGACAGACACTGCAATAACTAAAAGAAGAAAGACAGACACTGCAATAACTAAAAGAAGAAAGACAGACACTGCAATAACTAAAAGAAGAAGGACAGACACTGCAATAACTAAAAGAAGAAGGACAGACACTGCAATAACTAAAAGAAGAAGGACAGACACTGCAATAACTAAAAGAAGAAGGACAGACACTGCAATAACTAAAAGAAGAAGGACAGACACTGCAATAACTAAAAGAAGAAGGACAGACACTGCAATAACTAAAAGAAGAAGAACAGACACTGCAATAACTAAAAGAAGAAGGACAGACACTGCAATAACTAAAAGAAGAAGGACAGACACTGCAATAACTAAAAGAAGAAGAACAGACACTGCAATAACTAAAAGAAGAAGAACAGACACTGCAATAACTAAAAGAAGAAGGACAGACACTGCAATAACTAAAAGAAGAAGGACAGACACTGCAATAACTAAAAGAAGAAGGACAGACACTGCAATAACTAAAAGAAGAAGGACAGACACTGCAATAACTAAAAGAAGAAGGACAGACACTGCAATAACTAAAAGAAGAAGGACAGACACTGCAATAACTAAAAGAAGAAGGACAGACACTGCAATAACTAAAAGAAGAAAGACAGACACTGCAATAACTAAAAGAAGAAGGACAGACACTGCAATAACTAAAAGAAGAAGGACAGACACTGCAATAACTAAAAGAAGAAGGACAGACACTGCAATAACTAAAAGAAGAAGGACAGACACTGCAATAACTAAAAGAAGAAGGACAGACACTGCAATAACTAAAAGAAGAAGGACAGACACTGCAATAACTAAAAGAAGAAGGACAGACACTGCAATAACTAAAAGAAGAAGGACAGACACTGCAATAACTAAAAGAAGAAGAACAGACACTGCAATAACTAAAAGAAGAAGAACAGACACTGCAATAACTAAAAGAAGAAGGACAGACACTGCAATAACTAAAAGAAGAAGGACAGACACTGCAATAACTAAAAGAAGAAGGACAGACACTGCAATAACTAAAAGAAGAAGGACAGACACTGCAATAACTAAAAGAAGAAGAACAGACACTGCAATAACTAAAAGAAGAAGGACAGACACTGCAATAACTAAAAGAAGAAGGACAGACACTGCAATAACTAAAAGAAGAAGAACAGACACTGCAATAACTAAAAGAAGAAGGACAGACACTGCAATAACTAAAAGAAGAAGGACAGACACTGCAATAACTAAAAGAAGAAGGACAGACACTGCAATAACTAAAAGAAGAAGGACAGACACTGCAATAACTAAAAGAAGAAGGACAGACACTGCAATAACTAAAAGAAGAAGGACAGACACTGCAATAACTAAAAGAAGAAGGACAGACACTGCAATAACTAAAAGAAGAAGGACAGACACTGCAATAACTAAAAGAAGAAGGACAGACACTGCAATAACTAAAAGAAGAAGGACAGACACTGCAATAACTAAAAGAAGAAGGACAGACACTGCAATAACTAAAAGAAGAAAGACAGACACTGCAATAACTAAAAGAAGAAAGACAGATACTGCAAAAACTAAAAGAAGAAGGACAGACACTGCAATAACTAAAAGAAGAAGGACAGACACTGCAATAACTAAAAGAAGAAGGACAGACACTGCAATAACTAAAAGAAGAAGGACAGACACTGCAATAACTAAAAGAAGAAGGACAGACACTGCAATAACTAAAAGAAGAAGGACAGACACTGCAATAACTAAAAGAAGAAGAACAGACACTGCAATAACTAAAAGAAGAAGGACAGACACTGCAATAACTAAAAGAAGAAGGACAGACACTGCAATAACTAAAAGAAGAAGGACAGACACTGCAATAACTAAAAGAAGAAAGACAGACACTGCAATAACTAAAAGAAGAAGGACAGACACTGCAATAACTAAAAGAAGAAAGACAGATACTGCAATAACTAAAAGAAGAAGGACAGACACTGCAATAACTAAAAGAAGAAAGACAGACACTGCAATAACTAAAAGAAGAAGGACAGACACTGCAATAACTAAAAGAAGAAGGACAGACACTGCAATAACTAAAAGAAGAAAGACAGACACTGCAATAACTAAAGGAAGAAGAACAGACACTGCAATAACTAAAAGAAGAAGGACAGACACTGCAATAACTAAAAGAAGAAGGACAGACACTGCAATAACTAAAAGAAGAAGGACAGACACTGCAATAACTAAAAGAAGAAGGACAGACACTGCAATAACTAAAAGAAGAAGGACAGACACTGCAATAACTAAAAGAAGAAGAACAGACACTGCAATAACTAAAAGAAGAAGGACAGACACTGCAATAACTAAAAGAAGAAGGACAGACACTGCAATAACTAAAAGAAGAAGAACAGACACTGCAATAACTAAAAGAAGAAGAACAGACACTGCAATAACTAAAAGAAGAAGAACAGACACTGCAATAACTAAAAGAAGAAGGACAGACACTGCAATAACTAAAAGAAGAAAGACAGACACTGCAATAACTAAAAGAAGAAGGACAGACACTGCAATAACTAAAAGAAGAAAGACAGACACTGCAATAACTAAAAGAAGAAGGACAGACACTGCAATAACTAAAAGAAGAAGAACAGACACTGCAATAACTAAAAGAAGAAGGACAGACACTGCAATAACTAAAAGAAGAAGGACAGACACTGCAATAACTAAAAGAAGAAAGACAGACACTGCAATAACTAAAAGAAGAAGGACAGACACTGCAATAACTAAAAGAAGAAGGACAGACACTGCAATAACTAAAAGAAGAAGGACAGACACTGCAATAACTAAAAGAAGAAGGACAGACACTGCAATAACTAAAAGAAGAAGGACAGACACTGCAATAACTAAAAGAAGAAGGACAGACACTGCAATAACTAAAAGAAGAAGGACAGACACTGCAATAACTAAAAGAAGAAGGACAGACACTGCAATAACTAAAAGAAGAAGGACAGACACTGCAATAACTAAAAGAAGAAGGACAGACACTGCAATAACTAAAAGAAGAAGGACAGACACTGCAATAACTAAAAGAAGAAGGACAGACACTGCAATAACTAAAAGAAGAAGGACAGACACTGCAATAACTAAAAGAAGAAGGACAGACACTGCAATAACTAAAAGAAGAAGGACAGACACTGCAATAACTAAAAGAAGAAAGACAGACACTGCAATAACTAAAAGAAGAAGGACAGACACTGCAATAACTAAAAGAAGAAGGACAGACACTGCAATAACTAAAAGAAGAAGAACAGACACTGCAATAACTAAAAGAAGAAGGACAGACACTGCAATAACTAAAAGAAGAAGGACAGACACTGCAATAACTAAAAGAAGAAAGACAGACACTGCAATAACTAAAAGAAGAAAGACAGACACTGCAATAACTAAAAGAAGAAGGACAGACACTGCAATAACTAAAAGAAGAAGGACAGACACTGCAATAACTAAAAGAAGAAGAACAGACACTGCAATAACTAAAAGAAGAAGAACAGACACTGCAATAACTAAAAGAAGAAGGACAGACACTGCAATAACTAAAAGAAGAAAGACAGACACTGCAATAACTAAAAGAAGAAAGACAGACACTGCAATAACTAAAAGAAGAAGGACAGACACTGCAATAACTAAAAGAAGAAGAACAGACACTGCAATAACTAAAAGAAGAAGGACAGACACTGCAATAACTAAAAGAAGAAGGACAGACACTGCAATAACTAAAAGAAGAAGGACAGACACTGCAATAACTAAAAGAAGAAGGACAGACACTGCAATAACTAAAAGAAGAAGGACAGACACTGCAATAACTAAAAGAAGAAAGACAGACACTGCAATAACTAAAAGAAGAAGGACAGACACTGCAATAACTAAAAGAAGAAGGACAGACACTGCAATAACTAAAAGAAGAAAGACAGACACTGCAATAACTAAAAGAAGGAGGACAGACACTGCAATAACTAAAAGAAGAAGGACAGACACTGCAATAACTAAAAGAAGAAGGACAGACACTGCAATAACTAAAAGAAGAAAGACAGACACTGCAATAACTAAAAGAAGAAGGACAGACACTGCAATAACTAAAAGAAGAAAGACAGACACTGCAATAACTAAAAGAAGAAGGACAGACACTGCAATAACTAAAAGAAGAAGGACAGACACTGCAATAACTAAAAGAAGGAGGACAGACACTGCAATAACTAAAAGAAGAAAGACAGACACTGCAATAACTAAAAGAAGAAAGACAGACACTGCAATAACTAAAAGAAGAAGAACAGACACTGCAATAACTAAAAGAAGAAGAACAGACACTGCAATAACTAAAAGAAGAAGGACAGACACTGCAATAACTAAAAGAAGAAAGACAGACACTGCAATAACTAAAAGAAGAAAGACAGACACTGCAATAACTAAAAGAAGAAGGACAGACACTGCAATAACTAAAAGAAGAAGAACAGACACTGCAATAACTAAAAGAAGAAGGACAGACACTGCAATAACTAAAAGAAGAAGGACAGACACTGCAATAACTAAAAGAAGAAGGACAGACACTGCAATAACTAAAAGAAGAAGGACAGACACTGCAATAACTAAAAGAAGAAGGACAGACACTGCAATAACTAAAAGAAGAAAGACAGACACTGCAATAACTAAAAGAAGAAGGACAGACACTGCAATAACTAAAAGAAGAAGGACAGACACTGCAATAACTAAAAGAAGAAAGACAGACACTGCAATAACTAAAAGAAGGAGGACAGACACTGCAATAACTAAAAGAAGAAGGACAGACACTGCAATAACTAAAAGAAGAAGGACAGACACTCCAATAACTAAAAGAAGAAGGACAGACACTGCAATAACTAAAAGAAGAAAGACAGACACTGCAATAACTAAAAGAAGAAGGACAGACACTGCAATAACTAAAAGAAGAAGAACAGACACTGCAATAACTAAAACAGAAAGAACAAAAGGACAAAAGGACAAACAATGATCTACAAAACATAAAATAGAAAACTAAAGATCGAGTAACACGAACACCACTAAATACCAGGGGTGCATTTTAAATATTGTTTAACACAATGTTGGATAATGTTATCACGTGTCGTGAACAAATTATATTGTGAGTTGTATATCTCTAATACAAGACTAACATGCTGTACGTCATTTTCTTAATATTCTTAGCTCACTGCAATAACAGTCTACAGTAAACCTCCCACTAAGTTTATCCCATACCAAACGGTCTTCATTTCTGATTTATCAAATTCCAAGCAAACAAACACCATGGAAACGGTAATGAAATGCAAATAACGCGAATTAACTTGCTGCCAATTTCAGATATACATGTGGTTCAAGATGATAAAATGTCATATACTCAAATATGTGATTTGTTAATAAGATTATATATGACTTAATTATCTATAAGAGGTATTATTCATTATGAGTGTATGTGACACATAGCGCGTCAACATCAAGGTCAATATATATATGACCTTAAATAGATGATAAAAATCGCATTTGTATAATTTTGCTGCGTTGTGTATGTGTGTAGTGTTAGTTACAGCTGTACATGTTTTAATTACGGTCAGTAAATATCTTCGTCATAATCCTTTACCCGGCAAATACAAATACAATATAACAATTCAAATAGGTTTGCCTATTAGCATACTTACTCGATAAGGTTAATCCAGAAATTCGTCGTATGCACTAGATACCTACATTTGTACATTGTAAAGCTTAATTTTTTGTTAGACTTTCTATGTCTGTCTCTACTAAATACCTGTTGGACAACCATGCTGGTTCTCTTTCCTTGTGTATCCTTTACAGCATTCTCGACTTTCAACAATAATTTCTTCTCGACCACCAGTTACCAATCTACAAAGTTTATATTATAAAAGGAAAGCTTAAACAGTGGTGATCAACAACTCCACCAATATCAACGAACCTCTCATCTTAACTGACTCAAAACAAAAAAGTGACCGCTACACAAAACTTTGGAAATCGATGTCCTGGCTTGGGACGGTAACAAAAATATGGCAGTGTTAAACCGGTTAATGAGATCTCAATTCTCCTCTTGATACCTGATGTAGTGTATATTACCTTACAAAGCCTTGAAGATACCTGATGTAGTGTATATTACCTTACAAAGCCTTGAAGATACCTGATGTAGTGTATCTTACCTTACAAAGCCTTGAAGATACCTGATGTAGCGTATCTTACCTTTCAAAGCCTTGAAGATACCTGATGTAGTGTATCTTACCTTGCAAAGCCTTGAAGATACCTGATGTAGTGTATCTTACCTTGCAAAGCCTTGAAGATACCTGATGTAGTGTATATGATGCTTACCTTACAAAGCCTTGAAGATACCTGATGTAGTGTATATGATGCTTACCTTACAAAGCCTTGAAGATACCTGATGTAGTGTATCTTACCTTACAAAGCATTGAAGATACCTGATGTAGTGTATCTTACCTTACAAACCATTGAAGATACCTGATGTAGTGTATATTACCTTGCAAAGCCTTGAAGATACCTGATGTAGTGTATATGATGCTTACCTTACAAAGCCTTGAAGATACCTGATGTAGTGTATCTTACCTTACAAAGCATTGAAGATACCTGATGTAGTGTATCTTACCTTACAAACCATTGAAGATACCTGATGTAGTGTATCTTACCTTGCAAAGCATTGAAGATACCTGATGTAGTGTATATGATGCTTACCTTACAAAGCCTTGAAGATACCTGATGTAGTGTATCTTACCTTACAAAGCCTTGAAGATACCTGATGTAGTGTATCTTACCTTACAAAGCTTTGAAGATACCTGATGTAGCGTATCTTACCTTTCAAAGCCTTGAAGATACCTGATGTAGTGTGTCTTACCTTACAAAGCCTTGAAGATACCTGATGTAGTGTATCTTACCTTACAAAGCCTTGAAGATACCTGATGTAGTGTATCTTACCTTACCAAGCCTTGAAGATACCTGATGTAGTGTATATTACCTTACAAACCATTGAAGATACCTGATGTAGTGTATCTTACCTTACAAAGCCTTGCAGATACCTGATGTAGTGTATCTTACCTTGCAAAGCCTTGAAGATACCTGATGTAGTATATCTTACCTTACAAAGCCTTGAAGATACCTGATGTAGTGTATATTACCTTACAAACCATTGAAGATACCTGATGTAGTGTATCTTACCTTACAAAGCCTTGAAGATACCTGATGTAGTGTATCTTACCTTTCAAAGCCTTGAAGATACCTGATGTAGTGTGTCTTACCTTACAAAGCCTTGAAGATACCCGATGTAGCGTATCTTACCTTTCAAAGCCTTGAAGATACCTGATTTAGTGTATCTTACCTTACAAAGCATTGAAGATACCTGATGTAGCGTATCTTACCTTTCAAAGCCTTGAAGATACCTGATTTAGTGTATCTTACCTTACAAAGCCTTGAAGATACCTGATGTAGTGTATCTTACCTTTCAAAGCCTTGAAGATACCTGATGTAGCGTATCTTACCTTACAAAGCCTTGAAGATACCTGATGTAGTGTATCTTACCTTACAAAGCCTTGAAGATACCTGATGTAGTGTGTCTTACCTTACAAAGCCTTGAAGATACCTGATGTAGTGTATCTTACATTACAAAGCCTTGAAGATACCTGATGTAGTGTATCTTACCTTACCAAGCCTTGAAGATACCTGATGTAGTGTATATTACCTTACAAATCATTGAAGATACCTGATGTAGTGTATCTTACCTTACAAAGCCTTGAAGATACCTGATGTAGTGTATCTTACCTTACAAACCATTGAAGATACCTGATGTAGTGTATCTTACCTTACAAAGCCTTGAAGATACCTGATGTAGTGTATCTTACCTTGCAAACCATTGAAGATACCTGATGTAGTATATCTTACCTTACAAAGCCTTGAAGATACTTGATGTAGTGTATCTTACCTTACAAAGCCTTGAAGATACCTGATGTAGTGTATCTTACCTTACAAAGCCTTGAAGATACCTGATGTAGTGTGTCTTACCTTACAAAGCCTTGAAGATACCTGATGTAGTGTATCTTACCTTGCAAAGCCTTGAAGATACCTGATGTAGTGTATATGATGCTTACCTTACAAAGCCTTGAAGATACCTGATGTAGTGTATATGATGCTTACCTTGCAAAACCTTGAAGATACCTGATGTAGTGTATCTTACCTTACAAAGCATTGAAGATACCTGATGTAGTGTATCTTACCTTACAAACCATTGAAGATACCTGATGTAGTGTATCTTACCTTGCAAAGCCTTGAAGATACCTGATGTAGTGTATATGATGCTTACCTTACAAAGCCTTGAAGATACCTGATGTAGTGTATCTTACCTTACAAAGCCTTGAAGATACCTGATGTAGTGTATCTTACCTTACAAAGCCTTGAAGATACCTGATGTAGTGTGTCTTACCTTACAAAGCCTTGAAGATACCTGATGTAGTGTATCTTACCTTGCAAAGCCTTGAAGATACCTGATGTAGTGTATATGATGCTTACCTTACAAAGCCTTGAAGATACCTGATGTAGTGTATATGATGCTTACCTTGCAAAACCTTGAAGATACCTGATGTAGTGTATCTTACCTTACAAAACATTGAAGATACCTGATGTAGTGTATCTTACCTTACAAACCATTGAAGATACCTGATGTAGTGTATCTTACCTTGCAAAGCCTTGAAGATACCTGATGTAGTGTATATGATGCTTACCTTACAAAGCCTTGAAGATACCTGATGTAGTGTATCTTACCTTACAAAGCCTTGAAGATACCTGATGTAGTGTATCTTACCTTACAAAGCCTTGAAGATACCTGATGTAGTGTGTCCTACCTTACAAAGCCTTGAAGATACCTGATGTAGTGTATCTTACCTTACAAAGCCTTGAAGATACCTGATGTAGTGTATCTTACCTTGCAAAGCCTTGAAGATACCTGATGTAGTGTATATGATGCTTACCTTACAAAGCCTTGAAGATACCTGATGTAGTGTATATGATGCTTACCTTACAAAGCCTTGAAGATACCTGGTGTAGTGTATCTTACCTTACAAAGCATTGAAGATACCTGATGTAGTGTATCTTACCTTACAAACCATTGAAGATACCTGATGTAGTGTATATGATGCTTATCTTACAAAGCCTTGAAGATACCTGATGTAGTGTATCTTACCTTACAAAGCCTTGAAGATACCTGATGTAGTGTATATGATGCTTACCTTACAAAGCCTTGAAGATACCTGATGTAGTGTATATGATGCCTACCTTATAAAGCCTTGCAGATACCTGATGTAGTGTATATGATGCTTACCTTACAAAGCCTTGAAGATACCTGATGTAGTGTATATGATGCCTACCTTATAAAGCCTTGAAGATACCTGATGTAGTGTATATGATGCTTACCTTACAAAGCCTTGAAGATACCTGATGTAGTGTATATGATGCCTACCTTATAAAGCCTTGAAGATACCTGATGTAGTGTATATGATGCTTACCTTACAAAGCCTTGAAGATACAAACATACAGATGAAAATCCAGGTAATTAAAATGTACAAAAGATGACTACATCAATACAATATGATGTATTAGACTCGTATCATACAAATAAAACAATTTTTATGTACCGTTTATAATGTAATGAAGAATATGCATATTACTGACCTGTTCGTACATTGATATGAAGACCCTTTGTCATCACAGACTACCGACTTGATCACGTGGTGACATGTTATTTCGGTCTCGTCGGAGCTCGTTTCATTTTTGATGACATCCTTGTGAGAACATACGTTTGGTCTAAAATATTTAATGCATTAAAGCTGTAATTATTGATACAAATATGTTAATATATATGAGATACAGATAAAATACCAAGAAAAAGGCACCTTTTAAATATTTATAGCTTATCTTACAATGCAAAGTACTAAAAAGTCGGATTAAATTCACCAGAATCATTACGCTTTAAGTATGTATACTTATCGGCCATTCAAAATACATTTGCAAACATGTGTTTTTAATTTATCAGTATTTGACTATTACTACTAAGACTTCTTCACAGTAAAACTACCATATCATTGGAATAGTCAATGAAAATCAGCATGTTATGTTACACTGATTTATGACAATCAATACATACCTCACATCTCCAGGCTGTTTACAATTACTTCTAGTTTTTGTTGGGATTCGTGTTTTTTTTTCTCTTTGTTGTGTTTAACATTATAAAAAGGAAGTTCAAACAGTGATGGTCAACAATTTCACCAATATCAACATAACGTACACTTACATTATATGTTTGTATTGTTGATGTAGCTTGTAACAGGATCGTTGTTTTATATTATAATCTTATCAGACTTTGGCGTTCTATGTTAGTCGTACTTATTAAGTTTAGGTCAAATTGCATTAAAAGATTCGCATTCTCACAAAATATCTTTTTTAAAAACGGTGAGCATTAACATAACCAATAATCATGAAGATGTTGAATTTAAAAATGCTAAATTATTATAAACTATGGAGTGACCCTTCTCCTTATCTGCTCTGACTTGTGGTGGTTGATGCATTTTCTGGCATTCCAGCATTTAGGCATTGGAAAATTATATTTAGCTTACCCTTCATACCATGGCTTTCCGAAGTCAAAGTCGAAATGTATGTCAAAATCAAACCATTTCCGTTTGTTATTAAAAAGTCCTAAGTTGAATCCTCTGCGCATGGGTCTACAAAATTAACAAACATTATATTTTATAGCACCAATATTTTTTTTCATTCATGACTGCTAGTATTGTAATTATTTCAAATATCTATCGAAGTATCAGTAAGTTTTAATGTTATATTAAAGTTTAATGTAGTCTTTCAATAGGAATACCATTACAAAATATTGTGATAAATCATAGGATACTTGGGGCGTGGGGGGGGGGGGGGGGGGGACATTAATAAAAAATAACAAACAGGGGATGATGTTGTGTGCTATTTCTCATATAATATGTTGTATTGATGCATACGTTTCTACATATATCATGATATATTGACTTAATAAGTTAATAGAGCAGTGGTTGTGACCATCGTTGAAGATGAAAAATTCAGTGTTTACATGATATAGAAGCATATTTAATATTATGGTACGTGCTTCTTTAAAAATAATGTTTATCTACAATCTAACTAGTGCATAGCATATTTACAGATACCATGATTCTTAGCTGATCACATAAATCATACTACACTATCGTAAGACAAATTACTTGTACTCATTATAGCATGATGTGATGTAGTGATAGTTGGAAAGTCAGCGCATTAGACTAATTAAACAACAACTTCAAAGATGTGTTTATAGACTATATTGTAAAACTAAAATTGGCTGCGTAAATTGCAATAATCTTCAAATTAGCTAAGAATAACAATACGAACACTTACTGACCACACATAAAACATGTTCCCTGTGTGATTCAAGAGAAATGTGCCAAATAACGATTTGTTGGTATAGTTCTAAGCATCCTTTAAGATTAGTTGGTGTATAGTGTTGATGTGGAAAATTATGTAGCATTTAATCAGATGTTTCGTGGAAACGTTATGTAATGAGGATTTATTATGTAAATCAAATCAAATTGAAGATGAAAAACATTTTCTCCTACATTGTAAAAAATTCAATACGCAAAGAATCATATTTAATGAAAAAATATCAAATATACTTGAGAATGCAAGTTATAAAAATGCTAACAACAAAATAAGCTTTTTGTTTAATAATAAGTCATACTCAATTCTTAGATTGACTTCCTCTTTCATATCAAACTGTTTGAATATAAGAAAAGATTTGCTATAATTATTATAGCGTTTTATATTGTAACTATTATGATTTGTTCCACTACATGCATATTATGCTATTGTGTATTATCATATATTCTGAGCCTTAACCATTTATTGTTGATGAGTTTGTGCTAATAAAATATTTGTATTTGTATTTGTACAATTCCTATTTATGACCAGGTACCATTATGAACGTATACATAATGTAAAGGGACCAGGTAAACAGATTTTGCATTGGATCTTTCCCCGTTTAACATATATTATTGATATGATACATGATAGACAATAAAATATACACATGTGATAAAACGGAGGATATATTGATGCCAACATTTTATTAGAGAACTTTTTATCTGACAAAAAACTTGATCAATAGAAACAAAGGGTCAAAGCGTTGGTTGTTCTTCAGATTAAATATAGCTTTCAGAGGGTAGGGTAGGGTTTAACGCCACTTTCAACAATATTACAGTTGTATTTTGACGGCCAGTTTTATTGGTGGAGGACACCGGGGCACCCGTAGAAAACCACAGACCTGTCACAAGTCACTGACAAACGAGTCTTCAAAGATAATTATACCCTATAACTACTCTGGTACAGTAATATGTACAAATATTTCTTACCTAAATCGACGACGATTATTGAATTCACGATCAGGTCTAAAATTCTCCCAGTCTTCATCATTTACAACGCGTCGTCTAAATCCAGGGGAATGTTGACGTTTCCTGTCTTTTCTGCGGTATCTAGAGTGTGATTCTATCACCAAGAATACGGTGATAACCAAGATAGCTAACACGATTCTCTTCATGTTTCTGATGCTGAGGCGTTGATTCTTTTACAGTCATTATATCTGAATGTCAATGGTTTATCCCATTTACATGTCAGGGTTTTATTATACTTTAACTAAATGTATTGTAACCTTTAGAACTCATATAATATTGGTCTTTCTCATCTACACATTCACAAGCAAATTACAAGACATATTGTTCAATATAAAAATAGAAAGATAAAAGTTTTAGACATAAAAATGTTTGTTTTAACTCCAGATTTCCCTCTGGGTAAAATCCAAAATTTTGTCATAACACCATGAATCATGAGAAAACTAATTTAGATAACAACAAACAGGAAATATTATATTTATTATTGGAACAGTGTGAAGAGAGAACAAAATACAAGTGTTTAGTGGTTTTGAAATTTCTCCTGCCGAGATAAAATTGATATCGAGGAAAAGAGTTAATACAATAATAATCATAGTTCTGAAGTCACTATTAAACAACTCTTAATTTAACATTTGCATATATCTGCACAATATATTACATAATACATTGCATCTGAAATATTAGGTAATACGCTGGGTAAATTGTGTTGATCTACAATTACCCCAACCACAACAATACAAACACCAATTGACTGCTCAAAAATCCACCCTGTATGATTCTATAAATAGAAATAATCCAATTAATGTTTCACGGGTATATACCTATTAACATGATGTCTTTAGCTAGCTACCTGCTGTTCATTACATAAATATTATTATCAGTATTGCAATGTTTATAGAGATCTATAACGCACTGGTGTTTACGAAATAAAGTGTTAGTTTTAACCTTGATAGGAAAGCTGCATACGTAGTAACCTTTGACCAACATTACTCATATTATATATATCACACATGCACATCTATGTTGAGGAGAATGTACTTAATGTTCTTTTGTAGAGTTCATACAAACTGATGTATATACTGGCGTAGTGGCATAAATCACATGTGGAATTTGAAAAACTCTAAAGATCTTTTGGATAACCTTAAATCAAGATCTTTCTCTCAGGTATCCTCCATCAAAACTTTTGATTTTTCAACTCTATATACCACCCTACCGCATGACAAATTAAAAACCCGCTTAAAAGAAACAATTCACAAAGCTTTCAGTCATAGAAACTATGGCTCAAAATTTGTTGTGTTAGGCTACAATTCCACATATTTTTCAAACAAAATTCAAAAAGGTAAAACATGCTACTCCGAGGAACAAGTGATCAGTATGCTGGAGTTCCTCATCGATAACATATTTGTCTCCTTTGGAGGGACACTGTTTCAGCAGGTCGTCGGCATACCAATGGGTACAAATTGTGCCCCTCTTCTAGCCGATTTATTTGTATACTCATATGAGTCGGAGTTTCTTCAAAAGCTTGTAAAAGATAAGAAGATTCATGAGGTTAGAGCCTTTAATTTCACATACAGGTATATTGATGACGTTGTATCTATCAATAATTCTAGATTTGCCTAATTTCTTCCATTGATATATCGTCCAGAGCTGGAAGTTAAAGAGACCACAGATACAGCTTCGTCCGCATCATTTTTGGACTTATACCTCGAATTTGACGACAGTGGTCAACTCAGTACTAAAATTTATGATAAACGGGACGACTTCAATTTTAAAATCATAAATTTTCCAAATATATGCAGCAATATACCAGCTTCTCCTGCATATGGTGTTTACATCTCGCAATTGATTCGCTATGCAAGGGCCAGTAGCAATTATTCTGATTTCCTGAAACGTCATCTTCATCTGAGAAACAAGCTACTGGACCAGGGCTATAAAAAGATTCACCTTATTCGATCTCTTAAAAAGTTTATATTCCGATACCAAGATCTTGTCGAAATATATTCCGTCTCCGCAGAGACGATGATAAACGATGCATTTTCATATAGTGAAAATGTATAAAGATAAGGAAGTCAACAAAAATGTCAAAGATATTTTTTTATCAATGCGTGACGTAAAATTGTTTTTGACATTTGCTTCACTGGGTTTGGTACTGCTTTGACAACCATTTTACCTATTTTGTTCCAGTATTGTTATAAATACTGTTATAGTGACAGCCGGAACCTTTGAGTCGTAATGAAAGCGGGAGGTTTGGCGCTTTGAAATCTGATTCAATCCACCATTTCTTTAGAAATGCCTGTACCAAGTAATGGTCATTACGGTTTTCACAGTTTTCCGGTTGTTGACTGATTTTGTCTGTTTATATACTTATGAGTTTTGACTTTCCCTTTGTAAGATTGTTCGGAGTTCGGTAATTTTGTTATTACCCTTATATACAGAGAATCGAGTCACATTTGAGGCGATATTTATCGGAATTTAAAACATATAACCACAATTGTTTAAACAAAAAATAGACCATACTTTGGATATTATTATTAAATATATATAATTCTCACCGCGTACACTATTTCATGACAGAATGAATTTCCTTTCGACATTATTTTATATAAAGTAGTTTCCGAGTGGACATAGTTCACAGGGAAGTATTATATAATATGTCCTACAAAATAACCGTTGAAATATGTTACCATGTATTTTCAAGGTCATTACTTTTCAAAATATAATGTACATGCCAAAGTATTGTTGATGCTGTTTTAACCTTAAATAAAAATTGTTTTGGATGACAGACATGTAAAACTATATTTCTGTGTTATTTTCAAGGACTATGTTATTTTTTGTTTTGTTAGTAAGCTGCTTCTAAAGATAAGATAGAATTTCTGCCATGTGGAATCAATGATTTAAATCACCTCTTCAGATGTTTCAGTCGTTCAGTTGTAATCATATACCAATTTCCATTATTAAAAGTCTTCTGCTAAAACCCCACACAGGAAAATATCTTATTCATAATTGATTGATTGATTATTGCTTAACGTCCAGCAAGCAGTATTTCAGCTATATTCAGAGCGAGAACAAGCTTAACATATAAATTAAAAACTGACAATGAAAGACAAAATGCATGCCCCAACCTGTGTATATATATATAATATGAACACACAAAGTGAATAAACATTGCATTCAACACGTCAAAATATGTTTAATAGAACAAGACGAACGGGAAAGTATTTTCTATGGGAATCACTATCATATTCTTAAATGGAAATCTGCAGTATCATTAGAATGAAACTTCTCAACAGCAAACGTGTAAAGGTTGGAAGATAACATCGGTTTGGACATGGGGACGTGCCGGGTAGCTCTGTGGTTTAATTCTTGGGAACCGTCCCTAGTACCGAGCTGAATTCAAAGTATGCATTGTCGATAGCTATATGATTAATAAATTAGATCTTTTCGATGATAACACTGAAATATATCATCAGCAAAGAATCCCCAGGTCATCTAAACTTTGATTTAATTACAAATGTATGGACTAACTATTAATTATTGATGTTCGTGGATACACATCAGTTAAATTATTTTCAATAATTAATACATATCAAATCAAATATCATATCATTATGGAGATTTAATTAATGTACCAGCTAACGATACCGTAACGGTATCACCTGTGATTAAAATATTCATCAGTTGTGGAAAAACTCTTAAACTCTTATACAATATTGTATATATATATATAAATATGATGTCCCTGTTGCTAATCACTCCTAGTTCAGGAACCAAGTACATCTTCATTCAACCGAAATCATTTACATCAGTTCGACATCATCAGTTGAGACGTTTACAAAGGACAACCGAATTACAAAAGTACAAACATTTTAATTTTCCTATTTTACTTTTCCCCATTTTCATGTCGACTGAATATAATGACAGACTGAAATTTGATCACAATGCAACCATATATCAATCTGAAACAGTCGAAAATAACATAAGCAAAATAAAAATATGAAATTTAATTAATGGACATTTCTGTATTGGTATCCCAAAGTTGCTATGACTATAATAATGATAAATAAGGAAATCACACAGTTTAAACTTAGGAGTACCCACAATCTGTTTAAATCGGATAACTATCATTTTGAAGTTTTTGATTGCCAACATATGTGCATGTGCCTGTCTAAACAAATCGTTTTGGGGAATCTTTTGGCACCTTTTCGAATTTGTCATATAGAGAAGTGAAAACCTTGCAATTTTAATCGAAAAGTTACACTCTGTCGTATTGCATGCTTTATTGCTAATGATCTTCTTATAGATTTATGATATTCTCTAGTTATTCTATAGTATAATATATTAGACAGTAATGCCAACATGTGACACGCATGAATCACTATTAATATCACCACACAATGTGTCTACTAATCACAATAATCAGGACGGTGTGAAATAAGAATCCACAAAGTAAGAGTAAGATACCTAATAGTTCTCACATGTATTAATCTTTTATGACTTTTGTGCCACAACTACTTATTGGTTGAAAATATGTTGTCGATGAAATAATTAAAATATTGCCTTCTATAATGACCGATGTAATAATTAAAATATTGCCTCTTCTGACCGATGTAATAATTACAATATTGCCTTCTATGGCCGATGTACATTAAGGACTGATTTCATTGGCATTGGACAAATTTAGGATTTCCACATAAAAACGATGTTCAGTTCGTCTTTACCGTCAGTTGTTTGTAGGAGGGGTCATGTTTTATTTACATTATTTGTGTTTGTTTGCGCATAGTAGTGTCCGAAACATATTGTGTTGGTTTTTTTGTTTGTTTTGTTTTACTTCATATTGTGCACCCTATAATGCCAGTTTCTCTGGATTGTTCATTTTTGATGTCCCCTTCGGTATTCTCTAACGGTTATTTGAAATGTCATGGAAATAAAAAAAAAAAATTGTTTAATAATACGTTTTTGAGGAACAAGTCCTTCAACCTGCTGGAAATAGGATCGTATATTGACGATTAAACATGTTATCCTCATTTCTATTTAATATTAAACATTCAATACTTCTGGCCATTTTAACTTTGATCCTATAAATATTTAATGACACATTTTACAGGATACAATATCAATTAAAATATGTTGAATAATTAATTATCTTCAGAATAACATTGGTCATTATCAGATAGATTATAGATGATTCCGGACCATAACTGTATCACTTGAAATTGAACTGACCATCAGTTGTCAGTCAGATTATTGAAGGATAACGCTAAAATGTAAACCTAATAGTTTTATTGAAATTATTGTTATTTAAGTCGGATATGGCTAATGACAAAAATATGAAGGAACCTAACATTAACATTTTATATGACTTATGGATGAAAGACAAAGAAAAAAATATGGCGACAAATATGTTACCAAAGCAGATGATAGAGAATTTTAAAGATACTACAACTATTCATGGAGTTCGATATGTATTTGGTGTGGACAGAAGTTCTTGTCAAAGGTAAAACTAAATCGTTTTAAGAACAAGAAATGTCCATTATCTAGTAGTAGTGTTTCATTGGACCTGTACACTTGTATATTAGATAAATGTATAACCTTTTGAAAATGAAATACAATTAAAAAGCTTCATGTACATACACTACATATTGCAAATACATTAAAATTATAGATTGACCCGTTCGAAATTCATGGCATTACACTAGGTGAAAATCGTGTTTATCCATCATTTTACTCTCATTGTCTCGAACTTGGTTGACTCGAATTTCCAGTTGAGTCGAATCTTTATCGAAGTCCCGAACTTCGTTGTGTATAAATATATATAATTTATAATGTATATCCTTTATATTTTGTTTTTGTCCATCAGGTTTGTGATTTCATGTCTTCTGTATATAAGACAAGTTTGAAGATACAAAAGAGGTAATCAGAAGCCGTAAATCTAAGATACAAAAGAGGTAATCAGAAGCCGTAAATCAAAGGATGGTAATCAGAAGCCGTAAATCAAAGGGAGGTAATAAGAAGCCGTAAATCAAAGGGAGGTAATCAGAAGCCGTAAATCAAAGGGAGGTAATCAGAAGCCGTAAATCAAAGGGAGGTAATCAGAAGTCGTAAATCAAAGGGAGGTAATCAGAAGTCGTAAATCAAAGGGAGGTAATCAGAAGCCGTAAATCAAAGGGAGGTAATCAGAGGTCGTAAATCAAAGGGAGGTAATCAGAAGCCGTAAATCAAAGGGAGGTAATCAGAGGTCGTAAATCAAAGGGAGGTAATCAGAAGCCGTAAATCAAAGGGAGGTAATCAGAGGTCGTAAATCAAAGGGAGGTAATCAGAAGTCGTAAATCAAATGGAGGTAATCAGAAGCCGTAAATCAAAAGGAGGTAATCAGAAGTCGTAAATCAAAGGGAGGTAATCAGAAGCCGTAAATCAAAGGGAGGTAATCAGAAGCCGTAAATCAAAGGGAGGTAATCAGAAGCCGTAAATCAAAGGGACTTAATCAGAAGCCGTAAATCAAAGGGAGGTAATCAGAAGCCGTAAATCAAAGGGAGGTAATCAGAAGTCGTAAATCAAAGGGAGGTAATCAGAAGCCGTAAATCAAAGGGAGGTAATCAGAAGTCGTAAATCAAAGAATACCAGACAATACAATGGTCAAAATAATAGGGACAAAAGGACAAACAATGATCTACAACACACTACACTGTAAACAAAAGATTGAACAACACGACCCACACTAAAAACCGGGATGCTCCATAAAGTTAAGCAGTTCTTGCTCCACCAGTGGTACCCGTCTTTATTCATTCAAACGCAATTTATCTTATAGGATAAAATATAAACAAATATTTAAAAAGCTCAAATATACTAATTTCATAAATCACCCGCAGAATCAACAACAACTCCTGGTGATGGCATACATCATACACATATTTCACATCTTCACTCAATATTCGAAGAATGTGTTAAAGTGTCCGCATTTAGCTCCATGTATGAAGAGGCTTTGAAGACGTTCTGCTATCACCGGGTTTTCTCTAAAATAGACAAACCAGACAATCGCAAGAGACATTTTTTGAAAATTAAATACATAAATAGGAGCTTCTTAAATATATCAGGAATACTTAGGAACCCTGAAATTAAATACATAAATAGGAGCTTACACTTCTTAAATATATCAGGTATACTTAGGAACCCTGAAATTAAATACATAAATAGGAGCTTACACTTCTTAAATATATCAGGTATACTTAGGAACCCTGAAATTAAATACATAAATAGGAGCTTAGACTTCTTAAATATATGAGGAATACTTAGGAACCCTGAAATTCACAAAATTGTTCCATCTTATTCTGATAATATTGAAACATCCATATTATCATACTATTACAAAGATCTAGTAGAGGAATGATTTTAATTACACTTCAGTTACTGCGGACGAAGACATTGAAAACAATTTTTACATTATTTTTTTAATTGTCCTAACTATCCTGAAATAAGACTTATTATGATGAACAATTTAAATTGGGTACAGACAAGCGATCTGAATCTACTAACCTGTGGGTCCGATGATTTAACATACGAAGAAAATATTAATATCATCAAACACGTTTTCAATTTTATTAAATCTTCAAAAAGATTCCTTGTAGTATAATTACTCGATAATTATCTACTCTCCAACCTCGCATCCATCCAACACAACCTTTTTATTAATTCGTTAATTATTTACAATATATTTCTATATGTATTATATGCATGCTCAGAATGATGATTATACTGTGAATTTATTGTATTAATGGGAGAAGATTTCATAAGTTGGTAAAACTTGTGTCCTATCCCTTTTGTTAATTCAACAAATAAAATCATCATAAACTAAAAAAACAATTGTCCTAAGTTTGGCAGTTCTATTATTTCGAAATTAATTTATCAACTTTGCGGCCATATTGTAACTGGACGTTAAATATTGTTAAAGACAAAGAGGTTAACGCTTTCTACAATAAGAACCAAAAATACCACCTCCTTCAATAATAAACAGGAAAACCTGTCGTAATGTCATCCTCGATGCTTTGTCCTATTATTGTAAAAAGTGGTGTAAGAAGTAGAGTGCTGATAAAAAAATATCTTGCACAATTGTATGACTAAATTTATGGACATTGTGGATTTGCGAATTACACATTTAGAGAATAGCTTTCATACCTAATCAAGCAAAATATATGTCAGTCTCTAGGACTAAACATAAAATTCAAAGAATTTGGTAAATCTTTTGTTTTTGTTCCAGCTGATAAAGCATCTAACAATGTTGCTGTTGTTTAACGTAAATATTAAATTAATATTTTAAAAGAAGAGATGGTCAGCTCAATTTTTTTTAATTCACCCATTTCTGATATAGATATTCAATAACATGATCAGTCGGGAAGCCACGCACAGATTCCGTACCTCCAACAATGCAAAGTCAAATCCCGAAATCAAGGGACGTAACTCTATTTTTTTAGACATGACGCTTTACAAGTGAGCGGCCATGCATTGTTTACGTCGACACCCCATGTGTTTTTACTGAATATCTTCATAAATACAACTGAAAGAAGTATTCATTTTTATTGAATCCATTTTTTAAATAAAATTGTAACGTGACTGACGGGTGAATACGTGTATTTATGATATCGTTTGCTTGAAATTAACGTTGGAACTCGGGATACCGTTGCTGATGAAATGTTGTAAAAAAAATGGCGCTAAAAATAGACTCTTTAACTAAGTGGAACAATTGCATCCCATTGGCTGTTTATTAATAAATTTGGTAAAAATAGCTAGAATCACGTATTAGAGTATGGATTATTTGCATATTTCCCCATCATTCGTCACTAGAATTCCATATTTGGATGTAAACAAGAAGCACTATATTTCGAGATTCTAACCAAATATTTCTGGTTTTTTTTCACAGATTGATCGATCTATTAGGATGAAAATGTGACTGTTTCTGTTTAAACACGAAAGAACCACTTGACCAATCATAGTCACACATATATAGAGTCATTTTATTCCATTTTTAACAACAAATCTTTCATTTTCGTTGACTCGTTCCATGGCATTTATGGACATGTCAAAATATTGACATAATAAATAAATACATTTTAGAAATAAAAAGGTCTGCATTATACTGTATGATCTTGTCATGCAGAGAATGGTGAAAGATTATGTTAAATTCACTCTAGATTAACATGGCATAGCATAAGGCTACATGTTTAGTTCATGTCAAGCATTTACACCCCCCCCCCCCCCCCTTTTTTTCCATTTTCAGTCTGTTTTCCTGAAATACTTATTGATGTGTGTATATGCTACTTTTCAGTGCCAATGGTATTGACAACCTCCAGTTTTAGTTAGTTTTAGATCATTGTAGGTAGATATATATATACAGACTGGACATGGGATGTTTATTTTTTTTTAACAAGAGTCTGAAGATACCAAAGGGGCAAAGTTACTGATTCTATTAAATAAAATGGATGTTTATTTTCTGTTAGTTTCAGATTCTATGAGTATAAATGCAAAGTTTCCTGTGATGTTTATTGGTTGAATATTTGAATAAATAAAAGGAAGAATATATGATAAGTCTTATATATATATTCATACAGGTTTGAAAATCAATATATAGGGAGTGGATGTGGTCTAGTGGTCTAGGGCGCTGGACGTAAGGCTAAGCGAATGGTGCTGCAGTGTATCAATGGTGTGGGTTCAAATCCCGTCGAGGGAAGAACAAAAATTTGACAGCTCTAAAATCTAATTCTAACACTGTTTGGTTTAATTTTCAGACGTATATATATATATATATATATATATATATGGTTTTTTTCTTCTAAAATATCCATGAAGTAAAAAAAATGGACCAGCATTCCAATTATTTTTAAAGTACATCATCAAACAAATGCCATGAGTTTTCAAGACACCTTGTGTCATAAATTATAATAAAGTCATTCAGAAAAGAACTTTTTGATTGTGTAATTTGTGTAATTTGTGAAACTTCATCTGAAAGTCAAAAGGTTTATTTCAATTTCAATTGAAAACCAGGACTTGTCTTAAACATTTCAAGAATGAATTAAATTTCTGTAAAGAATTTGGCTCAGAAGATAAATTATATTGTGGTACATATTGTTATAACAGTTGTAACACATTTTCTAGGTCAGAAAGTGGAGCTGAAACAAGATCTCAAACTTTTCAATTTCTTATAGATATATTGAACCAGAACCAAGATGTTGAACAAGTTTCTACAGACATTTAGACCTGTATACACTCCAACATGTTGTTGAATTTGTTATTCATGCTTTTTTTAGATGAAAAGGTACTTATGTTGCCTGTTGTTTATGAGAAATATAATTATCTTTTATTTATGAATATTAATGCCGATATTTATAAATTTTCTTTTACAGAAAAGAATTTTTCAAAATGTGCCCATTTATTAACTTTTTTCCAGTCATTGGAACAAATAAAATAATTTTTTTAACTTCAATTTTAAACAATATTAACCAATACTTGGTTATTTTGCCAACAGAAAACATATTCATTCTATTCTAGTCATTTAATTTACTTAGTGAAATTTGGAATTCTGCTTTGTCCTTTCATGTGAATGCAAGTATTCTGTATGTGTCTTAAAATTATGTGAATGGTAGTCATTCAATATGCTCTTTTATGTGAATGCTAGTTATTCTGTATGTGTCTTTTATGTGAATGCTAGTCATTTTGTGTCTGTCTTTTATGTGAATGCTATAGTCATTCTGTTTGTGAATGTCATGGTGGAAAAATTATTGCAATCTAAGTATCCATATTTGTAAATGCTGGTAATTTTGTGAATGTCCTGGAGAAAGAATTATTGCAAACTAAGTACCCATATTTGTAAATGTTGGTCATTTTGTGAATGTCCTGGAGAAAGAATTATTGCAACCTAAGTACTCATATTTGTAAATGCTGGTCATTTTGTGAATGTCAAGGGGAAAGAATTGTTACAACTTGACCACCCATATATGTTATAAAAGCTAGTTTGTAGTTGTGTCAAACACATGAATATTCCAAATACATTGATATTTACATTGTGAGATAAACATGAAACTTGGTAGCTTTCATTCAGATAATAAGATTTCCTAATTTCAAGAAAAATATTTGCTTACACTGATTTTTTTTTTAATTTGCCTTGATATAATAGGAAGGGTTAAGATATCCGAATACAATTTTTTATGCCCCTTTTTGTCTCAAGGTTTCACTTTTTTTTTTTAGATTTAAAAAAAATTATTAATTTTTTTACATGTTTTTTTTTTATAATATTTTCATATTTTTTCAATTCGCTTAATTTTTGTTTACATCCTTTAATTTTTTCCACACATTTATTTCTTTCTATTTATCTTGTACCTGTTGTATTGAAATTAAGTCTAGTAACATAGATGATTTTTTTTTAAATTTAAAGTGATAATAAATAGTAATTCCCCAGTCTAAATTACAAAATGCACAATGTCTAAAACAATATTGCAATACAAATAATTCAATTAAACTGAAAAATACGGTATTAATACAAGAAAATTAACAAAAGACATAGACATCCCTTTCCCAAATGAAATATACTCTTTCGGATGTACGCTTAGGTGTCGTTTATTGTTGATGTTAAGAAACACCACCGATGTGTTCCGAAAGACAATGAATTTCGATGTTTGGCAAATGGTCGATCCGATCAAGGTGGGTGTAGGGCTAAGTGGAACAATTGCATCCCACAAGACATTGACACTAGTTGTCGGTATGACAATGATCCTAGATGATTTCCTCAGGCAATGTATGTTACAGAAAGCCATCATATTGTTTTAATTAAATTTTCTCTTTTAAATAGAACCACCTTGATATTTGTTTTGAAATTGAGTCCACTTCAAGTAGCAAAATTCGATGTTTGTACACAATATAAATAAAAACTGAAGTGATACAATAAATTTCTATTTATCCATAGACATCTTCCGTATATTTTAATTGATTTCAAGCATAAATATTTATTGTAAACCGACGTATTTTAAGCGAAGGGTTGAACGTCATTTTTCATAAAAAATGAAGCGAAAGTCACGTGACTGGGACTTGACTATGGAGCTCTCCTGTCACGCTGGCTGTCCTACTGATGATTTATCAACTCAACCTCTAAACGCCACATTCTCTCATAGAAATATCCCTACTATGTCCTGCCTACCTAATTTACACACACACACCTTTCAAATTTCGCATTTCGCTCTATATAAAGCACTCGTGCAATTGTTGAAACCACGTAAATTTCTCTTCTCCTAACCCCCTGTTTCTATCCTGTGCTGGACCGTATAAGTATTGACATGTCTGTGTCTATCCTAAATCCTTTGTATTTATTTTAATAGATTGTGCTGGACTGTATTAGTTTTGACCTGTTTGTGTCTATCCGTTTTTAATATCAATGACAGAATTACTTATTACTGGACCTATCCAAAAGCTGTCAATGTTGAAGTCCATTACAATGACACATTGGTATTTCCAGCTGTCACAATATGCAACCAAAATGTCTTCAAGTAAGTCATACAATACAAATATATTTGTCTCCAACTGTATATTAAATTTTCATGTTTATTTGAAATATATAGATGTCTTTGAACAAAACAGAAAAACAGAAATAGGTTTATTTAGTCATTTAATGTAAACAAACGTTAGAGAAATCGAAAGAGCAATCAAGCATGAACAATCCAGAAACACTAGCAACCTTTGGGACACAAGACAATGACGAAGACAAAAACATAACACATAAAACTCTTGATAACCCAGGTGATCACGAAGGATAAGCAGTTCCTGTTTCTTGTATATATCTTGTATTCAAGATAGTCTTTGCTTCTACCACAAGAAGTACATATAATTAGAAATCAATGCTGAAGCGAACGTGTTTTTCCCTGCATTTAGCACACACATTTGAAATACAAAATACTTATTTATAAGAGCTTTGTCGTCATGAAATATATATTAGTATTTCTGCATGCTCTCGTATATTGTTTTATCTAACATTAAGAACGTATTCTATAGTAATACAAGATTTAAACAATATATGATAAAAGATGTATTATTGTCGGCTATGCTTTCGTAGCGTCATCGACAACATCCAATGACAAATAAGATATGATAATATATCAGACAACACGTAAGTCTCAATACCTCGAGTAAGACAAGGGTCATTTTCTCTGGATACTGGCTTTACGAAACCGACTGCATATAGAAAGAATACTGGAAGTAAAATGATTAAATATGTTCTCTTTGGCAAAATACATGTATAAACAAAATTGCCTTTTGCATTAACAAATACAACCATATGCATATATTTAATTTGATAAAAGTTGATCCCGTAGTGTGTGATGCATATTCTCCAATAGCTGCGGAACCGTAGCTCTTTAGGTCCTTGTTTTGTTTTTATTATATGTCCGGACCTATCAGTAAAACAGCACAAAGACCATAAGAGCTACGGTCCCGCAGCTAATTCTCCAATAAAGTCCACAATGATAGAAGTCCTGCAATTCAGGTCGCAAACAAGAGAGACATTTACTCTTTTTGCATACGAAGAAATGGTTTCTTCGAGTGGACTAAATACTTGGTGGAATAAACACGTAGATAACAAATTTAGTGCACATGACGCGATTTTGGAATAATCTTCATCAGGTACGCTCAAAGTCGAAAGATTGGAAAACCAAATAACTTAAAAGTGCTGAGGTGCAATACAACCAAGATCGATAATCCTAACACACAACCGCATGACCGCTCACTCTCATGGCTTGATACAGATACTTTAATAAAAGGTGGCGGGGCTAAACTAGTATTATGGAACCACACCTGCCCTCCTAGTGAAATGATGAGGTCATGAAAGGGTTTTCCAGATGTGAGTAAAACGCCATGTATAACATTAGTTCTATTAAAGACAGCAGATGGTCTCAACCATCATTTAAATAGTAGATAACATACAAGGCCATGGAAGAAAAATAGTGCAACAATAGTCAAGTTTGAATCAAAATATAATTGCCAATACCATCTTTCGTCATATGTACGCAACTGACAGAATACTTTTAAACAAGGTGTTGATATCTTCCGAAAAACTTTTGAAAGATGAGATGGTTCTTTAAAACCGTGATTCTCAGAATACAGTCATGTTGTAAAAAGTGTGAACATAAACTACAAGCTTGAGCGTAGCGTATGAGTTGAGAAATGTAAACCCTATACGCGGAAGCGGTTGGCATATTACAATCAAGGTGTGGAAAATTTATAATGGTGAAAATGAAGTCGTCTCTTTTGTCATGTAGTCTGGTAGAGATGCACAGTTTGTTCCCATATGGATGTCGATTATTTGTTGAAAAACGTACCGTCCAAACTCGACCAATATGTTATCAATAAGGAATTCCAACATACTAATGACTTCATTTTCTGTATAGAGCTTTCTGCCTTTTGTTTCGTGTTTGACAAAATAAGTTAATTCGTGACCCAAAACTATAAACTTGCCTACCATTTTTGAGGTATTATCACAAACGAACCACCACGATTTACTTATAGGAATCGAGCTACACAAAAATCATTTTATGATGAACTCAGAATCCTTACTGATTCAACGCCCAGAAGAAATATAATATCATACCTGGGTATGTTATTAAGTCATTCAGAAAAGTATCATCCAGAAGTTTGTTTGTCAAATTCTTCATTTATATTCCAACTTATCATAAGATAAGTATATAAAGGGGGAATTATCTTTACCATCAAGAATCAACCGTCATTGTCTCTTGTCTAACAAACGTTAGCGTTATAATATGGACGTGATATTTTTGCCATGATTCGTCATATCCAGTTTTCGAGCAACCGATAGCTTCAAATTCAAAGAAACCTTAATGGTTACCGTCATTTTGAGCAATAAAATTACAGTGAGTTACAGTTAAATGGTATCATGTTCCAAACATCATATATAATACAGGTATTTTGTGAAGAATAAAGACAAAGTCAATCGACATTTCTATACCCTATACCTTAGTCAACAAAACTCCCTCACCATCGTTGTAACACTAAAAAAAAGTAGTAAAACAAGTGTATTAGAAGATACTTTATTTAAGAATAAAATCATTGAAGCCAGAATGTGTTTTGAATTTTAGCATGGGTTGGCGGATACAATTTACTAATATCCGCCAACCCATGTTAAAACTCCAAACACTTTCTGTCTTCCATGAATTATTTCGATTCTGATATGTCTAAGAGTACAAATACGATAGTATACTTTGATTGGAAGACGGTAATTTATATTTACGTTTGCGGACAATGTCGCACACAATTTTTGTTGCCAAATTCGAGCAGACGATAATTCATCAATATGTACATTTACGACGGGAAAGTAAATCACATGCACCGGCGCATGTGCTAATGATATTATACCCAATCGATAAATCGCTCGTTTTTTACAAAGCGAAAGAAGGACGTCATGTTAGAATTAGTATTAATTTCCCTAAATAAAGTTTTTCTTTTTCTATTTTTTAATCAGAAGAACAAAAGCAGTGAAACATGGCCAAGATGATGCTATATACAAAATTTACACTGAAAGTAAAAAACGAGTCACTGGTAAAATAAGTCGTATGTCCATGGAAGATTTGTTTAGAATGAATGCACATGATAAAACTGATATGATAATAAGGTTAGTACAAGTATCTGCTAGCAATGCAAGAAAACCATGAACACATTCCTAATAAGATAGCCATCACCAGACTGCGAAGCATATTGGATCAAATTTTTAAAGGATATTTAAAAGATCCTTTTTACATAAGAACTAATAATGAAAATTGCAATTGTATTTGTAACGTAAAAATCGCTATGGAATGGGGATTCAAATGAAGGAGTTTCGAATTTAGATTAACACGACGGGTGTCACTAGTGGAGCAGGAACTGCTTACCCTACCGGAGCACCCGAGTTTACCCCTGGTTTTTAGTGGGGTTCGTCTTACTCGATCTTTAGTTTTATGTGTATGTTTTGTAGATCGTTGTTTGTCCTTTTGTCCTTTTTCTTTTGGCCATTGTGTTGTCTGTTCTTCGATTTACGGCTTCTGATTACCCCTGTGGTATCTTCAAACTCTTCTCTAGTTTAAATGCGATTATTTGGCTAATGCGAATAATTTAAATTTATCCTCTTGAGCACCAGCAACGGAAGTGTAATTATATTAGTCATGTATCATCATTGTGACATGAAGATAACATTGTTTACAAATGAATACACCAGTACTGTTGACAAACACAATCTGCTGTACCAGATGAGTGATACAGGGTCATGTGGGCTTCTTGTTTTGTGAGCAATACTAAATGTTAATATGCTTTCATGGACATTGAATGTTAGCTATTGCCTTATGAAATATCTGCTTGTTAGCACTGTCTTAGCTAGTTACAGTGACGACTATTTATCTTCCTAAAATCTGCACTTGTGAATCTGTAAAAATATATAGGAGTTGTAATGCTTGCCCTAACTCTTAGCTGGTGAATTTGTTTAGAGTTCATGTTATTCGATGCTTGCCCTAACTCTTAGCTGGTGAATTAGTTCAAAGTTCATGTTATTCGATGCTTACCCTAACTCCTAAATGGTGAATTAGTTCAGAGTTCATGTTATTCGATGCTTACACTAACTCCTAAATGGTTAATTTGTTAATAGTTCATGTTATTCGATGCTTGCCCTAACTCCTAAATGGTGAATTTGTTAAGAGTTCAAACTATTCGATGCTTGCCCTAACTCCTAAATGATGAATGTGTTAATAGTTCATGTTAATCGATGCTTGCCCTAACTCCTAAATGGTGAATTTGTTAAGAGTTCAAACTATTCAATGCTTGCCCTAACTCCTAAATGATGAATGTGTTAATAGTTCATGTTATTCGATGCTTGCCCTAACTCCTAAATGGTGAATTTGTTAAGAGCTCAAACTATTCGATGCTTGCCCTAACTCCTAAATGGTGAATTTGTTAAGAGTTCAAACTATTCGATGCTTGCCCTAACTCCTAAATGATGAATGTTTTAATAGTTCATGTTATTCGATGCTTGCCCTAACTCCTAGCTGGTGAATTTGTTGAGAGTTCATGCTATTCCTTTTGATTAGTCGTTGGCGGTAGACCACACATTTAATATGATCATACTAAACTTTGATCTTTTCTTACATAGCTGCTCTTGGCGTGGACAGAGTTGTTCAAGTGGCAATTTTACAGAAATCCTGACTTCATATGGATTATGCTATACATTTAATGGAAAGGAAAGAAATCCACCACTTATCATTGAATCAGCGGGTATGTAAAGCAAAACACATTGTACTAAGAATATAATGAGTAAGGAAAATCGTGGAAGCCGAATTTTATATGAAAGAAAATTCGAGAATACAATCCACCCGGTAATTACCTTAAAACCGTCTAATAGAATAGAAATATCTGAATACAAATCGTAAAAGTGACAATGTAAAATATAAACAAAATCTAAAACGATGTCACTTAATAATTAAATCAAGAAGTTAAACTGTACAGAAATAGGAGAGAAATCGACGAGATATCAATAAACAAGAAGACAAATATGTGTAATGTACCAATGTATTGACAATGACTATATAATGTACTTCAAGTACTGACAGCACAAAACTTGAAACCACCAATGAACTGTTTAACAAACTAACGACATGGACGCCTTTAAAGATATTTGATTTCATTTTGTGAAAACAGAATGTGCCTGATTATGAAATATGTTATTGTATTATTTTGGCTTTACAAATTAATTAAAAGGAATAAACAATTTTATAATTTATAGAATAGTATACCATGTACGATAGAAATTTCTTCTGTTGTTTGGATAAAAACTAAAAAATATTTGTTGATGCTTATTATAAAATTAATTTCCAGGACTTCTAAATATTTTATGGATTTCGTTATTTCAGGAAAAAGCAGTGGCTTAGAACTGATCATAAATGTAGAAGAATACGATTATATGATTGGTCCTAATAGTGGAGCCGGAATTAAATTAGTCTTACACGGGCAGGATGAAATACCGATCCCGGCAGAATATGGACAAGAGTTACCGACTGGACGGGAAGGGTTTATTAATGTTGAAATGTCGAAGGTTTGTAAATATATATTTAGCAGATATGCTAAATATCTATATAATACAGATAAGTATTTAACAAACAAAAATGGAATTGTGTATTTATTCAATTCAATTAGTATCAACTACAAATTTTATTTTTGCATCAAATTTATTATTATTGTGTCAAATAACTCATCTATTTACAAACAATCCTCTACAAAGTACCCTACACATAAAACTACAGATTGAGCAACACGAACACGAGGTGAATGCAATTGCTCCGGAAGGGTAAGCAGTTCCTGTTCCACTAACTTGTTTTCCCATTAAATCAAATTAGCCCCTTTGGTGTACTTGCTCCTAAAGACTGTTACATTATGTAGTTCTCCAATCTTTTGACTGAGACCGTACCTACCTGATGAAGGTATTTCCAATCTTTTGACTGAGACCGTACCTACCTGATGAAGGTATTTCCATCTTTTGACTAAGACTGTACCTACCTGATGAAGGTATTTCCATCTTTTGGCTGAGACCGTACCTACCTGATGAAGGTATTTCCATCTTTTGACTAAGACCGTACCTACCTGATGAAGGTATTTCCATCTTTAAACTAAGACCGTACCTACCTGATGAAGGTATTTCCATCTTTTGACTGAGACCGTACCTACCTGATGAAGGTATTTCCATCTTTTGACTAAGACTGTACCTACCTGATGAAGGTATTTCCATCTTTTGACTAAGACCGTACCTACCTGATGAAGGTATTTCCATCTTTTGACTGAGACCGTACCTACCTGATGAAGGTATTTCCATCTTTTGACTGAGACCGTACCTACCACCTGATGAAGGTATTTCCATCTTTTGACTGAGACCGGACCTACCTGATGAGGGTATTTCCAATCTTTTGACTGAGACCGTACCTACCTGATGAAGGTATTTCCATCTTTTGACTAAGACCGTACCTACCTGATGAAGGTATTTCCATCTTTTGACTGAGACCGGACCTACCTGATGAAGGTATTTCCAATCTTTTGACTGAGACTGTACCTACCTGATGAAGGTATTTCCATCTTTTGACTAAGACCGTACCTACCTGATGAAGGTATTTCCATCTTTTGGCTGAGACCGTACCTACCTGATGAAGGTATTTCCATCTTTTGACTAAGACCGTACCTATCTGATGAAGGAATTTCCATCTTTTGACTGAGACCGTACCTACCTGATGAAGGTATTTCCATCTTTTGACTAAGACCGTACCTATCTGATGAAAGTATTTCCATCTTTTAACTGAGATCGTACCTACCTGATGAAGGTATTTCCATCTTTTGGCTGAGACCGCACCTACCCGATGAAGGTATTTCCATCTTTTGGCTGAGACCGTACCTACCTGATGAAGGTATTTCCATCTTTTGACTGAGACCGTACCTACCTGATGAAGGTATTTCCATCTTTTGACTGAGACCGTACCTACCTGATGAAGGTATTTCCATCTTTTGACTGAGACTGTACCTACCTGATGAAGGTATTTCCATCTTTTGACTAAGACCGTACCTACCTGATGAAGGTATTTCCATCTTTTGGCTGAGACCGTACCTACCTGATGAAGGTATTTCCATCTTTTGACTAAGACCGTACCTACCTGATGAAGGTATTTCCATCTTTTGACCGAGACCGTACCTACCTGATGAAGGTATTTCCATCTTTTGACTAAGACCGTACCTATCTGATGAAAGTATTTCCATCTTTTAACTGAGATCGTACCTACCTGATGAAGGTATTTCCATCTTTTGGCTGAGACCGTACCTACCCGATGAAGGTATTTCCATCTTTTGGCTGAGACCGTACCTACCTGATGAAGGTATTTCCATCTTTTGACTAAGACGTACCTACCTGATGAAGGTATTTCCATCTTTTGACTGAGACCGTACCTACCTGATGAAGGTATTTCCATCTTTTGACTAAGACCGTACCTATCTGATGAAAGTATTTCCATCTTTTGACTGAGACTGTACCTACCTGATGAAGGTATTTCCATCTTTTGACTAAGACCGTACCTACCTGATGAAGGTATTTCCATCTTTTGGCTGAGACCGTACCTACCTGATGAAGGTATTTCCATCTTTTGGCTGAGACCGTACCTACCTGATGAAGGTATTTCCATCTTTTGACTAAGACCGTACCTACCTGATGAAGGTATTTCCATCTTTTGACTAAGACCGTGCCTACCTGATGAAGGTATTTCCATCTTTTGACTAAGACCGTACCAACCTGATAAAGGTATTTCCATCTTTTGACTGAGACCGTACCTACCTGATGAAGGTATTTCCATCTTTTGACTAAGACCGTACCTACCTGATGAAGGTATTTCCATCTTTTGACTGAGACCGTACCTACCTGGTGAAGGTATTTCCATCTTTTGACTAAGACCGTACCTACCTGATGAAGGTATTTCCATCTTTTGACTAAGACCGTACCTACCTGATGAAGGTATTTCCATCTTTTGACTGAGACCGTACCTACCTGATAAAGGTATTTCCATCTTTTGACTAAGACCGTGCCTACCTGATGAAGGTATTTCCATCTTTTGACTAAGACCGTACCAACCTGATAAAGGTATTTCCATCTTTTGGCTGAGACCGTACCTACCTGATGAAGGTATTTCCATCTTTTGACTAAGACCGTACCTACCTGATGAAGGTATTTCCATCTTTTGACTGAGATCGTACCTACCTGGTGAAGGTATTTCCATCTTTTGACTGAGACCGTACCTACCTGATGAAGGTATTTCCATCTTTTGACTGAGACCGTACCTACCTAATGAAGGTATTTCCATCTTTTGACTAAGACCGTACCTACCTGATGAAGGTATTTCCATCTTTTGACTGAGACCGTACCTACCTGATAAAGGTATTTCCATCTTTTGACTAAGACCGTACCTACCTGATGAAGGTATTTCCATCTTTTGACTGAGACCGTACCTACCTGATGAAGGTATTTCCATCTTTTGACTAAAACCGTACCTACCTGATGAAGGTATTTCCATCTTTTGACTGAGACCGTACCTACCTGATGAAGGTATTTCCATCTTTTGACTAAGACCGTACCTACCCGATGAAAGTATTTCCATCTTTTGACTAAAACCGTACCTACCTGATGAAGGTATTTCCATCTTTAAACTAAGACCGTACCTACCTGATGAAGGTATTTCCATCTTTGACTAAGACCGTACCTATCTGATGAAAGTATTTCCATCTTTTGACTGAGATCGTACCTATCTGATGAAGGTATTTCCATTTTGACTAAGACCCTACCTACCTGGTATTTCCAGAAACGCGTCGTGTGGACTAATTTAGATATCTACGTTTTTATGCAAGAACTGCTTATCCTACCGGAACACCCGAGTTCGTCCTTGGTTTTTAGTTGTGTTCGTGTTGCTCAATCTTTAGTTTTCTGTGCAGTGTTTTGTAGATCATTGCTTTTTATCTTGACAATTGTGTTATCTGTCCCTCTTTGAATTGCCCCTTCTGATGAACACTTTGGTATCTTGAAAAGCTTTTCTGAGTTATTTTGACACTTTGTACATTGTGCGCACGGCATATCATTCTTGAACTGATATCGAAACCAAACAATATGATTATTTGTGATATAGATGAGTCAATATAAAAAATTGGCAAGTTTCCTGTCCACGACATAACCACTGTCTGATTTATTTTATTTCTGATTTTTCATAGTAAAGTTTGGTTTTGCTTGAAAGATTAGTATATCATATTGTATTTAAATAATATAAACTGAATTTTGAAGTAATAATTTATACTTTTTCGATGCATCAAACATTGACAGGTCGCGAAAACAGTGTTGTCCAGGGCAGTGACTACAAATTTGCAACAGCAATAAAAAAAATTAACAATGCATCAATAATATGTCTACTTTAGCTTATATAATAGTTAGGGATCATAAATATTAATAAAAGTGAGTATTCCCCAAAAAACTCATTTATTTAAAGAAAAAAAATAGCTTTTTAATCATGTCCCACAATTTGAATTCTCTCCTGTTACCGAACAACATTTTGGTGTTTTTAAAACACACATACCACAGAGTACAATTTCCCATATGTCATCTCTACTATATCATTTCCTCAAGCCATTAGTCAAAGAAAAAAGTTTGAAAGGCGCAATTTATAAAAATCAGTGGACATCCAAGTTAAGACTTATTACTACAATACTGTTTGTACGTCTGTTCTGTTACCAGCTTTTAACTGTTAAATCAGTGGACATCCAAGTTAAGATTTATTACTACAATACTGTTTGTACGTCTGTTCTGTTACCAGCTTTTAACTGTTAAATCAGTGGACATCCAAGTTAAGACTTATTACTACAATACTGTTTGTACGTCTGTTCTGTTACCAGCTTTTAACTGTTAAATCAGTGGACATCCAAGTTAAGACTTATTACTACAATACTGTTTGTACGTCTGTTCTGTTACCAGCTTTTAACTGTTAAATCAGTGGACATCCAAGTTAAGACTTATTACTACAATACTGTTTGTACGTCTGTTCTGTTACCAGCTTTTAACTGTTAAATCAGTGGACATCCAAGTTAAGACTTATTACTACAATACTGTTTGTACGTCTGTTCTGTTACCAGCTTTTAACTGTTTAATCAGTGGACATCCAAGTTAAGACTTATTACCACAATACTGTTTGTACGTCTGTTCTGTTACCAGCTTTTAACTGTTAAATCAGTGGACATCCAAGTTAAGACTTATTACTACAATACTGTTTGTACGTCTGTTCTGTTACCAGCTTTTAACTGTTAAATCAGTGGACATCCAAGTTAAGACTTATTACCACAATACTGTTTGTACGTCTGTTCTGTTACCAGCTTTTAACTGTTAAATCAGTGGACATCCAAGTTAAGACTTATTACTACAATACTGTTTGTACGTCTGTTCTGTTACCAGCTTTTAACTGTTAAATCAGTGGACATCCAAGTTAAGACTTATTACTACAATACTGTTTGTACGTCTGTTCTGTTACCAGCTTTTAACTGTTAAATCAGTGGACATCCAAGTTAAGACTTATTACTACAATACTGTTTGTACGTCTGTCCTGTTACCAGCTTTTAACTGTTAAATCAGTGGACATCCAAGTTAAGACTTATTACTACAATACTGTTTGTACGTCTGTCCTGTTACCAGCTTTTAACTGTTAAATCAGTGGACATCCAAGTTAAGACTTATTACTACAATACTGTTTGTACGTCTGTTCTGTTACCAGCTTTTAACTGTTAAATCAGTGGACATCCAAGTTAAGACTTATTACTACAATACTGTTTGTACGTCTGTTCTGTTACCAGCTTTTAACTGTTAAATCAGTGGACATCCAAGTTAAGACTTATTACTACAATACTGTTTGTACGTCTGTCCTGTTACCAGCTTTTAACTGTTAAATCAGTGGACATCCAAGTTAAGACTTATTACTACAATACTGTTTGTACGTCTGTCCTGTTACCAGCTTTTAACTGTTAAATCAGTGGACATCCAAGTTAAGACTTATTACTACAATACCGTTTGTACGTCTGTTCTGTTACCAGCTTTTAACTGTTAAATCAGTGGACATCCAAGTTAAGACTTATTACTACAATACTGTTTGTACGTCTGTTCTGTTACCAGCTTTTAACTGTTAAATCAGTGGACATCCAAGTTAAGACTTATTACTACAATACTGTTTGTACGTCTGTTCTGTTACCAGCTTTTAACTGTTAAATCAGTGGACATCCAAGTTAAGACTTATTACTACAATACTGTTTGTACGTCTGTTCTGTTAACAGCTTTTAACTGTTAAATCAGTGGACATCCAAGTTAAGACTTATTACTACAATACTGTTTGTACGTCTGTCCTGTTACCAGCTTTTAACTGTTAAATCAGTGGACATCCAAGTTAAGACTTATTACTACAATACTGTTTGTACGTCTGTCCTGTTACCAGCTTTTAACTGTTAAATCAGTGGACATCCAAGTTAAGACTTATTACTACAATACTGTTTGTACGTCTGTTCTGTTACCAGCTTTTAACTGTTAAATCAGTGGACATCCAAGTTAAGACTTATTACTACAATACTGTTTGTACGTCTGTTCTGTTACCAGCTTTTAACTGTTAAATCAGTGGACATCCAAGTTAAGACTTATTACTACAATACTGTTTGTACGTCTGTCCTGTTACCAGCTTTTAACTGTTAAATCAGTGGACATCCAAGTTAAGACTTATTACTACAATACTGTTTGTACGTCTGTTCTGTTACCAGCTTTTAACTGTTAAATCAGTGGACATCCAAGTTAAGACTTATTACTACAATACTGTTTGTACGTCTGTTCTGTTACCAGCTTTTAACTGTTAAATCAGTGGACATCCAAGTTAAGACTTATTACTACAATACTGTTTGTACGTCTGTCCTGTTACCAGCTTTTAACTGTTAAATCAGTGGACATCCAAGTTAAGACTTATTACTACAATACTGTTTGTACGTCTGTCCTGTTACCAGCTTTTAACTGTTAAATCAGTGGACATCCAAGTTAAGACTTATTACTACAATACTGTTTGTACGTCTGTTCTGTTACCAGCTTTTAACTGTTAAATCAGTGGACATCCAAGTTAAGACTTATTACCACAATACTGTTTGTACGTCTGTCCTGTTACCAGCTTTTAACTGTTAAATCAGTGGACATCCAAGTTAAGACTTATTACTACAATACTGTTTGTACGTCTGTCCTGTTACCAGCTTTTAACTGTTAAATCAGTGGACATCCAAGTTAAGACTTATTACTACAATACTGTTTGTACGTCTGTTCTGTTACCAGCTTTTAACTGTTAAATCAGTGGACATCCAAGTTAAGACTTATTACCACAATACTGTTTGTACGTCTGTCCTGTTACCAGCTTTTAACTGTTAAATCAGTGGACATCCAAGTTAAGACTTATTACTACAATACTTTTTGTACTTCTGTCCTGTTACTAGTTTTTGACCGTTAAATCGGTCAAATTTTTAGACATGATGTCATTTATATACATCCTTATATGAATTAATTCAAAAATAGCATTTTACTCCATAGAGGGACATTAAAAGGGAAACGAAGAATATAAATAAATATTGCATAATTCCGTGCTGTTACATTCTTTCATGTTACTGTAGGCAATGTAACAGGACAGAACGAAATTGGTAGCAGAACGGATTCAGTTTTTTGATTCATATAAAGGTCTAAACGATTTCTAATCGTTTAATGTACTAACCAAACATCATCCAGCATCCAAACACACACACACATACTTTTTCCTCATTTCTTTTTATTCGTTTACTATTTTCAGCTGTATTATATGTTAAAATTGTATTTTTCTTGTTTTCTTGTGCATTCTCAATATAATGTAATAATGATTGTATATATCGGAGAAGACTCCATAAGTTGGTAAAACGTGTGTCTGATCCTCTTTGTATCATTGATCAAATAATATAATTATAAACTAAACAGAACGGAAATTATAATTCATATTTTCCGTGTATTTGAATACAAAACAAGAATTCATGAAATAGTATTTTTCAAAGATTAAAGTTCAAGAAAATGATATATTTTGCTTTTCTAATGAAGCTTTAGAATGAAGAATTCCTTTCAAATTATTAATTTCATTTACAAATAGTAACAGGAAAGAAAGTTTGCATAACAGGAAAGACTGAAACATAGATTAAATACCTTAAAGTGGAGATCTATTGATGAATTTGGCTATTAGATATATTTGCTTTAAGAAACATTTCTAAAGGAAAAGTAAAAGCAAATCATAATGTTGATAATGTGGAGCAAAATTCTAATGTCAAAGTAATATAACAGCACAGAATTTATATATGTAACAGCAGAGAAACATGTTATATATAAAGATCCACTGTAGATCAGTTTGCCTTATACCAATGCCCAGATGATTTACCAAGCGACAAAGCCGTTTTTCCTGTTGTTCTTAGGACAGGTGGTATATGGCATCAAGGCTGTGGGAATAATTTTGCTTATGTCAATGATAGTCATGTCGCCGAAATGAGACTTGGAATAATCTAGGAACTTATTGGTGGACATGTTTTTCAATAGACAATCGGTATACCTATGGGTAAAAACTGTGCTCCTCCTAACGCCAATTTGTTTCTTTATTCGTACGAGGCAGACTTTATTCAGGGGCTTTTCAAATAAACGAAAAGAAGCTAGCTCAATCCTTTAATTTCACGTTCCGCTATATAGATGAATAGTTTGGTGATTTCGTTGATCACACCTATCCCAAAGAGCTTTAGATAAAGGATACCACAGACGCAGTTAGGTTTGCTTCATACCTTGACATAAACCTCAAAATTGTCCTGTTAAGAACGAAACCTTACGACAAATTAGATGATTACAATTTTCCCATTGTGAACCTTCCATTTATATGTAGCAACATTCCAGCAGTACCTGCATATGGAGTATATATCTCTCAGTTGGTCCGACATTCCAGAACTTGTGGTTTCTATCAGGATTTCATGAAAGAGGGTAGCTGCTAATAGGGAAACTACCGAACCAAGGGTTCCTATTGGTCAAGTTGAAGTAATTACTTCGAAGGATTTACGGTCAACATCAATGACCATGACTTGATTAACCGTTACGGAATATCTGTGTCACAAATGACCATCGATAAGTTTCACATGTCGCAAGCAATCCCCAGTTCTTTCCTAAATCATCACCAGGTTTGTAACTATAGTAGCACGACGGGTGCCACTAATGGAGAAGGAACTGCTTACCCTTCCGGAGCAACTGAGTTCACTCCAGTTTTTGGTGGGGTTCTTGTTACTCGATCTTATCTTTAGTTTTCTATGTATTGCTTTTTAGATTGTTGTTTGTCCTTTTTCTTCAGCCATTGTATTGTCTGTCCTTCGATTCACGGATTCTGATTACCTCTTTGGTATCTTCAAACTCTTCTTATATGAAGACCATTACTTGGTGTCACAGTGGAAACAGTAGAATGGGAAATATCAAATAGAAAGATGAAATGGAATTAATATATATGTTGATTGACCTGACTGGAATAAGGAATATCAGAGAACAAGACGAACCTGACATTGGTATACTGTAGACTGTGGTAGTACAAACACACATTGATGATGGAATAAAAAGCTTAGAACAGATCACAGAGGCCATTGACAGCAGTACTGAGAACATCAAAGAACAATACATGAACAATAGTGAACAACAGGGACAAAGAGAACATCGCTGGCAATATTAATGATAATGTAAGTCAAGGAACAAATGATGGAAAACTGTGGAATGGAAAATCTATCTGCACATAACAATCTAGATTAAAAACCGGTTATGAGTCAAGTCAAAAACATGATATGCTTAGCATAGGAACGCTTGTAAATGTTTTATGACAAGGATACTTACCTGGGGGAAGCTTAGAAAAGAACCCTTTACTTAATGAAGTTTATGCTTATTTTATGGGAAACAAATCAACAAGAAACGGAATTTACATGTGTGGCCAAGAGGACAAGATATGTGTTGGTCTGGTTAACCGTTGTGAATATTTGTGTCACAAATAACCACGGATGTTTCGTTTGTCGTAATCATAATCCTGTCCTTCATTCATGATTTTTCACAGGGTTTGTAACAAGAGTACCACGATGGGTGCCACTAGTGGAGCAATAACTGCTTACCCTAAAGAAGCACATGAGTTCACCCCTGGTTTTTGTGAGATTCATGTTGCTCAATCTAGTTTCTTGTGTAGTGTTTTGTGGATCATTATTTGTCCTCTTTCTTTTGGTCATTATATGGTCTGTCTTTCGACTAACGGCCTCTGAGTAGTCCTTCGGTATCTTCAAACTGTTCTTACTAACCTCACATTGTATATATGTTTGTATTGGACGTTATTTTACATTGAAAAACAATAGAAATTTACATCTCCAGACAGTTTCATTGTTTGAGGGTTTCATCCTGTTACCCACTTCTATACTGTTACTCCTAAATTCCATTCTGTTACTGATGATATATTTACATATATTTTAGGCATGCCTTAGAATCTGAACTTAAATTCTTTCGTTAAGTATATGTCTGATTGTCTTTTACATGATTCTCAAATCTGATTTCGCAAATATATAATCGAATAGTGTGTACAAGATATGTTTTGCAATGAAAATGCAATGGTTTATAACCAACATTATTCATCCGTGTTATTTGCGTGTTTCATGAAAATGTGTGAATTACCAGTAATCTACCACACATTTTTTGTAATTATATTACTTCTAGTAACATATAACAACAGAATTATTTGTTTTCTATGTTATTATGATTGACATAAATCACTTTTAAAAAGTGTGTACCATGATAACAGGAAATGGTTACCAGACAGGTGATAATTCCAAATTACAAACAGTAATTTTGCGATCCATGATGGTTCTGCTTCATTTTGCGATATTAAAATATTCATTCAAAACAACTTTATTTTCAAGTTTTCCTACAATTAAAACTTGCCAATTTCTGATATTAATCGCATACCTTGCTTTGTAACATACAATGGTACTAAATACTTATCTATATGCTTTAACTTATCAAAAGAAAAAGAAAAGAAGCTAGCCCGATCCTTTAATGTCACGTTCCGCTATATAGATGATGTTACTTTCACTAAATAATTCAAGGTTTGGTGATTTTGTTGATCGCATCTATCCCATTGAGCTTAAAATAAAGGATACCACAGATACAGATATGTCTGCTTCATATCTTGACCTCGACATTAACAGTGAGGGGCGGTTAAGAACAAAGCTACGACAAAAGAGATGATTTCAATTTCTCCATTGTGAACTTTCCATTTATATGTAGCAATATTCCAACAGCGCCTGCATATAGAGTATATATATCTCAATTGATACGATATTCCAGAGTTTGTGGTTCCTATCAGGATTTCCTTGACAGAGGGTTGCTGCTAACAAGGAATCAACTGAGCCAAGGGTTCCTATTGGTTAAGATGAAGTCATCACTTTGAAACTTTTACGGTCGCCTCCATGACTTGGTTAACCGCTATGGAACATCTGTGTCACAAATGACCACGGATATGTTCCACTTGTCGTAAGCACTTTCTGGTACTTTCATCATTCATAACTTACCACCCGGTTTGTAACTAGAGTAACACGACGCGTGCTACTAGTGGAGCAGGAACTGCTTACCCTTCCAGAACACCTGAGTTTACCCTCGGTTTTAGTGGGGTTCGTGTTACTCGGTCTTGAGATTTATGTGTAATGTTTTGTAGATCGTTGTTTGTTCTTTTGTTCTTTTTTTTTGGCCACCCTATCATTCGATTTACGGATTATTATTACCCCTTTGGTGTCTTCAAACCCTTCTTAGATTTAAGACCTCCCATTGGCCACCTTTTGCAAGTAGATGTTAAAGAATTTATTAAGTTAAAGTCCAGATCTACAATAGTAACTCTCTACTATAAAGATAGAGTATTAATAAATACAGTACAATGTAACAGATATTCCGACTGCTAGGACTTCAGGCGATCTTTAACATTCAAGAAAACAATAACAAAAATGTCTTCAATATTTGATGTTGCTGAGAAACTTAGGAAATGACACAAATGATTGATTAACGATAAAACAAATATTTATTGAATTATAATTATGTTTAATCCTCTTTGAGATATATGAAATATTCTAATTTTTGTCAGGATTTTCGTCCTCAATTTTTAGCAATCTTCTGATTGAATTATGTTTTTTTTTATTTTAAACGTTGTTTCCAAAATATATCATATTAATATAGTTATTATTTTATTTCGTCTAGATTTCCTACCTGCCAGCACCACATGGAAAGTGTCAACCAAATTCACTTAGCATATTTAAAAACTACTCCTATACTGTCAAAAGCTGCATGTTAGATTGTTGGCGTCGCAAAGTTATGCACGTCTGCAAATGTCGAGAAATTGATACTCCGATTGTGCCAGGTATATCACGTATATAGTGATACTGTAAGGTGTACAACAGATCTGCTAAACATACACAGACACCAAACTCTAATATTGTTAAGAAATAAATTGAAAATAGGTTAAAATAAAATAATAGAGCGTTTGAAATCGTGAACTTGTACGTGTACATGTACGCGTAACTTGTATTTCCTGCTTGTTACGTCATCAAAATGTACGTTCCAGTCACACCAGTTACCAGGAACATTCAAAACAGTTGCTAATCGTGTTCAATGGTGTTCTCTGTCACGTCCACGCTTATGTTGTTACCGTTTATTTTAGTTGTTCTATATGAATCAGGTACCAGAAAAGCTGTATTAAGTCCATACATGGCTCAGTAACACTGAAGTATATCTATACCGGGTCATGAGGGAAAGCGGTCATGTGTTTGTGGGTTGGGGTGATGATTTTGCCTCTTTCTGCGATTTTGATCTTCGATTTTGGAATTCTTCCGAATGTGTGGGTTTTTTTTCTCGTTTATTATTAGTACTCAAAATCACACAATTTGAGGTTAATAAAAGCGAGTATTATACGTGTGATTTGTATGCAATTTATAATGGGTTTTTTTTAAATAGCAAATGGTGGGTATATGTAATATTCAGGATTCGATCCATTACAATCATTAGTTCCTATATGTAATTTTTATCAAATTTATGAGTCTCCTCCCTCGAGCATAGGTGATCTTAGCTGATTTTGGTTATCCTGTTTATGCCCTTTGGTTTAAACTCTCCGAAACTCTTTTAAACTATTAGGCTTTCCAATCTTTCGATGTTAAGCGTAACTGATGAAGGTTATTCCAGAAACGCGTCGTGCTCACTGAATTTTATATCAACGTTTTTATCAACGTTTTTATTTTCAACTCCAGTTTTTGCTACAGGATTTTTAAAATTATTTTGTCCAACTTTCAGATTACATTTGAGCGGGATACTATACAATCGATATATAAATGCTTTACAGAAGTAGTATGTCTATGTGACGTCATTTAGAAGTAACACAATCATATCAGAATAGGTCGAAGAGTGTAACACTTCAGACGACTGTATTCATTTACTAGTATTGTCGTTTGATCTATATTTCATGTTGCCGTTCGATGTACTTTGACTTTATCCTAATTTGGTTATCTTGTTTAGGCCCTTTTGTTTATTTGCTCCCAAAAAGGTTTAAATTATATAGTTTTGAGCGCACCTAATGATGGTTATTCCAGAAACGCTTTGTGCGCACTAAATTAGATATCTACAATTTATTACTAGTTCTTAGTAAATTTGTGTAAGATATATTTCTGTTTTTAGGGATTTTGTCTTCACATATGTAATCTACTAATACTATCTGTATACCATTGTATTAACAAAGGTTACCAGAAATAAAGATATGTATATATATACTTAACAAAGGTTACCAGAAATAAAGATATGTATATATACTTAACAAAGGTTACCAGAAATAAAGATATGTATATATATACTTAACAAAGGTTACCAGAAATAAAGATATGTATATATACTTAACAAAGGTTATCAGAAATAAAGATATGTATATATATATATATACTTAACAAAGGTTACCAGAAATAAAGATATATATATATACTTAACAAAGGTTACCAGAAATAAAGATATGTATATATACTTAACAAAGGTTATCAGAAATAAAGATATATATATATATATATACTTAACAAAGGTTACCAGAAATAAAGATATGTATATACATGTATATACTTAACAAAGGTTACCAGAAATAAAGATATGTATATATATATATATACTTAACAATGGTTACCAGAAATAAAGATATATATATTTATATACTTAACAAAGGTTACCAGAAATAAAGATATGTATATATACTTAACAAAGGCTATCAGAAATAAAGATATGTATATATATATATATATACTTAACAAAGGTTACCAGAAATAAAGATATGTATATATATACTTAACAAAGGTTACCAGAAATAAAGATATATATATATACTTAACAAAGGTTACCAGAAATAAAGATATGTATATATATTTAACAAAGGTTATCAGAAATAAAGATATGCATATATATATACTTAACAAAGGTTACCAGAAATAAAGATATATATATTTATATACTTAACAAAGGTTACCAGAAATAAAGATATATATACATATACTTAACAAAGGTTACCAGAAATAAAGATATATATATATATATATATATATACTTAGCAAAGGTTACCAGAAATAAAGATATATATATTTATATACTTAACAAAGGTTACCAGAAATAAAGATATGTATATATATATATATATATATACTTAACAAAGGTTACCAGAAATAAAGATATGTACATATATATACTTAACAAAGGTTACCAGAAATAAAGATATATATATATATATATATATATATATATACTTAACAAAGGTTACCAGAAATAAAGATATGTATATATATACTTAACAAAGGTTACCAGAAATAAAGATATATATATATATATACTTAGCAAAGGTTACCAGAAATAAAGATATATATATATTTATATACTTAACAAAGGTTATCAGAAATAAAGATATGTATATATATATATACTTAACAAAGGTTACCAGAAATAAAGATATATATATATATATATATATATATACTTAACAAAGGTTACCAGAAATAAAGATATTATATGTTATTCAGCTATCAGACAGGGTATATAATGTGACATTCCCGGCTTAGGATCTATATTCCCTGAGGCGCAGCCGAAGGGAATATATATCATAAGCCGGGAATGTCACATTATATACCCTGTCTGATAGCTGAATAACAGATATATTACGGATTTAACCTATTTTTTTTTAAATACAACATCCAACTGTATTAAATAAATTTGCCTCTTTTATTTTCATTTTTCGTATCTCTAGATGTCCGTACCTTTGACGTCATTCTTCAATGACGTCAAAATATGTTTCACGTCATATTTCATGCATAGGGTGTCTCATGAAGGAAAATACTGTACTAAATTTCTAAATCAATACAGTTTCATATGTAGTAAATTTTATAAACTTTATAAATATAACATTAATATATCACATAACAAAACAACGGGTTTGCGAAACAGTTTCAATAATTTAAATGTTAACTACATGTAAATAAAACCTTGGTGTGGCCCCATGACGTCGAAAGTTTTCAAGGCTCAACGTTTTGTTTATTTGTTATGGTACAGCTGTGGAACATAGGAGTTTGCTGAATCGATCAGGTATTTGTGACGGAATTAACCGTTGTAATATTGTTTTGTTCATGCAACCGTTTTGAGTATAAAAACAGCATTAAATTTGGTAAAAATACATTTATTATCCCGTATTATACCATTGATTCAGTGAAGCCTATTGTTTTGTCGTCCGTGTTTTAATCGTTTTTGGGGACTGAAATATATACCCCGTCTGTTTTCCGAATATATGCTGACATTCAGGGCTGAAGAACCAATGAAAATATGTGTAACAAACTAAATTCGTAATATATATATATATATACTTAACAAAGGTTGCCAGAAATAAAGATATGTATATATATATACTTAACAAAGGTTACCAGAAATAAAGATATATATATATATACTTAACAAAGGTTACCAGAAATAAAGATATGTATATATATATATATACTTAACAAAAGTTACCAGAAATAAAGATATATATATATATATACTTAACAAAGGTTACTAGAAATAAAGATATATATATATATATACTTAACAAAGGTTACCAGAAATAAAGATATGTATATATACTTAACAAAGGTTACCAGAAATAAAGTTATATATATATATACTTAACAAAGGTTGCCAGAAATAAAGATATGTATATATATATATACTTAACAAAGGTTACCAGAAATAAAGATATATATATATACTTAACAAAGGTTACCAGAAATAAAGATATATATATATATATATATATATACTTAACAAAGGTTACCAGAAATAAAGATATGTATATATATACTTAACAAAGGTTATCAGAAATAAAGATATATATATATATACTTAACAAAGGTTACCAGAAATAAAGATATGTATATATACTTAACAAAGGTTACCAGAAATAAAGATATGTATATATATATATACTTAACAAAGGTTACCAGAAATAAAGATATATATATATATATACTTAACAAAGGTTACCAGAAATAAAGATATAGATATATATACTTAACAAAGGTTGCCAGAAATAAAGATATATATATATATATACTTAACAAAGGTTACCAGAAATAAAGATATATATATATATACTTAACAAAGGTTACCAGAAATAAAGATATATATATATATACTTAACAAAGGTTGCCAGAAATAAAGATATGTATATATATATATATATATATACTTAACAAAGGTTACCAGAAATAAAGATATATATATATATATATACTTAACAAAGGTTACCAGAAATAAAGATATATATATATATACTTAACAAAGGTTGCCAGAAATAAAGATATGTATATATATATACTTAACAAAGGTTACCAGAAATAAAGATATATATATATATACTTAACAAAGGTTACCAGAAATAAAAATATATATATATATACTTAACAAAGGTTGCCAGAAATAAAGATACGTATATATATATACTTAACAAAGGTTACCAGAAATAAAGATATATATATATATACTTAACAAAGGTTACCAGAAATAAAGATATATATATTTATATACTTAACAAAGGTTACCAGAAATAAAGATATATAGATATACTTAACAAAGGTTATCAGAAATAAAGATATATATATATACTTAACAAAGGTTACCAGAAATAAAGATATATATATTTATATACTTAACAAAGGTTACCAGAAATAAAGATATATAGATATACTTAACAAAGGTTATCAGAAATAAAGATATATATATATACTTAACAAAGGTTACCAGAAATAAAGATATATATATATATATATATATATATATACTTAACAAAGGTTACCAGAAATAAAGATATATATATATATATATATATACTTAACAAAGGTTACCAGAAATAAAGATATATAGATATACACTTCACGTATTAATGCAATTTCAAAGTATAAATTGAATCTCGTATTTAACCCGGATTCATACAGCAGCCTGCTCTTCATTTGGTGGTGTCGTGTATATTCAAATAAATGTTGTTTTTTTTTCAGGTATACCCTCGTGTACTGTAAAACAGTATACAAAATGTGTAAAGAAAACACGAGGTTTGTTATTTATGACTATTCTGCAATGATAGGATATAAATATTGTTTTTAATAATTAATTGTTTGTTTTTGTTTGTTTGTTTGATGATATTTAACGCCACTTTCAACAACATTTCAACTATATCGTGGCGGTCAGTTTTATTGGTGGAGGAAAGCGGAGGACCTGGTCAAAACCACGATCTGTCGAAAGTCACTGACAAACTTTATCACATAATGCTGTACACCTCGGTCTGATCGAGATTCGAACTCACAACATCAGTGGTGATAGGCACTAATTGCATAGGTAGTTGTAAATCTAACTACCATACGATCGTGGCCACGACGGCCCCTATTAATTATACAATCAGGATTATACAGTCGGTGTCAATAAGAAAGAACATTGACATGTTATCAATGTAATGACAAGTAAATACGTAAGAAAAGTGGAAAGATACCATAAGGATTATCGAAGCCTAAAACCGAAGGACAAACAATACAATGGCAAGAACAAAGAATGGTATACAAAGCATTACACAAAAACTCAAGATTGGGCAACACTAACCCCACAAAAAATTGAGGTGAACCCAGGTGCTGCTCCGGAAGGACAAAGTTCCTGCTCCAGTAGTGGTATCCGTCATGTTACTGTTGTAGAAAACGAAAATGATGTGATATGAAATCGTGATGGACAGCAGTAAGTTACATAGTATGATAAAGGGTAAAGTTTTCGTACAATGATTTAGAATATAAATATTGATATGTATACACTGTACAATATGTTTTCACACATATGTGTTTGCATAATTCTAATTTATTAATTGAAATCTATTGTTCTGTGTTTGTATTTCTAGTTAAACTAGCTTTGAGAGGGACATGTGGCAATTGTACTGTCCCATGCGACATCACTAAATACAAATCATCTATTTCTTATGGATCTATATCAGGATTCTCTAAGAACAAGGCTAATATTGTAACAATGACGTCCATTCGAAGCAGTTTTTACAATGCAAGAGAGAAGGCGTTCTTGGTTGAAGAGGACTTCGTGTTACTATCTGCATTAAAGGACCAATTATTAGAATTGATGCCGAATGTTACTGCAAAGTTGAAGTATCTGGTTGACAGAAGCGAGAAAGAAAAGCAATGTATCACTGAAATAAACAAAGTATATTTTCATGGTAAATACATAATCAGGGACTTAGTAAAAAACTTGGAGGTTTATAAACGATATCCCAAGTTTAAAGCAAAGCTAGACTCGGGTCCCGTAGGTATTCCTTATGACCGCTTATCTGATGTGTTGTGGTCGTTCATCAACACTGTTTCACGTTTAATTAATGCTAAAGTTAAAGATGAAAAGTTTAAAAGTGATGCCAACATAACAAAAAATTATCTAAATAACATGTTACTCAGCGCTAAGGATCTTCTTTCATTTGAGTCTGAGATTCCATGGCTTCAGAAACAATATGTTAATATTTGGTTGGCTGGATTCGAACATGATGAGGACAAAAATATACCTCATGGAACTATTTATCACAAAGACAAAGTGATAACAAATGAGATATTCAATTATACAAGAAATATTGTGGAAATATTAAACAGTATTGATAAATCTATTAATAACTTTACTGAAAATCTAAACTATTTCAATAGAACAAAGTTTTTCAGTGATCTCACATATTTGTACTACAATTTAACGAAATTTGAGAATCGGACGGGTGATATTGATGAATTTTACGAGGAATATGTCAAAGCAAACTTTTTTCATCTCTCTTTAATTTTAGAAGACCAAATGGCAGTTATGACCGATACATTACAATCTCAGTCACTGAATTGCGATGTTCATGAGTTCATTTTCGGTATTTTAGAATTTTCAAAAAATTTGACAATGAGTGCCTCGAAGCTGACAGGGTATATATCAAGACATAATGGTTCAATGAGAGACATGCATGAGTTTTTCATGAGTGAAGGAACAAAATTAATGCTAGATCGCATACATTCTTTTGGAATATCAAGTTTAGGTTCAACTGCGAAAGAACAGTATTCTGAAGTATGCTTCATGAATATTCTAATGGCCTACCAGGAATTGATGCATTGGATTCTCTTAGTTTCTCCATATGTTCCTAATTCTGGTGTTACACCGAGAGTGTGCTATGAAACTAGCAATGCTACACTTCGCCAATTATATACAACAGAAATCAACGAAATGCAATGGATAAAACTGGTAAAGATTATTACTGAAATTCGTCAGATTATGAGAAACTACATGAGTACGCTTCGGATGGATAAGGATTTCTACAGGTTAGTATTAAGATATCATAATTATATATAAAAGCTTTTTCTTATTGAGAATATGGTTTTTAAATTGGTACTAAAATATTTAATTTTTTAACTAACAATTACAAGAAAAATACATGCTACATTCATAAAGATTTGTTATTAACAATTACTAGATACATTTCATGTAATTGTTTTTCATAATAAAATAAGACCCTGACCTTTAACAACTTTACAGTTCATAATGAAATAAGACTCTGACCTTTAACAACAACTTTACAGATAAATTTGTTACAGATCTATTTACATTTGGAAGCTCTTTTTTTTTGCATCTAAGCATAAAAAAGGACTGCGTGGTCACGATCATATATTATCTAGATATACATCTACCTATGGAATCGGTGTCTATCACCCGTGACATTTTCATTTCTATTACCGCCCTTGGTGAGGTGAGCTCAATAAAACTTTGTGATGAAGTTGTCAATGACTTGTGCAGGTCTATGATGTTCACTATGTATTCCGGTTTCCCCCAACAATAAAATTGACCGCCATGATATTTCTGAAATTGTGTTGAAAGTGGTGTTAAATAGCAATAACCCTCACTATCATTATAGCTTGAAACAGTAGTATACTTAATTGGTGATTAGTAATTGATAGATTAAGAAACAATGCCAGAAAATCTAAAACTAAAAAATATATCCATAATTCTATGAGTAGTCCATATTGTAATACTGAGAAAATACCCAGTAATATACTAAGTGAGTCTTTTCTCTTTTGTCCATTGGGGTTATTCATGTCAGTTTCAAAAAGAGATACACCAAGCACAGAATGATACGACCGCAGCATGTCGACAAGGGAAGGTTGAACAAGTGAATATTAAAGTGTGGACAATAGTAATTTACTGGACCCACTGTATTTTGGACATTTGTCTGGTTTTTATATTTTAAGCGTTAAAAATGGAATGAAAAACAAAAGTTCTATATACCTTCCAAACATTGCATATTTTCTAAAGCATTCTACGCCATTTCAACATAAGAATGTGTTCATTGTGGCCTAGCTTTATATTTGTTTGAATTAATTTTAGTGACAACTTCATTCATCTGAATATACTTTTCCATGAACTGAGCTACGAAGAAGTATCACAACAAAAGGCTTATGACATTCTTGCCTTACTAGGTATGTTTAGAAATCTTTGTCATGTTATTTTAGAAATGTATTGTAAATGCAAATATAAAATCACAAATACACAAAATGATACCCGGAAACGGAAATAGATGTATGGATATTACGAACCCCCACAAACACCACGTTCTCACTACCCTTCCAATAGCCTTGTAAGTATATAGTAGAAATTCTTCTTAAATTGTTTACCGGAAGATAAGCCGCACAAAAAAATAGTCCACGAAAATCCAATATGGAAGACATACTAAGTAAAAACTAATCATGCAAAACTAATTAAAACTTTAACTTTTATCCATGAAAATAATTGAAATATAGAAAATTGTTTAAAATATAACTTTATCAAACTTTCATGTAACTGACATGTGAAAGGTAGTTCTATTTATCCGCCACCTACTTACGAGGTTATATATATTGTATGGCCGAGTAGTTACGATTGACACCAAAAGTGATGTAATATGAGTCTATAAAAAAAAAGAAGTTAAAATCCAATGCCACCGAAAATGTGTCTGTATGTAGTTATTTGAAATGGTGATCATCATTAATTAAAATGGAATACCTTTACTTTGATTTGTATAAATGTGCTTGGTCAATTTATCTATACAAGAGTTGTCTCTTAACCGGAAGAAACCCAACCTGAAACTAGGAACAGATTGTAGAATATCAAATCAATCACATCATCCAAACTTAGTGACTAATGGAAGTAGTTATGTACATATCACACACGGAGACTTGACAGTTTGAAAATTAAAACATTCACGTTTGTCATGAAGTCGAGTCGGGTTCCTTCTCAGTTAGTAATTTATTTCTTTCCTCTTTTCAATACCAAAGCGAAAATTTACATCATACTAGAATAATGAAGATACGGGGAAAGAAATTGAAATATCTTTTTATATGAGATTTGTAGCATGACTACTTGTAGCATGCTCTATGTATTTTATTATCTCGATTATTTCGGAAATATCTCAATTTGTATGCCCTTAATTATTTCACTTTTTGCATCCCTTGTGGTTATTTCCATTTGTCATTTTCGTTTTATTTGGAACCACATCGGTGGCGTAATGGTTAGCGTGCTCACCTCGTGTGCGGTAGATCGTGGGTTCGAGCCCCGTTCGGGTCAAACCAAAGACTTTAAAATTGGTATTTGTTGCTTCTCCGCTAAGCACGCAGCATTAAGGAAAAGGAGCAAAAACTGTCTACCCGCGGATTGTTGTTTCAGTGAGCTAGCACTATAAAAATCCAACTCAGCGTGTTGGTCTAGAACAAAGTGGACCTCATCATCTCATTGAAAATTTACTTGTTCTCGCCATGATATAGCTGCAAAATTGCTGAATAGGCGTTAAACAACAATCACTCATTCACTCGTTTTATTTGTTACCTCATTTCAGGAGATATCGGTGGATACCTCGGACTATTTATTGGCGCAAGCTTTCTTAGTGTGTTTGAGGCAATTGACCTTCTGTACATGTTGTTCACTGGTTGGCTGAAATCGAAGAGAAAACAAGAAGACAAACCAAATGAAAAGAATGATACAAGCGTTGAAGAACTTAACATATATTCTGTTACGTAGATAATGCAGATTGTTGTAAATATTACACAATAAACCTATGTTCAGTTATTTCAGCCTCATAGGAAGTGTACAAAGCTTGGTTATTTGCAGCAGCTAGAGACAGTTATAATTGTGTGATGTAACCAAATATGTTATTGTGGTTGAAATATGTTTAACAGGTTGAAATATGTTTAACAGGTTGAAATATGTTTAACAGCTATTAGAAGAAGTTTAGATGAATGGTTGAAACAATTTTATACTTGCTGTTTGTAATCACCGTTCTAGTGAAAAACAATATAATTATCTGTTTCACAAATACATGTATGTACATATTGTTCTAAGACAAAAGCTCGAGTAGAATTATGATCTAATTGTTTGTTTACTAAAATGTTCAAAAAATAATAAAATATGTGACTATCTCAATGGTATTTGTGTTAAATAATATAGACCACTCGTGTTTATATTAGCCTTCAGTTGTTTTGTTTTATATGCAAGTTGTATATGATGTCACAATTAAAGCAAAACCATTTTAGAATCACATAAAAATGACAGTAAATAAGACAACACCACCTCTCGCAAACGAATCGTGAGTAAGTTGACTTGATGGGTTTTTGCTAAGTACTGTTTATTGTCATTTATATTCTTGGGCTCAACCGTATTTACTTTAAAGCTCGATAATAGTGGTTCTGTAATTCTTATTGAATTATCTTTCTCAATTTGTTTTAAATAAAAGATTAAACAGTAATGGTCGAAAATACTATTGACCACAGAATACTCCCATGTCATTTACATAAAGGTGGTGTGTTCATTACTTGATCCACGATTAAAATGATTTTCATGCACTAAGTTTTATCTATAGTTGTTGTTCACCTTCTTGGTCAGTAAGTAGCGAAATGGTAACCAAAAGAAAGAAATCCAGCAATTCTTCTAATAAAATAAAAAAAATCCCACACCATCAGAACAGTTCCAAAATTTAATTCGGAAAATCGTAGAAGTAGAAAAAATCAATACTAACATGTAATAACACATACTAGTATATACATAACTGCTCCCTCTCTTAGAGACAACATCAATACTAACATGTAATAACACATACTAGTATATACATGACTGCTCCCTCTCTTAGAGACCAAATCAATACTAACATGTAATAACACATACTAGTATATACATAACTGCTCCCTCTCTTAGAGACAACATCAATACTAACATGTAATAACACATACTAGTATATACATGACTGCTCCCTCTCTTAGAGACCAAATCAATACTAACATGTAATAACACATACTAGTATATACATGACTGCTCCCTCTCTTAGAGACAACATCAATACTAACATGTAATAACACATACTAGTATATACATGACTGCTCCCTCTCTTAGAAACAAAATCAATACTAACATGTAGTAACACATACTAGTATATACATGATTGCTCCCTCTCTTAGAGACAACATCAATACTAACATGTAATAACATGTAATAACACATACTAGTATACACATGACTGCTCCCTCTCTTAGAGAACAAATCAATACTAACATGTAATAACACATACTAGTATATACATAACTGCTCCCTCTCTTAGAGACCAAATCAATACTAACATGTAATAACACATACTAGTATATACATGACTTCTCCCTCTCTTAGAGACCAAATCAATACTAACATGTAATAACACATACTAGTATATACATGACTGCTCCCTCTCTTAGAGACCAAATCAATACTAGCATGTAATAACACATACTAGTATATACATCACTGCTCCCTCTCTTAGAGACAACATCAATACTAACATGTAATAACACATACTAGTATATACATGACTGCTCCCTCTCTTAGAGACCGAATCAATACTATCATGTAATAACACATACTAGTATATACATGACTTCTCCCTCTCTTAGAGACCAAATCAATACTAACATGTAATAACACATACTAGTATATACATGACTGCTCCCTCTCTTAGAGACCAAATCAATACTAGCATGTAATAACACATACTAGTATATACATCACTGCTCCCTCTCTTAGAGACAACATCAATACTAACATGTAATAACACATACTAGTATATACATGACTGCTCCCTCTCTTAGAGACCGAATCAATACTATCATGTAATAACACATACTAGTATATACATGACTGCTCCCTCTCTTAGAGACCAAATCAATACTAACATGTAATAACACATACTAGTATATACATGACTGCTCCCTCTCTTAGAGACCAAATCAATACTAACATGTAATAACACATACTAGTATATACATGACTGCTCCCTCTCTTAGAGACAACATCAATACTAACATGTAATAACACATACTAGTATATACATGACTGCTCCCTCTCTTAGGGACAACATCAATACTAACATGTAATAACACATACTAGTATATACATCACTGCTCCCTCTCTTAGAGACCAAATCAATACTAACATGCAATAACACATACTAGTATATACATGACTGCTCCCTCTCTTAGAGACAACATCAATACTAACATGTAATAACACATACTAGTATATACATGACTGCTCCGTCTCTTAGAGACAACATCAATACTAACATGTAATAACACATACTAGTATATACATGACTGCTCCCTCTTAGAGACCAAATCAATACTAACATGTAATAACACATACTAGTATATACATCACTGCTCCCTCTCTTAGAGACCAAATCAATACTAACATGTAATAACACATACTAGTATATACATGACTTCTCCCTCTCTTAGAGACCAAATCAATACTAACATGTAATAACACATACTAGTATATACATGACTGCTCCCTCTCTTAGAGACCAAATCAATACTAACATGTAATAACACATACTAGTATATACATGACTGCTCCCTCTCTTAGAGACCAAATCAATACTAGCATGTAATAACACATACTAGTATATACATCACTGCTCCCTCTCTTAGAGACAACATCAATACTAACATGTAATAACACATACTAGTATATACATGACTGCTCCCTCTCTTAGAGACCGAATCAATACTATCATGTAATAACACATACTAGTATATACATGACTGCTCCCTCTCTTAGAGACCAAATCAATACTAACATGTAATAACACATACTAGTATATACATGACTGCTCCCTCTCTTAGAGACCAAATCAATACTAACATGTAATAACACATACTAGTATATACATGACTGCTCCCTCTCTTAGAGACAACATCAATACTAACATGTAATAACACATACTAGTATATACATGACTGCTCCCTCTCTTAGGGACAACATCAATACTAAAATGTAATAACACATACTAGTATATACATTACTGCTCCCTCTCTTAGAGACCGAATCAATACTAACATGCAATAACACATACTAGTATATACATGACTGCTCCCTCTCTTAGAGACCAAATCAATACTAACATGTAATAACACATACTAGTATATACATGACTGCTCCCTCTCTTAGAGACAAAATTAATACTAACATGTAATAACACATACTAGTATATACATGACTGCTCCCTCTTTTAGAGACAAGTCAATACTAACATGTAATAACACATGCTAGTATATACATGACTCCCCCCACTCTTAGAGACCGAATCAATACTAACATGTAATAACACATAGTAGTATATACATGACTGCTCCCTCTGACGTATAATGGAACGAAAAGCTGTGTAATGTTGTTTGACGGACATAAACAAAATGATTCTGAAATTTCCGTTCGGCTTGGAGAAACGTTCATTGAGAATAAAAACGAACATGTATACGCTGGGACATTGATAACTCGATCTGTCAAAACTACTGAAAGAACAAAAAGTGCGTCAAAAAAGTTAAAGAAAAATCTACACCCTCTTTACAACATTGGGGTCAACCCCAAGTGTATGACGCCTGTTACGAACGCCATGATTTGGAAGCGTATGATTCTTCCTACAGGACTATATGCCTGCGAAATTTGGGGTGGACTTTCAAATACCGAAATAGACTTGTTAGAACGAACTCAAAGATATGCTGCTCGTTTTATTCAGTGTATGGACAAAACTTCTCCTATTGATTCCACAATTAGTAATTTGGGACTTTGGTCTATTGAATCCGTTACGACAAATTTAAACTATTATTTTTTGGGCGTTTATGTAGAAGTAATTCGTCTACGACACATAAGAAACTGTTTCATATTCTGATCAGCCAAATTATTCTAGAGGAAGATGAAATCGAAAATACTATTACTTATGACCTGATCAAAACCCTTGTGAAATATGATATGTTTTCCTTTCTAGAGACTTTTGTTCATGAAACATTTATACCTAAAAAAGATTTATGGTCGAAAATTGTTCGTCAGTCAATTTCAATCTCGGAGGAAAATAGATGGCTTGAAAATATTGAAAATAGACCTGAACTTTTGAGATATTCAAAAATTCACAGCACTCTTACCGAACATAGACTTATATGTCTAACACTTGTATACCCAAATATCAAACGTGAACTACTCGTGCTGGTCAAACTGGGCTCTATGGCTATAAAGAAGGCAACCTGTCCATTATGTTGCGTCAATTTGAGCGATATTTTATTGCACTTAATTATGTCATGTCATGCGTTATTGACAGAAAGAAACAAACTACACTACAAAATTGTTGATGTACTTCCAGTTCAAACATCAGTTGACATTTTCAACCTTGAAGAGAGTGACATTCTTCTAGTAATGCTTGGCTCCGTCGATCAAGATATCATACAAGAACTTTCGCCAGATTTATGGTCGATTATGATGTTTTACATAGCAAAATTTATGTATCCGTTGTATAAAAAAATACAGCCAGTCTTGATTGAAAACAAATTTAACTTTGACTATTAGCCATAAACCTGCTGATCTCGTTCATGTACAACTTCATGTATGCTATGTAAATATGTTGCTTTGTTTTGATGTTTGATTTTGCTTTGTAAATCTTCATACCGATGGAGGAAATAAAGATTCATTCATTCATTCATTCATTCATTCATTCATTCATTCATTCATTCATTCATTCATTCATTCATTCATTCATTCATTCATCACTTCTCCCTCTCTTAGATACAACATCAATACTAACATGTAATAACACATACTAGTATATACATCACTGCTCCCTCTCTTAGAGACCAAATCAGTACTAACATGTAATAACACATACTAGTATATACATCACTGCTCCCTCTCTTAGAGACAACATCAATACTAACATGTAATAACACATACTAGTATATACATAACTGCTCCCTCTCTTAGAGACCAAATCAATACTAACATGTAATAACACATACTAGTATATACATGACTGCTCCCTCTCTTGGAGACAAAACCAATACTAACATGTAATAACACATGCTAGTATATACATGACTGCTCCCTCTCTTGGCAGCATTGTCATAAAGACCGCCGGTCATATTTTGAACTTTTTTTTAATGTCAAAATGACAATTTTACCAACCAATCCTATATTTCAAAGCTGGAAAAGTATACCTATTCCAGCCGCACGTATATAAATACCTTTATACAGAAAGTGATCCCTTCCCTGGAGAATGCTTTACATTTTTTGTTTTCCTATTGTAGTATTAGTTGAATACTTAATGAAGATATTTTCTGTCATTTTGATTAAACAACATTATTAAGAAAAAACTGGTGGAACGCGCTAATCTGGGTCACAGGTCACTGTAATCGGGCGGCTGTATCGAGAAACAGATACGGTGTTGAAAAAACAGTCGATACTCATAAAATATTGATAAATGCAATAAAAATTTATGTTTGTCTTCAAGAAATATGATAGACAAAACCATGTGTGAAGTTTTATGACGAAAATATCTCCGATTTCTATGTAAATTTACGAGTTGAAGTGGGGAAACACCCACAGGTAATTTTAGCGATGTATTTTTATCTTGGACAAGAATAATGAACGTCCTGATTGGATGACCGATTTAAAACACACTGACTTCGCATGGTAAAAAGATGCATGTAAAAGAAATCTATGTTATAATTATTCATTTGTTTGATTCTGGAATATTGTTGATCATTGATTTAAACAAGAAAAAAGGGGAAAAGGGGGGGGGGGAATTTTATTTGTGAATTTTATTTGTGAATTTTACAGTTAAATAAATGTTATGTTTCGACAGTTTAAAGAGAAAAATAAAAATTTATTGCGACTAAAGCTTAAATCAGCGTTAAAAATTGAACAAATATCAGTGGTTTTGTAAATGAGATTGATTTTAAATAGAAAATCTGAATTTATTATTTATTAATTTATTATTAATGATACAATTTTATATACCTTGGGAGGGGGAGGAGGGATATGATGAAAATTTGAAATAAAAACACAGGACCGGACTTTAAGCAAAAATAATAATCCAGGATTACTTTTTTATTAAAAAAATCCAGGACCCCTGTGTCCATGATTTTTTTTTTTAAGTTAATAATATAAGATATTGACATCCACACTTGCCTTTTGGACAGCACATTTCTGTGTCAACACTTGTATTTTAATAATAAATTGTACATCATTATTAATGGGAATCGCATCGGTGGTGTAATGGTTTGCATGCTCGCATCGAGTGGGGTAGATAGTGGCATCTGCTGCTTCTCCGCTAAGCATGTATCATTAAGGAGCAAAGACTGGTTGGCTTGGAATCAGGAAAACGTGTCAGTATGGAGCGGTATGTATGCCCGCGGACTGCTGTTTCACTGAGCTAGCGCTACCAAAATCCAACTAAGCGTGTTGGTCTAGTACAAAGAGGACATCATCATCTCGTCGAAAGATGACTTGTTATCGCCATGATATAGCTGAAGAATTGCTCATTTGTCGTTAAACAACACTCACTCACTCACTCTTAATGGTATCCGAAAATATATGTTCGCTTGAAGTGAAACAAAAAAGATACTCAACGTTTAAATATGGTATAATTGCATAGGAAAATTAACAAAATGCTAATCTGAAAATATTTACAAATTAAAATTAGGTACACACAAGTGATCTACAGACAAGGTCCACGTCACAAACTTTCACAGTCTCGACCATCCGTATTTGTATCTCGAATACGAAGGTTAACAGTGATTGATGATCAGTTATGCTACAGAGACAGTTCTTAACATGAACTGACACTGATATCATCAACATGCTCGAGTTTTTGATTGACAACATATTTGTTTTCTTTGGTGGACGTGTTTTTCAACAGACAGTCGGCATACCTATGGGTACAAACTGTACTCCTCTTCTCGCCGACTTGCTCCTTTATTCGTATGAGGCAGACTTCATACAGTGGCTTCTCAAGAAAAATGAAAAGAAGCTAACCCGATCCTTTAATTTTACGTTCCGCTATATAGATGATGCCCTTTCACTAAATAATTCTAGGTTTGGTGATTTCGTTGACCGCATCTATCCCATTGAGCTTGAAATAAGGGATACCACAGATACAGATAGGTCTGCTTCATACCTTGACCTACACCTCGAAATTGACAGTGATGGGCGGTTAAGAACGAAACTTTACGACAAAAGAGATGATTCAATTTTCCCAATGTGAACTTTCCATTCATATGTAGCAACATTCTAGCAGCACCTGCATATGGAGTATGTATCTCTCAGTTGATACAATATTCCAGAGCTTGTGGTTCCTATCAGGATTTCCTTGATAGAGGGTTGTTGCTAACAAGGAAGCTACTGAACCAATGGTTCCTCTTGGTTAAGTTATTCGAAAGTTTTACAGTCGCCACCATGACTTGGTTAACCGTTGTGGAATATCTGTGTCACAAATGACCACGGAGATGTTCCACTTTCCTCAGCCATGGCTTATCACCGGGTTTGTAACTAGATTAACACGACTGGTGCCACTAGTGGAGCAGGAACTGCTTACCCTTCCGGAGCACCTGAGTTGACTCCCGGTTTTTAGTGGAGTTCCTGTTACTCGATCTTTAGTTTTATGTGTATGTTTTGTAGATCATTGTTGGGCCGTTTTTACTTTTTTTTTTACATTGTGTTGTGTGTTTTTCTTCTATATACAGATTCTGATTACCCCTTTGGTACCTTCAAACTCTTCTTAATCATCATCAATGTGACGTCTCTATTTAGTATACTTAGGTACCAAAAATGTAATTGGATATTACACACCTTCTGATTACGTAATGTTTGTAAACATGAAAACTATACATTTGCGGAACAATGGAATAGAATAGAATCCATACATAATTTGTGATTCCAAAAGATTTTACCACAAAAAACTACAATGTAAAACGGTTGCAGTTGTTGTAAAAAAAAAGAAATAATATTTCAATTTTTTATTATCTTAATAGATATTAACATTGAATATATTCATTAACACAAACTATAGGAGACGGATTAGTATAAGCTTAGCTTGTTTCCGAATCCTGTCATGTTAAAACAAATTATGTGTGTATTGTAACATTATACCAGTTTATCATGAATAAATATGTTCATACCAAACTACATTCTTCAGTCAACATCAATGTTTTAAACGATTGAAATGGTATATTTTATAACCTTGACATTGACTTAAGGTTCTGACCTAATTTCTGTCGTTTCAGTTCATTAATAAATGAATTAATTAGTATATTCTGCAATGGGGGCTGGTAATATTAAGATTTTAATTAAATATTAAAATCTTATTTTGTCATTCTTAAAACATTTTTGACATATGTAAATGATGACACAAAGGGATGAAGGGAGACTAATATGTTTTGGCCAAAATCGAAGTGATCTCTTTTCGAAAAACTGTTCAATCTTCGCATGTACTATTCAATTAATTCATCGAATTTGTCTTGTCGGTGTGTTGTTCAAAATTTTGAAACCTCGAAAGCGGTTTTGACAACTGTTTTGAAAGTTCCTTTTCCTTTTCTTTATCAAAAGATTTCATTTTCTGCTGTGACAATTTTATCTAAAGGCAATATAAATTGTACAGTTCTTCAATGTCGGTAACTTACAGCACTGGATGTATTCTTAAATTTAAATATCATTACTGTCTAATATTTGATATCAATAATAAGGATAATATGAAATTATTATTAAAACATTACTCCTCAACATCTTATGTTATCTGGGATTCCGATATAGTTACTTTCATGTTCACATATATCCAAAGTATATACATATTCTTGACATAAAAAATCTTTCAGCTTATATCATGTCTTTTGAAACTTAAAATGCTAAAGGTTTTAACAGTCGTCAGATGATATACAACACTGAAACTTCAAAGAAAGTTAATGAAAAGGAAACGACAGTAAAATACTAAGTATTCTATCGATTTCACATAAGTCTGAAAAAAATGTCTTCTATTTTCTTTAATATTTATAAAAAATGAAACTCATATGAAAATAAATGGAAAACCCCCATTATCCAACAATGGTAGTGAAATGGATGATGCAGGTTTTGTTCTTTTCTTTACTGTAAAGTTCCTGTACTTATCAAATTGCACCCATCTATCTACATTATGGCTAATTGAAATTGAATTCCTACCTTACAAATTAAAAGAAAAAGTAAATCCTTACACATGAACATGCATCTTGTAGCATTAGTGTGTGTTCATGGGAAAATATAGAATCCCGAATTAAAATAATTAAGTTTGAAGATACCAAAGGGATAATCAGAAGCAATAAAATACAATGAACAAAATAAAAGGAAAAAAGGACAAACAATGATCTACAAAATACTACACAGAACATTAAAGATTGAACAACACGAACCGCACAAGAAAATCTATTATAGCGGTAATGTGGGGATAAGGCTGAAAAGAAGAACAAACGATGGATGGTAAAGTCTTACATGTCTGTTGGCAGTTCAACTAGTGAGTGATTGTTGCTTAACGCCAACTCAGCAATTTTTCAGCTATGTCATGGCGAGAACAAGTTAATTTTCAATGAGATGAAGATGAGGTCCACTTTGTACTCTACCAACACTCTTAGTTGGATTTTTATAGTGCTAGTTCACTGAAACAAGTCCGCGGAAAGATATGTCGCCCCATTCCGACACATTATCCCGATCCCGAGCCAACCAGTCTTTGATCTTTCTCCTTTATACTGCGTGCTTATCGGAGAAGCAACAGCATAGTCTTTGGCTTGACCCGATCTGGACTCGAACCCACGATCTACCGCACTCGAGGCGAGCACGCTAACCATTACACCACCGATGCGGTTATCTGGTCTTAAAATTGAATTCATTTCAAGCATTGATAGCTTGTACATGTTACGCATTGTCATATATACAACAGACTTGAAATAAATCCTACTATTTTTGTTAATTAACATAGCATAGTGTATTGATGGATTGAGGGATCTGTTTATTCCAATATAAAATGCAAATGTTAAAAAGGTGCTTCATTATCACGCGATAGCGAGTGATAACAGATAGAAATGTGTCATTTTGGATACATTTTATTATTTGTCTCTGTGCTTTATACGCTATGTGATAATTAAAGAAGCGAAAGGGACCACACACTATCACAAAAAGGAATGACAACATAAACACGGACTGTATAATAATGGTCAGTGAATGACAACATAAACACGGACTGTATAATAACGGTCAGTGAATGACAACATAAACACGGACTGTATAATAACGGTCAGTGAATGACAACATAAACACGGACTGTATAATAACGGTCAGTGAATGACAACATAAACACGGACTGTATAATAACGGTCAGTGAATGACAACATAAACACGGACTGTATAATAACGGTCAGTGAATGACAACATAAACACGGACTGTATAATAACGGTCAGTGATTTCTCGTAGTTAACTGAATATTAGCTAATCTGGTAGAGTTTGTTGTTTAAAGACTATCATAAAAAAAATATCATAAAGAATACTTCTACAATATTTAATACCAATTAATCATAAACATCTCAAGAAATTAATGGTCTTTGCGAGAGACCAGAATATATAAGCCATCAACTTGTTGGAATTATATGTTGAATATAAAATGGAATGCATTATGAATGTAGTGATTTAATTGCTATTGGGCCTACTACTTCTATATACCAGCAAAATGTGTCTATTTATAGTAAAGATATATTTTGTTCAAACGAAAGTTATTATGTTAAAATATAACAGAATAAGAATTATGTGATAAAATAAAAGCTAAATTTTGTAGAAATAACACACAATATATTTTTAAAAACTAAGATTCTCCTCCTTCTTGTATTGGTGACATTACGGATTTTTCCTATTGAAACCGTATGGTTTTCTTGCTCAAAAAGATCTCTGAATTATTTGGTTTTCCATGTTTGTTTATATTGAGCACATAAACGCGTCGTGTGCACTAAATCATATATCTTTATTTTAATACATATATTGTTTCTACCAATCCACCATATATTCAATATTATTATATCTGAAAATACGAAAAGGTGTCAGTGTCAACTTTTATTTGTTTTTAATACTGAACAGAGATTGAAAAAAATAATGAAACAAAAAAATATAAATAAATAACTGAAATATCAAACTAATTATAATATTTATATTGTCTTACGTCATACAATAAATCTCCAATTACTAATTAGAATTTATATTATCGTCAATTTATCTTCCCGCAGTGTAGTGTCATGACACAAAATAATAGAAACTAAATGTCTAAAATGTCATAAAAATGGCACTGAGATTCCATAAAATGATTTCTGTAGAGTTAACATTTACACTAATAAAAAAAGTCTGAACATTAAACTGTTATTTGAACCATCTTTAGCAAATATCAAAGTTGTAACAGGTACATATGGGGGGAAAAACAGCGACAAACAAAGATTTGCATTCAAAAATCAAAACACGTTTTACAAGGCTTAAGAGCGTTAAAATTATTGAAACAAGTGTTAAGTAATTTGACCAGAAAATAAAACTAATCGAATAAAAGAGAACTTTTGAAGAATTTGAAATAACGACAAAGTATAATTAGTAGATAGGACTAGAGATTTATTATTTTATACACCGCAGTCTAGTAAGATACATATCCGAAGTAATCATTTGCTCAGCTCATGGTCATATTAATATCTAAATAGATTATAAATACACTATCGTTTTCGGACACTTTAGTATTCTATGGAGATTAAGACAAACAAATGGTAGTGATACAATCCCATTCTGTATACTCTACACCAGTTATTCTTTTCTTTAAAATTAGTTCATTGTAACCAAAATTCTTTATATTCGATATGAAGGAACTCGACAATTAATGTGTTTTAAAAATTACACTTTCAATCTCTTCTCTGTATTTTGAGGGTCCCTGTAAAGGGAGAAACGAAACAGAAACGAAACACAGCGAAACGAAACGAAACACAACGAAACGAAACGAAATACGACGAAACGAAACAAAATCTGTAAACTGAGAAACGAAACGAAACAGAATATGCAAACTGAGAAACGAAACGAAACGAAACGAGATCATTCAATGAATTCTAAAAAAAAAATGTTTTAATCATTCCTCGACGTCCGCGTCCATTTAAGCTATATGTTCGAGTATATCTAAGAAACTTTACTTTGTAATCGAAGATGTATTTTACACTTACGCTATATATTTCATTTGGCAAAAGTCGTGTACATTCCCAAATGAAAATAAACACTGCCTGATACCTTATAAATGTATAATCAACCAATTCAATTTTATCATGATAGATGGACATATTAAAATATTAATTTGGCATTGTAAATTGACGAAATACTTTATTTGAGTTCATTAAAAAGTTCAGAATGACATATATACAGCATTTCTGTCATTCGTGTATATGCTAGATGTGTGTAGATAATCACGCAAATTTGCATCATCCGAGGCAGAATTCCCTTTAAATTAGTATAGATTAGAAGAAAACGTGCACAATGAATTCTCTAAGGTCTAACAAAAATATAGGTTGTATTATGTAATCCGATCCTACCTAAAATCTAGTGCCTACAATAGTTTTGTATTACATTTTCTCAACAAGCACTATTAAAGTCAGAACATCTGCCCAATATGTAAAAAAAATATTTCCTACCCAGCCTACCATACCTAACTTTTCCACAATGTTAGCTACACAAATATTTGTTGTAGGCCTAATGGGAAAATATCAATTAAGTTTACACATTTTCAAAATCCGCTCAAACGAGCCCGGGAAAAATATATTACATCTGTGTTGGCGAATACGTGAAAGTGAAAAATATAGGTATACCTTTAAGGTTTTAGTTAATCTATTTCGGCCACTCCGCATTGATCTTTAGATGTTGGATTTTTCTTCCCCCTCATTTTGGCGACGAAAAGTCAAGGGAGCATACTAATTTACCCCTGTCCATCCGTCCATCCAGATATATGAAGGCTAACTTCATTTACATTTTTTTTAAATGTTTTCTAGGGTTCATGTTCATGCATATATACTAAAGGTGTGCATAATAAAAGATTTTGATTTCTATCAAACAGACAAATTATATATATTTTCTGACAAAATCCCGGTTTCCAGTTTATTTTTAGCCTTGTTCTCAAATCTCCACTTCTTCTTTGCAAATTTGATGTGACAGCAATTTTTTTTTGCACGAAGTACAACGAATAACACCCCTCTTACTATGAAACACGTGAAATAAAATAAAAAAAAATGGTTTGACCATTTGCGTGATTATCTACACACATCTAGCATATACACGAATGACAGAAATGCTGTATATATGTCATTCCGAACTTTTTAATGAACTCAAATAGAGTATTTCGTCAATTTACAATTCCAAATTAATATTTTAATATGTTCATCTATCATGATAAAATTGAATTGGTTGATTATACATATCTAAGGTATCGGGCAGTGTTTATTTTTATTTGGGAATGTACACGACTTTTGCCAAATGAAATATATAGCGTAAGTGTAAAATACATCTTCGATTACAAAGTAAAGTTTCTTAGATATACTCGAACATATAGCTTAAACGGACGCGGACGTCGAGGAATGATTTTTTTTTAGAATTCATTGAAAGATCTCCTTTCGTTTCGTTTCGTTTCGTTTCTCAGTTTACATATTCTGTTTCGTTTCGTTTCTCAGTTTACAGATTTTGTTTCGTTTCGTCGTATTTCGTTTCGTTTCGTTGTGTTTCGTTTCTGTTTCGTTTCTCAGTTTACATATTCTGTTTCGTTTCGTCGTATTTCGTTTCGTTTCGTTGTGATTCGTTTCTGTTTCGTTTCTCACTTTACAGGGACCCGTATTTTGATATGAAATGACTTTAATCTCACATTCAGGTATATTGATGATGTTCTATCAATTAATAATCCTAACTTTGCTAACTGGATTCCATTAATATACCCTAAATAACTTGAGAAAAAAGGAAACAAAAGAAACAGCTTCCTCTGCCTCATTTCTTGACATTTACCTCAACTGTGTTACCTCACCATTATTGAAATGCTTGTACCATGCCAGGAAAGTGAACAGCCTTGTACCATGCCAGGAAAGTGAACAGTCTTGTACCATGCCAGGAAAGTGAACAGCCTTGTACCATGTCAGGAAAGTGAACAGCCTTGTACCATGCCAGGAAAGTGAACAGTCTTGTACCATGTCAGGAAAGTGAACAGCCTTGTACCATGTCAGGAAAGTGAACAGCCTTGTACCATGCCAGGAAAGTGAACAGCCATGTACCATGTCAGGAAAGTGAACAGCCTTGTACCATGTCAGGAAAGTGAACAGCCTTGTACCATGCCAGGAAAGTGAGCAGCCTTGTATCATGCCAGGAAAGTGAACAGCCTTGTACCATGCCAGGAAAGTGAACAGCCTTGTGTACATGTGCTAGGAGTATCGATCTTGCCTCTTTCTATGAAATTTCGATTGGATTTTGAAACTGTTCCGACACTGTGGTATTTTTCGTTTGTTTTTTTATTATACTTTTTTTTCCAACATCTGTCATGAAATATAACTATAAACCTATTCTAATACAACTTAATTCCCAATATGCAGATAGATATAGACCAAAGAAACATTTGAAATAACTAAACAGACAGTAGCTCTGAATCCCAGTTTTTGCTGCTGATAGAATAAATGTTAATGATTTGGAGAGACGTTTCGTGGATCATTTGAATAAATGTTATTATTATATGACTTCAGATAATGTCTTTTCTGATTGGCTGACGTCCCTAGTAACGTTCTTTGATAAAACGTAATATTCAACGCGCAAAAAGTCACGAGAGGTGAACATAATATTCCAAAGCTCCTCCAGACACCTTAAAATAGAAATGGTGTTTCTCAAAAGTAGTAGCCAATCATCATCGGGTTAAGTTTTGTCATCGACTAATCAGATGCGTTCTTACTAATTACTTTCGGTAAACAATTAAATTAATAATGGCAGACGTTGTGCAGACAGGGGTGTCTGGGGAATTTCGTGTTAATTCAAATTTGAATTAATGTCGGATGCCTCGGTGAATATCATGTTCCATGGGTTGATCAATCCTTGTATTCACCTCATGGAAAGTCATCAATTGTATAATGATTTGGAGAGAAGTTTCGTGGAGCATTTGGCAGACACAGCAACATAACGCTGTTTGTAAGAACATGTATGTACCTTAGGTATCCATACAATGAAGAAAGATCCAGTTCTTCATCATTGGTTGAAATCCCAAAGCAACGCAAAACAGACATAGGAATGTCTAGGAATTCGTCTTTCGTTAGTGTCGCCGGGGGTATATCTTGGGTTGTTAAATGAATGTTAAATACCCAAATCCTCTATCAAGCAGACTATGTATGTAATCATGATCATGTTGATCTGTTGTCTATGTATATATATACCGATTCTAAATAAAATTTACTTACTTACTTACTTAATGTGATTCACATGCAAAACGATATTGGTAGATGTCTTGTCTACAAGGACAACAAACGATGTTGGTAGGGGTCTTGTCTACAAGGACAACAAACGATGTTGGTAGGGGTCTTGTCTACAAGGACAACAAACGATGTTGGTAGGGGTATTGTCTACAAGGACAACAAACGATGTTGGTAGGGGTCTTGTCTACAAGGACAACAAACGATGTTGGTAGGGGTCTTGTCTACAAGGACAACAAACGATGTTGGTAGGGGTCTTGTCTACAAGGACAACAAACGATGTTGGTAGATGTCTTGTCCTCAAGGACAACAAACGATGTTGGTAGGGGTCTTGTCCACAAGGACAACAAACGATGTTGGTAAGGGTCTTGTCTACAAGGACAACAAACGATGTTGGTAGGGGTCTTGTCTACAAGGACAAGACACGATGTTGGTAGGGGGTCTTGTCTACAAGGACAACAAACGATGTTGGTAGATGTCTTGTCTACAAGGACAACAAACGATGTTGGTAGGGGTCTTGTCTACAAGGACAACAAACGATGTTGGTAGGGGTCTTGTCTACAAGGACAACAAACGATGTTGGTAGATGTCTTGTCTACAAGGACAAAAAACGATGTTGGTAGGGGTCTTGTCTACAAGGACAACAAACGATGTTGGTAGATGTCTTGTCTACAAGGACAACAAACGATGTTGGTAGGGGTCTTGTCTATAGGGACAACAACATATGAGTGTACTGCCTTTTGCCAGATGTAAACAACCATTGATTAAATAGACAGATGCTTAACCATGTGCAAAATAAAGATTCTGAGATTCTGCAACTCCGTGAAAGCACTCGAGGTGTGTCAGTCTTCGACGTGGTATTCTAATGAGAAATTTAGGTCACGGATTCTTTCTCGTGGAGAAATGGAGAGTGCTACACCACGTAGTAGGGCTTTGCTAGCTAAAGGCATAAGATCACTGGACCTTGACACCCAATTAGCTTGTCACTTAGGTGAGAGAAACACCTGTCACATTTCCTCTGCCCCAGGTTTAAGCATGTGTTAGTGTTCTGCAGATTAAGCCATATGTAAATGTCAGGTTGTTTGTAAGTACAATCAGAAAAATACCACCAGACAATTCCAGCTAAAACAACCTTTAAGTTGAGTCATGATTGATTGACTTATACCTCTACCAAAGCCATCATAGGAAATTCGTATTAGTTCACAATCATGTGTTCTCTTTCCTAAAGTAATTACTTTTAAGGAATATTGAGACACCATATTTTGTCATTTTTTCACGTTAGCATGACTTCCTTTGTCTATATAGTCCGACCATGGTTGAACTGTCGTATCGAGCTTATTTCAGTAAATTGTACATCAGTTATTACTCGATATAACTCCGTACAATCACCGAGTCTCACTCAAGATGACCTAGAGCGTCTTCATCGAACTTTGGAGAGCATGATCTGAATAATGTGCACAATCAAATGAAAGCATGATATGATAAGGATGTAAGACAAGATATTTTAAGAGATAAATAATAAATTAACTTATTTGAATTATACTGGAAAACTATGTACTGGTGACGGTTCCAAGATTTCAAACCCGAGATGCCAAACATCCCCCAAGATGGCGGACAGGGCATTCTCTCGTCAAACTAAACAAAATGTGATTTCTGACCCGTAACACCAGTTCTTGAGAATACAATTAAAAACAAATCCATGTTGCAACTTAGGTTAAACGATGGAACTTATTGATCGAATCCGTTACCATGGGACCTGCGTTTGCTAGATCATGGGACCTGCGTTTGTTAGACCTGAATCTCTACACATAACAAATATAAAGATACACTTCAAATATTATATCAATTATATTTCTGTTCTTCTGAGGAGAATTAATACATATGTACTTGCATGACCGCATCATTTCACTTAAAGGCCAGGTTTCGGCCCATAAAACTAGTTTAACCCGCCACTTTTCATTGAAGTGCCTGTACCAAACCAGAAAAGTGAGCGGTCATGTGTTTGTGTTAAGGGTATCAATTTTGCCTCTTTCTACGATTTTGATATTGTGTTTTGGAATTGTTCCGCAAGTTTTTGTTTTTGTTTTCCCAATTTTATTACTTTCAACCATTGTATAAATCTGAATTTCACTTCCCAATGTTTATTCCTCTTAAAGTGACAGTGTCCACGATTTTTCATAATATTTAAGTTCGACAACAACTTGAAAATAAGATAGATAAATCAATAAAATGACCAAATAACCATCTCAGATAACAGAAATTTGTTTAATTAGATGTAATTAACAAATTACTTATGATCATCTGCTGGCCAAGCTCATAAATTATTCATGACCCATTAACCCAGATTTATCAAAACAAAGACATGGATGATGATGAGGTAAGCAGTTTATCTAACCTATAATTCATACATATTTAATGATAAATTAGTCATACTTATCTATAAGAACACAATTTATCAATCACAACTCAAATTATTAGCTATTCTTTAAACAATTTTAGTTTGTAAACAACATACGCTGTTTCAAACAGATTCCGCGCGTGCGCAGTTCATCATACAGAGGCGGAGTTATCTTGATTGACTTGAATTAGAGTAGCCCAGACACAAATTGCTTGCGACCAAATTTCCCCCGAAATATTTCGTGAAAACCACTTTTCGGTGTTTTGGCTGTTTTAGACGAATTTTCACTCACATCTGTTCAAGTTTGGGAGAAAAAATCTAACAAAATCATAGACACTGTCACTTTAAGTTCGGTTCCATTGACAGTTTTGCAGAAAGTGTGAAAAGGTAATAACGAAGGACGACGGAAACCAAGTGATGGCAAATAAGGTACAAATAAATAAACTACCAAACATCAGGAATCTACACAAAACATGGTGGTCAATCGAGAAGCCAGAGAAGAAGGCATGTTTGGTTGAGGAAGTAACGACAAACTATAGCAACATGTGACCGCCCCCCTTTAAATTGCTGCGACGCAAGGTTACACCTGTGTATTACTGGAAGAACGTAAAGCCCGAAAACCTGGGATCATATGCACAAAACAATTTAAGTTAAGATTGTCGTTTGGGAAGCTCCACCCATTTCTCATGAGTAGTATATGGGCAACAAACGAGCCATCAGGAAATTAGCACGTCTACGTTTTCAATGCAAATGCTGGTCAGACGCGCGACGTACGGGTTCATTGGCATGTCTGAAAACTGAACTTGTATTTCTTTTTTTCGCTAGTACTTTTAAAGAGTGTTGACAATTGACCAATTTGAAGATGGAATACCTAGAACACACATCCATGATGTAGCAGTTAAATAATGTGTTTTAAAACTAAGTTCAATCTCCCGCAGGCACAAGTAACCGTAGACGATTTTGTCTGTATCCTACTTAGGCCCTATGGTTTACTTGATCCCAAAGACTTCTAAATTATTTAGCTTTTCAATCTTTTGACTTTGAGTGTACCTGATGAAGGTTATTCCAGAAACGTGTGGTGCGCACTAAATTAGATATCTACGTTTTTATAAGATTGTCAGTTAGTGCAGACACTGTTATCCAGTGTTGGGGTGTGCTACAGTGGCGTTACAAAATTCACATTTCCATAAGAAACCAAGTCTACAAACTTGTAGTACTCACGAATTGACAATTATACACAAATTGTCTAGATAAACTCTGGTAGATATTGCCAATCGTTTGTTTTCTTATTTGTATCCTCAGAATGTTTTGAGTAGAGCTGATTGTAGGGCATATATTAAGAGAAAATAGACAGGATTTACTTTTTTTTTATTTCACAACGAAATTCATACACAAAATATATCAGAAGCCATATGAATCAAAAAGTAAAATAAAAGTTTTGTCAAATTACTTCAAACTACAAAAAAATAATGTAAGCAAAGAAGAAATATGTTTATACCTAGAGATGTCAAATAAATTATTGTATTCTTAGTTAGAATATTTATGTTTATTAATTTATCTTGTTGACATTGCATGTGTAACCAAAATACATGATGGACTCTCTATAAATTAAATGGCTATGTATTGTGGCATCATGTCCAGTATTTTCTTCCAGTTTTTGGCAATTTTCTAAAATTAAACTTCATATTAGAAAATTTTGATAATATTGTCTACTGGAAATACAGATTTTTACCAAAATTAATAAAATCAAGCAAAATAACATAAATTTTAGAGAACAACTACGAACACTACAGAGTAGTGGAAGGGTACAAATCCTAGAATCAGAGATCAGTTCTAAAGAGTCATCCTTTGGTGTAAAGCAAGACCTCAACTCTTTGATAATATATTTTAGTGGAACCTTTTAAATACTAATTTTCGGACTAGTTAGTATTCTATGGCTATAAAAACAAACAAAATGCTTAAGAAAAAATAACATCCATTTTGTATATCAAGAAAAGGTACAACATTGTGACTATACATTATGAAGGCAAATGGCTGGTTTGGATTTGCCAAACATGAAACTTCTTTAAAATGATATTAACAGCTTAAAATTGTCTACTTTAAATCTCTGTATCTTTGTTCCATTTAATTTCCCATTACAATTTGTAATTGTTTTCCTAATATAGGACCAGAAATTTGCAGAAACTTTGACGGGCAGTGATAATTAACACTTTGTTGACTAAACCAACCTACACATACATGTATATATTATCTATTACTAACTTGAGGTAAGGATACAAGTGATATAAAATATTAATATTTACCACCTGCTGTAAAGACCTAACAAGATGGTTTCCTGTAATGTTGAAGGATTAACTTAACAAGATGGCTTCCTGTAATGTTGAAGGGTTAACTTAACAAGATGACTTCCTGTAATGTTGAAGGATTAACTTAACAAGATGGCTTCCTGTAATGTTGAAGGGTTAACTTAACAAGATGGCTTCCTGTAATGTTGAAGGATTAACTTAACAAGATGGCTTCCTGAAATGTTGAAGGGTTAACTTAACAAGATGACTTCCTGTAATGTTGAAGGGTTAACTTAACAAGATGGCTTCCTGTAATGTTGAAGGATTAACTTAACAAGATGGCTTCCCGTAATGTTGAAGGATTAACTTAACAAGATGGATTCCTGTAATGTTGAAGGGTTAACTTAACAAGATGGCTTCCCGTAATGTTGAAGGATTAACTTAACAAGATGGCTTCCTGTAATGTTGAAGGATTAACTTAACAAGATGGATTCCCGTAATGTTGAAGGGTTAACTTAACAAGATGGCTTCCCGTAATGTTGAAGGATTAACTTAACAAGATGGATTCCTGTAATGTTGAAGGATTAACTTAACAAGATGGCTTCCTGTAATGTTGAGGTATTAACCTAACAAGATGGCTTCCTGTAATGTTGAAGGATTAACTTAACAAGATAGTTTCCTGTAATGTTGAAGGGTTAACCTAACGAGATGGCCTCCTGTAATGTTGAAGGGTTAACCTAGCAAGATGGCTTCCTGTAATGCTGAAGGGTTGACCTAACAAGATGGCTTCCTGTAATGCTGAAGGGTTGACCTAACAAGATGGCTTCCTGTAATGTTGAGGTATTAACCTAATAAAGATGGCCTCCTGTAATGTTGAAGGGTTAACCTAACAAGATGGCTTCCTGTAATGTTGAAGGGTTAACTTAACAAGATGGCTTCCTGTAATGTTGAGGTATTAACCTAACAAAGATGGCCTCCTGTAATGTTGAAGGGTTAACTTAACAAGTTGGCTTCCTGTAATGTTGAAAGGTTGATCTAACAAGATGGCTTCCTGTAATGTTGAGGTATTAACCTAACATGATGGCTTCCTGTAATGTTGAAGGGTTAACCTAACAAAGATGGCCTCCTGTAATGTTGAAGTATTAACCTAACAAGATGGCTTCCTGTAATGTTGAAGGGTTGACCTAACAAGATGGCTTCCTGTAATGTTGAGGTATTAACCTAACATGATGGCTTCCTGTAATGTTGAAGGGTCAACCTAACAAAGATGGCATCCTGTAATGTTGAAGTATTAACCTAACAAGATGGCTTCCTGTAATGTTGAAGGGTTAACCTAACAAGATGGTTTTCTTTAATGTTGAAGGATTATGTCCTACTATTTATTCCCTGATTAGTTAATTCCAGCTACAAAAATTAAGCTAGCAAAGAATAAACGAATCAAGCCACAACCATAATAAATATAATAAAGTCAGTAAGTGAAATGTATCTGGCCTGAAATAAAGCATGTACCTCTCATACCCTTTTTAGCGAGTGATTTAGGGATCAAACATTTCCCCAAATATTCAGCACTATCTTTTTGCTATCAGAACAGGATATAAAACTGTCCTGTAAAACACTTTATAGTTTACAAACATTATACCAATTTACAACATAATATGAAAACGCGCAGCATTCTGGCGATGTATGTCTTTCGAGTCCATTCAGGCCATGATATGAACAATATTTGACCACGTGCCAAGATTTACATATAAATGATTACATTTGAAAATGACATGAATTGACGATTTTAAACAATATTGTCTCCATAAGCCACTATAATATCGAACAATTTCCCTTTTCTTTGAATGGGTTGTCTCCTGGTCTAGGAAACCCTTTTATAAGAACGTCCGTTTCTCCATGTTGTTCACAATATTTCATTATTTCTTCGATACATTCGGAAACACGAACCCTCTGGATGGCTGCTTCCTGTCTAAGTTGTTCTACAAGCTTCCGCTGTTGCTGTAGACCCTCTTGAAACTTATTCATTCTGGTTTTCTAAAAATATATAAATATAATCATTGTTAGTATATCGGTATTTGAGAAGTGGTTTATTGTAAGAAATTGCCTGTCCACTTTATCTGTAAGCATTTACAAAGTATCTTTTTAAATACATTTACATGAATTACCATTTCAAACGACAAATTTTAAGGGTTTAGGGTTACGGTGATGGTGTTTAACGTCATTTTCAACAATATTTCAGTTATATCGTGGTGGTCAGTTTTATTGTTGGGGGATACCAGAGTAACCTGAGAAAACCACTGACCTCTCGCAAGTCACTGATACACTTTATCATATAATATTATCGAGTACACATCGCCATCAGCGAAGTTCGAACTCACAACTTTACTGGTGATAGTCACCGATAGCACAGGTAGTTGTAAAAAATCAACTACCATACGATCACGACCAAGACGCAAAAATCAAGTTTTTGTATAACATTTTGGTAATCTCCAAACAGTTACTTTAAAGACTATAAATGGTAATGGCGCACTATTACGCTAACGTACAATATTATACACGAATAACTCATCATGAAATTATAAAATCTGAAAAACAGAATACTAGTATGAAAAAATAAATTCTAAGAGATTATCACCTGACATTTTGGATATCGGCCCTGGTATCAGCCCGAGACTCCTATATCAATCCCGACAGCGAAGCTGGGGGGCTGATGTGGGTCGAGGGCTGATACCAGGGACGATATGGGAAATTTCATGTCATAATCTATTTATCACATATTTTACATTGACTCTTTTCAAGCATTGACTTTTATATTGCAGAAAAGCCCTCTGGCCGATATCGGTCTCTCGGGATGATAACACTCCTGATACGGAAAAGGGCATGCATTAATCTATAATTACAATTGAAAATAAAATTATACCAGAAGCAAGCAAATATAATTAAAATCTTTATTACATTTTTAATTCCTAATCACATACTTAGCTAATGCAATGATTAAATTCTGTTGGCGAACTGTTTTTAATCAATGTATTAACTAATCATATTTAATCATTGCATTAGCTAATTATGCGATTAAGAATTAAAAATGTAATTAGGGTTAATCATATGGTGTCTTCAACCGGTTAACCTCTTGTTATGACCTGTCTGTATATATTGTAAATAGTGTACATATTTTCATATCTCTATACCTGTATGTATTATGGTTTAAGAGAAAATAAAGAAGAAAGGATTGACCTACGCCAACATTTTGAAATATCATATTCAAGGTATGCCAACAAACATTATATTACAGGTGTTTATATAACAATTAATGACAGTTACAGGTAAGTAAATTTGGAAATGCAGGTCTCAAAAGTGAAATTTATTATAAAAAAAAAAAATAAACAAAAAACAATCTAAAAATATAAGTCTGTTAAAATTTAACAACTTGAAAAAAAAAATTAAACTTTTGTAAAAAGGTCTCAAAAGTGAAATTTATTATAAAAAAAACAAAACTAAACAAAAAACAATCTAAAGATATAAGAATAAGTCTGTTAAAATTTAACAACTTGAAAAAAATATAATTAAACTTTTGTAAAAAATTATATAAAAATAAAAATCTGGTAAAATTAAACATAAATCTGTAAATAAAAAAGATGAAAATGTAAAATTTTAGAATAATTTAAATAAACAATCTTTCTAAAATGTATGAATTCAAAATATCATATGATACTCATGCAATTAAGCAATTTTCTTAAAATCTAATTTCAAAAGTTTTTAATAATATTTATTTATAAATTTAGAATTATCATAATTTTTGAAGAGTATTTCTTAATTGCTCACTCCAAGCTAATTAATCATAAGATAATTCAGTTCACTCCAAGCTAATTATTCATAAGATAATTTGAAGTATGATAAAAAAAAAATATCTGTGCTTATAATATCCTAATTTATTTTCATTAAGTATGATATAAAAATATATATGCCTTTAATATCCTATTTTATTTTCATAATGATTGATGTTAAAATATATGTGCTTATAATATCCTAATTATTTTTATAAAGTTTGATATTCTGTATCTGTATCTGGTACCTTGTAGAACACAACTATGGTTTTTATACAACGGGTAAATATATGTCCTGATATACTGATTTTTTGTTTGTTATTTCCATAAAATATGATTTTAAATACCTCCTTAGTTTATTCACTCAATATTCGCACAAAAACAAGACAACCTTACATTAAAAATTAATTGTGGACTTGGAGTACATTGACATCTCCCCCGATTTTACACTAATTAAACATGACTAGTCATGTTTATATAACAATTAACCTATTCAACCTATGCCAACAATCTTTTTTACCTTTTTATATATATTTTTTAAAATGTTGGCATAGGTTGAATGAACCAATCATATGATTAGCTTAATCACAAGTTCAACAACGTCATGAATATATAAGAAATAAATCATGGAAGCCAGAATGTGTTGGGAGTTTTAACATGGGTTGGCGGATATTAGTACTTTATCCCGAGCCAGAGGCGAGGGATACAATTTACTTATATCCGTCAACCCATGTTAAAACTCAAAACACATTCTGGCTTCCATGATTTATTTCGATTCTGATATGTCTAAGAATACAAATACGGTTGTATACTTTGATTGGAAGAAGGCAATTTATATTTACGTTTGCGGTAAATGTCGCACACAATTTATGCTGCCAATGGAAAAGTCAGTCACATTCACCGGCACATGTGCGAATGAGATTATACCATCGATAAACCGCTCGTTTGTCTACAAAGCGAAAGAAGGACGCAATGTTAGAATTAATGATCATTTTCATGATAAATACTGATTATGACCTTTTTCGGGCAATGGATTTCTTGCATTTTCATTTCTAAGTTGGATGAGGGGAAATTTAAATCCATGTATATGGACATTCTTACTTGGTCCCTTTCAATCTCTGTGGTCTAAATTATAGCAGACAGAACCTCCATTTACAATCTAAACGTTTATTTCGTGCCAAAGACCATTGTTAAAATTTCTACAATTGTGTCTACAAACGGACAACAGCGACGACAGACTCACAACATAACACGATCGCACAACTTTTGCGATCACATAAAGAGCACAAAAAGACCAGCAATTGTTCACTAAACACTAACACAGAAAAATAAAGATTGCGCAACTCGAATCCCACTAAAAACTGGAGCGAACTCCGGAAGGGTAAACAGTTTATGCACTACTAGTGGCGCCAATCGTGTTAATCGTGTAAAACATCCGGTCACAACTCACATTCATCAGTAAGTCATGAACGATTGGGACTACGACATACGGAACATATCACACTTTGGTCATCTATCACACAGATATTGTGTAGCGATTAACCAAGTCACCATGGCAACCTTAAAGCTTTCGAGGTCAAGACTTCAACATTACCACTTGGAAGCTTTGGTTCTGTCGCCTCTTGTTAGCTGAAACTCTCTATCAAGGAAATCGTTTTGTTCCTATCCGGACGTCACCGTCAATTGTTTGGTGTACTTCAATATGAAGCAGACCGAGTTGTATATGCGACATCCTTTGATCTAAGTTCATTGAGATAGATAAGATCGGGATAGCTTCTTTTCTCTGCATGAAGGGTTTCAAGGTGACGAGGATTGTACCCATATGATTATAAGGAATTCAGACTGTCTGTTGAACAACACCATCACGTAAATGCTGAGTGTTATATTTACCTTAAGTAAGAGATATTTCAAAATCCAGGAGTCGCTTGTAATATTGGCCTTATTACATGTAAAATCCTTGCGATAAAATATTATATAAAGGTTAGAAACTTATTATTATTTATAGAAGGTGTCGTCTAGGTACCTGCAATTATTGATAAATAAACTGATCAGTGCTTCGAAACGTCTTTTCCAGTTTAGCCATAAATTGAGATTCACAGCAGTATAAAACCAATCAGAAATTATAGGAGCACAATTCGTTCATACTGGAATTCCATATCTACGTTTTTATTTTAACAATTTGACGAAACACTTCATTACAAAAAGTGAAATAAATGTCCAGCAAACAACTGATAGTATATCCATCATGCCCTCTTAAATCCAATATATTGTAGTATTTATCTCTTTCATCAACAAAACTAGAGGCTCGGTGGGCTGAGCCTGTGTCGCTCACCTTTCATTCTGCTTAGAGGAAACTTAATACAGAACCTTCCATACATGTAGATGCTTCCTACCAAGTTTCGGTTCATATGGCTAAGCAGTTTCAAAGGAGAAGATTTTTTAGAAATCGACCAATCAGAAACAAGAAATGCCTGTGGTGGCCATGTTTGTTAACCGATTGGGACGAAATGAGCAATCTTCATAGAGGACATGCCATAGATGATTCCTACCAAGTGTCGGTGGTAGCCATGTTTGTTAACCGATCGGGACGAAATGAGCAATCTTCATAGAGGACATTCCATAGATGCTTCCTACCAAGTTTCGGTTCATTTTGCAAAGAAGTTTCAGAGGAGAAGATTTTTTTTAAATCGGCCAATCAGAAACAAGAATTGCCTGTGGCGGCCATGTTTAGTAATAGATCATAATAAAATGTGCACTCTTTAGAGAGGACCTTCCATAGATGCTTCCTACCAAGTTTCAGTTCATTTGGCTGAGGGTTTTCAGAGGAGAAGATTAAAATGTGAAAAATAAACGGACGACAGACGACAGCAAAAGCTCACATTGCCTTTGGCAAGGTGAGCTAAAAAAGGGAAGTACACTCGATACAGAATTTATGATCACTACCCAATTTACGGAATGGCGATTTAATTCAATGTGAAAACATCTGTGAGTTTATGTGGTAGGGTGGTGGTATGAAAGTTAGAAAAGTCATAATTGTCAATTAAATTTACAATCGAGGGAATGGAGTATCTCAATATCAAGTATTTCAACAGTGTTTTACGCCCCAAAAATGGTTTACTCCACTGTGTTCCTAAATTTGTAACTAGCTATTCGAATGTATCCAAATCGCTTAATAGGAAAATGGAAATGTCTGTAGTAGAACATTTGATGGAGGATACAAAGCGAAAATTGTAATGTAGGTACATAGTAGGAATGTGTGGATGTGTGGGAGGTTGAGCAGACGCCGAATCATGTTTATTAATAAATCTGTCTCCGAATTGTATTTTGACGTTTCTTATTGTCTTTGACAGTCTCCTCTTTCCAAATATGGACATGATATTTACGTTAGACAACTACAGCGTAATTACCTGCTTTATCAGCTGGAACAGAAACAAAAGACTTGCTTAGTTCTTAAGAATAGTTAAAAATAAGTTAACTAAGTTAAAAGTTAAAATTAAATCTAATACGGACAGTCGTTCGTTTACATAGAGAATGAAATGTCGATTTCCAAGAACGGAACGTGGTGTTTGTTATTCAAACATACTAATATTGTACATTTAATTTCAGAATCCAAATCACATATTTTAATTGATAACATAACATAACACTTAAAAATCAGAATTGGATTTTACTGTTGTCACACATACTGTTTTTGAAACTGTATAAATACTCAAAATCCATGTTGTTGACAAAAGATATTTCACTACACGAAGAGCCGTTGTGGCAGTGATCGTATAATTGTTGGATTTATATCTACATATACAATAAAATACCTGTCACCACTAAACGTCAATGAAGGAAGCCGATTTTCAGATGATAAAGTGTAACGTCCATACTACTAAATCACAATCCAAAATGAAATACATGTTCTTAAGCATAAACATAGATAAAAATAATTATCCAGAGAACTTTAAGGCACTCAATAATCAATAAAGGGTTCGCCTGGTGCAGCATGATACGATCGTACGATCATCAGAACTACCTGAAGCCCTTGTCACTATCAATTCACAGAAAAGTAGAAAAGTTGATCTGGTGATCACAGATACCCCTGCATTCCAAATTTTGAATGAGGCAATGACAGGAATGAGTCGTACCTTAAATATCATCCGGAAACCTAGAAAGTCGCTATTTTCTAAGAGAAAAGGGGCAATAACTTATGAACGGTAAATGTGAAATACACCATAATCAAACTTAACCTGTATTTTATAGTATACAGCATTGTGTTAAAGTTTGAAAAGATTTGGTTGAGCGGTACTTTAAATATCATTCGGAAACCTAAAAAGTCCCTATTTCCTAAGAGAAAAAGGGCCATAACTCAGGAAGAGTAAATGTGAAATACACCGTAATCGAACTTAACCTGTATTTAATGGTCCACAGCATTGTGTTAAAGTTTGAAAAGATTTGGTTGAGCCATACTTTAAATATCATCCGGAAACCTAAAAAGTCCCTATTTTCTAAGAGAAATACACCATAATCAAACTTAACCTGTATTTTATGGTATACAGCATTGTGTTAAAGTTTGAAAATATTTGGTTGAGCGGTACTTTAAATATCATTCGGAAACCTAAAAAGTCCCTATTTTCTAAGAGAAAAAGGGCCACAACTCATGAACGGAAAATGTGAAATACACCGTAATCAATCTTAACCTGTATTTTATGGTACACAGCAATGTGTGAAAGTTTGAAAAGATTTGGTTGAGCAGTACAAAATTATTATCCGGAAACCAAAAGTGTGACGGACGGACTCTCGTCGAGCGGTGGTATAATAAACGCATAAATATTAGATGAACAAAATTTTAATTTTCTGATTTTTCATTTTTCATTTCGTTTTTTTCCCTGCAAACTGCTGAGCTTTGCGAGTTATTAATACGAGTCATTAAAGAAAATGAGCTGTTTTGTATATAGAAATGGGCTTAAAGGGGTCCAATTACACAAATTTTGCATATTTGGCAAGTATACACAATTTCTATTGTCTATCTAATTGTTATTCCAGTTTTTTTGCCCTTTTTCGTCGATGTAATTTCACATCCTGAAAAGATTGAGGAAATTCGTAGATATACTACCGGAAGCACTCAACACATTACAGATGTTAACTTGTCCTAAATATAGCCGAAATACTGTTGGCTGTTAATCTTACAATCAACAGAATTATCTGCATCATAGATGTCAACGGGTATGTTCCGTTTGTTCTTGAAAAAATCCCATCCTTCCTTCCTCTTTCATGAATCACCTTATATTTTTCCACAAGAGCAGCATGATGGATGCTACAAGTAGAGAATGAACTGCTTACCCTTCCAGAGCACCAAAGTTCACCCAGTTTTAACTGGACTTCCTGTTGTTCATTTTGTCCAATTCTGCATGGGGTTAATGTTGGATTTATGTTATTTGTATGGATTTATGCATACTGTTGTCCTACACTACAGCAGAGCTGTCAAGGGTTTTTGACGTCTCAGAGTGAGAGCAGGGTGTCTTGAGGGCGAACCCCCACCCCCTTTCAGAAGCTGGAAACAACATTTCCAACGTACAAGAAACGATCTTTTCCAAGCTAAGTCAACGTGGATTCATGCTTCTAAACCCGTTAACTACATCGTGTCACAAAATATACAAAACTCATTTAATTCGTTTTTATGCTTTGTACCTTTGTCAAACCAGTAATATAGAAATCTTTATCTACAACTAAATCCTCAACATTAAATCCAGAACTGGCAGAAGCTTCAGAAAAGCTATCTCATCCTTTACATGTTGCATTAAGTGCCATATGGCAAGGACAGCCAACAAAGTACACATCAGGGTTTTTCACCAGTACACTACCTTTAATTGAAGATCTTTTACCCATATTCACAGAGGCATTATTTACTTATCGGATTTATCCCATGGTATCTGACTTTGTGTTACTCACATTGTCGTTTTATATCATCTTCACCATGATGAGCACAACTAAATTCCCGAGAAAAAAATCACACATATTATAGTGTGTTTGAGAGCTTGAAGTCTTCACTGGATTTTTGCTACGCCATTTGGAATACAGCAGCTTCGCTGAGCTTTTTGTGCCGTTTTTTGCAGGACTGCCTGCATGGTTCACCCGCAGTTGAATATTCGAGCCCCATTTAACTTGTTACTTCTAATCTGGTTGTTTGATACCGTTATGTGTAAGATAAGCAGATGGGACATAAATACATTTAAAACAAATATCTAAGCGGTCCGAATTCCCGTATTTAGTGAACTAGTTCTGTTTAGGCAGTTTTATTATGCTTACTGAAATTTTCCAATTCGTTGATTTTATGTTTGGCGAGAATAATGGAGGTGAGCGTGAGAGCGTGATTTGATACCTTGAAGCGTGACTCTCACGCTGAAACCGTGAGACTCGACAGGTATGCTACAGAATATCTGAAGATGTTTGTGTCACTAAGCAGTAACACAATGTGTGCCACTAGTGGCAGACAATCGTAACTACTCTGCCATTCTCGCTACCCTGCAAATAACCTCGTACGTACATAGTAGAAATTCTTCTTAAATTGTTTGTCGGAAGTTAAGTTAAGTTAAGCCGCACAAAAATATAGTCCACGAAAATCCAATATGGAAGACATACTAAGTAAAATCTAATTATGCAAAACTAATTAAAACTTTAATTGAAATATAGAAAATTGCTTAAAATGTAACTTTATCAAACTTTCATGTAACTGACATGTGAAAAGTAGTGCGATTTATACGCCTAATGCGTACGAGGTTATTTGCAGGGTAGCGAGAATGGCCGAGTAGTTAAGATTGTAGTGGTAGAGGTATTACTTTACTTTTTTTTAGCTATTGTATTGTTGATCTCTCGATCTTTAGATCTTCAAACTTTTCTTACACCTTGTTGTAGATGGAATTTTCCATGGACAACAAAAATAGGGGTCAAATACCTTGACAACGTACATTCCTGACAACAATTCTATCACAAATGGGTTTTCTGAAAAGTTAAACTTGAAATTTCAACCAATCAAAAGAATAATCCTTCTTGCCTGTAGCAGTCATCTTGAATTTCCAAATGAAACGAAAATCATAAAATAATGACATTTTTTAGTTTTAAAACAATTAAAATGTAATTTTTTTATAATAGAGACCACCAAGTCAGGATGAACAAGATGAACGGTGAGCTAATGCTCACGTATGATACCCCCGCTCTTCGGCAAACAGGAAGAAGGAATCTGATGGGTCAAAAAAACGCTTCCTACGATATGGGGTACCTATATGAAGCTTGTGACCAAATATCAGATTTCTGCCATCAATAGTTGCTGAGAAAAATGCGACGAAAAATTAGCATATATGTTCAATGTGTATAAAAATCAACCAAGTCGGCAAACAGGAAGTAGGAATCTGATGGGTCCAAAAACGCTTCCCACGATATGGGGTACCGATATGAAGCTTGTGACCAAATATCAGATTTGTGTCATCGATAGTTGCTCAACTTGCTGAGAAAAATGCGACGAAAAATTTGCATATATGTTCAATGTGTATAAAAACCAACCAAGTCGGCAAACAGGAAGTAGGAATCTGACGGGTCAAAAAACGCTTCCCACGATATGGGGTACCTATATGAAGCTTGTGACCAAATATCAGATTTGTGCCATCAATAGTTGCTGAGAAAAATGCGACCAAAAATGAGCATACAGGGTATATGTTCAATGTGTATAAAAATCAACCAAGTCGGCAAACAGGAAGTAGGAATCTGACGGTTCCAAAAACGCTACCCACAATATGGCATACCTATATGAAGCTTGGGACCAAATATCAGATTTCTGCCATTGATAGTTGCTGAGAAAAATGCGATGAAAAATATCTTGGACGGACAGAGGTAAAACAGTATACCCCCCTCCCCCTCCGGGGAGCGGGGGGGGGGGGGGGGGGGGGTATAAATACACTTGGTCCTTTGCCCAATTTTTGAAGGTGAGCTAATGAACAAACATATAATTATTCATGTTCATTTTCTGAAGAGTTTTCTATTTTCCCTCATGTCCTATTAAAAACTATATCCCCCTGTCATGCAATGTAATTAAAATTAGACGTTTGTTGTTTTGTTGTATTTTTTTTCTGTTGGTGATACACTATATGGTGCATTGTCAAAGAAATAATCATAATGTTAAAAAACAAACATCAAATTTTAATTAGATTGGCTTTAGTGCCATGTTTTATTTCCTACACCTCATAAAAAAACTAGACTGAAGCATACAGCACTTGGACATCCTGAACATTATTTGTTGTAAGTTTTTGGTATTTCAGATGTCAACTATATATCATGCACATGCATAGCAACTTTTTTCTTTAAGAATTTATTTCTACACAATATACATTACATTTCAACAAAGAGCACATGTCATGCACTGTTACCTTATTACAAAAAGTGCTGGGGTGGTTACTAATTCAATACTTGTATGTTTTAATCTTATAGGTACAGAATGTGCTATACCTTATAATTATAATGACATGACCCTGATGTGGATACTGCATTTTTTCCCTTTCATTTCAGATGATCTTATTTGAAATAAATCTGCATTAATTAATATGATTTTATTTCATGTATATTGTATATTCTAATAGGTTGGAGATACATTTAACTCTAGCCATATTTTATTTAAACTGTATGTAAATTTTTGATTAAGAAATCCCTCCAGGTGATGAGCACTATATAACTATTTGACATTGAAGATCAGCATCATGGACTTACCTTCACTTTAAATATAATATCAATAATATTGAATTATTCCAGTGATGCATTCAACCATGACTCATCATCAAGATATTTGGATTATAAATGTCTACAGAAATAACATCCTATCTTTTCAAGAAAATATACACTCTTTATTTGATATGTATATATACAACATTATAATGAACAATTTGCATGTATAAAAGATCTTCTAACAGTGAACAGTAAGCACCTTAAAAATAAAGGTGTGTTTATCATCTCAATGATAAATGTATTGACCAGGAGCAACTTAACATTACAATGAATGCTAATTACACACACATTACATTATTACACCAGTCTTCATGTATTGATTTTGTTACTACTGACATTCACAAATATTAGCCTAAAGAGCAACAAGAAATTCTATGTTAAATGAAGTCTCCCAAATAATAGCTGTGAACATGTCCAACTTTAATCAATTAAACCCTCATGTGTTTATTATTTACTTTTGTCAATCCTTTAATCATTATTACAACTATTGTTGGTACAAAAAATGTAATATCTTTTGATTAAAATTACAATATTTTCTCAAACTCCGATTTGCAATTTTGTGTTGTCTTGGACATTTTGAGCTGTTAATGTAAATTAATTTTGTACTCGAGAGGAAAAACTTCTGATAAACATTAACAGTTTTCATATACAATTATCTGTTAGCTCTCATATTTGTTAAATAATGATATTTAGATCAGGGATCTATTTTTAATACACCTGACCAGGTGGTTTTTTTCACATGTTCCACCTGCCCATTGAAAACAAAAGCCTGTGACACATACTACATTGTACTTTAAACCTATTTAGAATTATTATTAAATGTCTAATAAATACTCTGGATTATTATAGGTATTTTATTTACCTTTGTTTAGACTTCCAGATTTTACTTTAATTATCTATCTTTAGATCTCCAGATTTTGAATGAAGAGTAATTGAGAGAGAAAAAATAATCTTTTAATGTATAGTGAAATTTGTGTTTTGGTGATTTTGAGTACCTAACCTGTTTTGTAAAATACTATCTGTTAATGCCTTGTTTAACAATACAATTATACAATGCCACCATTTATATCTTTATCTTACCCTAATCACAAGATATCCTGGTCCACAAACTGATATGTCATATTATTTTTACATGTAAAATGTATCCAACTTATATAATAATAAAAATAAATGGTACTTCTTTTCATTTTTCTATCATTTTAAAGTTTGTGTTTCAATGTATGGTATCTTTTGTAAAACTTTTAATGTTAAAAGTTATAGATCTAACATTGCTTCAGATAAATTTGTGTGCAAATACTATAGGCAACCGAAGCAAATTTGTTTTCTTTTATTTTTACTTGATATAATAAACAATCTATGTATTTACAACAAATGTGAATGCAAACTACATTCAAGCAAAACCGAATATATACTATTGTAATATATTAAATAAAATTAACTTAAAAAAAATATATTCAAATTCAACAAATTTTCAAGCCACTAAATCATACCAGATACATACAAGTATTTAATTTTAGATTGATTATACATACATTGTATTTGAGGTTATATGAGCAAAACATTAATCAAGTACATATTTTTTTCTCAAATTTCCAAATTTTCACAATTACCCTAAAATAATTTTACATTTATACCTAGCAATATATTCTAAATGACTGACTTAAACTATGTTCAGATCAAAGCTGTACCAACTATAGTTATCATATATATCTAACTCCTTGTACATGTAGATATTTCTTGAAAGTTAAAATCAAACACTTTTTTCAACATGTTGCTATAAGAAATTGTTTATCAAGTGTCCAACACAAACATCTAATAGTAAGACTATTTTTAGTTCAAGCATGTGCTATAGGATGTCTACTAAACTCATTCCTGTATCATGATCACATGTTCTATCTATTTTGTTTCTATGATTTTGTAACTGTTCACTTCAGTGTGGTATTTTTTTGTGTTCCATGTTATTATCCACATAAGCCTAAACATGCTCTGAGAAGTGGCAGTGACAAAATATAATTATTTTTCCACTTAAAATTATTTTTAGATTTTTAACATAAATCTATTAAAATCTAGAAATATAAACATCTTATCATGATACAAATCCTCAAAAAAAAAATAGCAAACAAAAAATGATTATACATGTATATAAATAAGAAGCTCATCAACATGCACACTGAACAAAATCATTCTAGAGATGTATAATCCAATTAACCTTACAATCTAATCATGGAGTCATTTATTTGGTTAAATCCAATAACATGGTACCATAAAGTCAAAGTCTACATTGTACAATTTGTTGATTGGCTTGTTTGTGTTTATCTAGTTTTAGACTTCAGGATATATTTTTAGATCTGAACTTATCAACTGAATGGGGTCAGTCAATTTGAAAATGCACAACCCCGATTGGCTAGAATAATGACATTTCATAAGTTTATTCACAATTGCCATATATAAATTTGATGATTTTGATCAGGACACATGCAGGAGGATTAAAATATTCATCCAAAAAACAACAACACCTGAGTTACACTTACTAATGCGAGTTACATACATGACAAAAATACCACTATAGATATTGTGGAAAAAAAATTAAGATCTGGTTAAACATGTTGAGAATTGACAACATATACTATATGCAAATAGTAACTTGGTAAAGATAAATGTGAGAATTACAGTAATTACCAGGAGTTAAGTACAAGTTTTGTGCAGATATCTGTTGGTGCTTATGAAATATCTACAGTGTAACAAAACAAAGGAAATCTACCCCCCTGACTCAGATCTTCCAAAATAACAGCATTAATATAATGTGCACCATTTATATTTCTTATAATGTCCATTCATTCATAAAATAGTACAAAATTTCTTCTCCTTGAATGGGTTCTCCTTAACAGGATGAACCAAAGGGTCCTCCATTATGCGTTGATTACAAAACTGAATCATTTCTGGCAAAGTTTTTGTCATTCTAACTCGGTCAATTTTAAGGTGAAGTGTCATTTGTTCCCGTTGATTTTTCAGCTTGATAACTTGATCATTCTTGGATTGGAAAGGCATGATGGGAGTACCAATACCTGTACACAAAATAAACACAACATCAAAATAACATGCAAAACAAAATCAAAACTATATAAACAAATACTCACAATACAGTATTAATGCAGTCATTTTTGTGAAATTTTTGAATGTAATGTATTCCTCAATTTTCTCCATTTATCATCCCTTTAAAATGAGTGGGGTGGGGCATTTTTATTGTGCCCTTAAATTATTGACATAAACAATAAAATATGGAAGAGCACATTCTCCACTGTTTTCCATAATATATATCAACAGACTGACATGTTTCTGTAAATCTTTATAGAAGAGAAGATTTTGCATTTCTTTACAAATCAACACTTAGGGTTATGGTGTTTAATGCCACTTTCAACAATATTTCAAACTATATCGTGGCAGTCAGTTTTATTGGTGGAGGAAAACGGGAGTACCCGGAAAAAACCACCTACCTCCCGCAAGTCACTGACAAACTTTATCACATAGACTTACCATTTGTTTCTGATAAATAAATCTTTGATTACTTGTAGTTTTACTTGTTAATCTTCTTGAAGGAGAAATCATCCCTAATGTTGTTATTCTGGGGGAAGGTCAGATTATGATCTATGTATGTATAGAATTTCTACATTTCATCAATAGTCTCCCATAGTATACATTCCCAGCAAAGGTAATTTAAAGGATGGTAAGGTTTGACAGATCAAAAGAGAAATTTTAATATCCTAAATCAAATGTATGGTGGGTTAATGCATCTACCTACTACATGTATGTACATGTATATAAAACTAGAGGCTCTGTGTTGCTCACCTGTCATTTTGTTTTGAGGAAACTTTATACAGAACCTTCCATAGGAGCTTCCTACCAAATTTCAATTAATTTGGCCACATGGTTTTAGAAAAGATTTTTTACATTGGTTAATCACAAACAAGGCGGCCATATTAGTTGTATGATCGGAACGAAATATGGAAATTTTGTACAGGATCTCTCATACATCACTCCTACAAAGTAAAAATTCATTGTGCCTACTAGTTTCAGATGAGAAGATTTTTTCAATTTCAATCAATCAGAAACAAGAATTGCCCATGTCAACCATGTTTTTTGTCCCATCGAAATGAAATGAGTAATCTTTAAAGAGGACCTTCCATAGATGCTTCCTACCAAGTTTCGGTTCATTTGGCCAAGTGGTTTCAGAGAAGACTCAAATGTTAAACGTTAACAGACAGACATCAAATGATGGGAAAAGCTCAAATGGCCTTTGGCTAGGTGAGCTTGAAAAAGGTAATTTGAAAAAACAGTTAACTGGTCTTGGTGAAATCATTGGATGTTGATCATGCATGAATATTACTGTATTGTCAGCATTTGGTTAGCAAAGTAAAACAAAATGTGTATGCAACTAAATACAAGATGCAACAAATATATATATAACAAAGGGGATACCAGTATAATAAATGTTGTTTTTATATTGAACAAAAAATCCAATTATTGTCTAAAAGAAATTGATCATAAAAGTATCCTGCATATTTATCCAAATAATGAAGTAAACAAATGTTTAGGTGAAGTCATGCTTTTAGTGTTAGGTCAACAAAACCTATGAATTTATCTTTCATATTCCTAATATCTGTTATTATTTTAATGCTGATCATTAGGTCTTCATTTCATTTGTAGTGTGTGTTCATAGAGGGCTAAACCAATAATTTCTTTGTTTGACGTCAACATTCTCTAGTATTTCACACAATGTATCTACTTTTGAAATTAATCAAACTGAAATTGATGGTGTTGCTAGTAAATATCGAAAATGGTGTCGACAACAAAATCACTAAATTTACATTAATGCACATATGATACACATCATCTTGTAGTGACATGAGGATAAAGTCTATTCTTCAGATTTAGATCCAAGTGATCTTTAATTCATTAAATTTATATATAAAATATTCTTTAAACAAGTATTTATTATAATTTACATGTGGTAGTAGTTTTGATTTATATCTGGATTTTTAATCTGTCTCATAACATATTCCCTTTGAAAGAAAATAAGCAGTGTCAAAGTACAAAATATTTGTTCGGCCTCAGGGAACAAACATGAATTGTAAAAGTAAATGCATCTTTAAGCTAACAAAATGTCTTTTGCTGTTAATATAAATTAGAAATCATCAGTTTTTTCATATTGGACTAACGAACAGTCCTCACGATGAGCACAGGTCCTCCTGCCCAGGACCAGTAAAACTTTGTTCGGACCAGTCGTTTTTTTGGTTTTAATTTAGATATATATATATATATATATATAATAAATTCAAGAATTTGATTCGGACCAGTAAATTCAAATTTTCATTTCGCGGACTGAACTAGTGCTGATAACTAAATCTATATATCTAGACAACAGTACAACAACAGAAAACAATGTGTTACAATTACTTACCGGTACCAAGACTATCTACTGAAGGTCTTTATACAGTACGGTCAAGATACAAACTCCTTTAAAATAGAAAAAAACACATATTGTTTATAAAATTACATGACTGCATAAATATTATTACACAAAATATCAGTCACTTTACATGAGGCTTAGAAAAATAGAAATACATGAATTTAGCATTTCTTGTTTGTTTAAAACTGATAATTTCCTGGAATTTCCTTACTTTACCCCAGCTTTCTTAACCTCCCAGTTATTACGGTAAACAGCAGGAAATAATGATGACTCCAGGATAATACAATAAACTTGTTTCTAGTGCTGTACACCTGCTACAATGTGTCGGTTAATGATGCATGGACGCCATAGTTTGTATGTAGTTTTAACAAGGGCAACATTTTTTTTCCATAAAATTATTTGTCCCATTTAATAAGGATAAAATCTAACTTATATTTTGAAGTGGAAGTCAGTAATTGAAATGCATGTCATAACAAAATCAATTAACCATCATGTTTACATTTTATTTTTTTTTCTACATGTACATAGATAAATAAACAATGTGTTGAAATAGTACCTGTTCTAGGAAAAACAATGGAATGGACAACAAATCTTATAATTTGTAGATACATGTATGTTAATTAATAAACTTGAAAAAAAATTGGATGTTAATTTTTAAGCAACTATTCACAAAGTAGTTACACATGTACATTAAAATTTTCTACACACTATTTGTATGTTATTGGGAAATTATGTTATTCTCATTGAACTTTGCATGAAATAGGACTCTTTGTCTGCTTTAAAGAGCTCTCCATTTCAAACTAGTATTACTGTGAGCACGGCTCACTAAGATATACCCCCCACTCCCCACATCTGTCCAACCTATTTCCATAACCAAAACATTACTGATTGTTCCGACCAAAAATGAAAGGGACCCTCCTCTCTTCACCAGTAAGCTGCTGATAAAATTTCAAAACATTCTGAGAAACACTACTCAAGTTATCATACGACATAGGGTAAAAATCCTATTTTCCGTCATATCAAGTCCAATAACTCTGGAACGGCAAAAGTGAAAATCGTCAAAAATGAAAGGGATCCTCCTCTCTTCACCAGTAAGCTGCTGATAAAATTTCAAAACATTCTGAGAAACGCTACTCAAGTTAGAATACGACATAGGGTAAAAATCCTATTTTCCGTCATATCAAGTCCAATAACTCTGGAACCGTAAAAGTGAAAATCGTCAAAAATGAAAGGAATCCTCCTCTCTTCACCAGTCAACAGCTGATAAAATTTTAAAAGATTCTAAGAAACACAACTCAAGTTATCATACGACATAGGATTTGTCTACAGACGGACGGACAGACGGACATGGTGAAACCAGTATACCCCCCTACAACTTTGTTGTGGGGGGTATAATAATTAAAACTGTCTAAATATCTGAGTGTAGTCCGATCCTATAGGACACTGTGTTCTAATGCCATGTATTCACATGCTATTTCAACCAATTTTTGCCCCCCCCCCCCTTCCCTCATAGAGGGTGTGCCGGGGGTAGAATAGGCACCAGGTTTCTCCACCCTAGAGGCACTAGTCCTCTAAAAGGGGTCAACCCGCGGTATAGAAATGGGACCGAGAGCTTCTTCGGCTTGAAGGGGCGTCCGTCACAACCAACCTGTCCTGCGGATGGGACGTAAATAAAACCGAGGTCCCGTGTTGAGAGATTGCCACCCTCTCCGCACTTTAAAGAACCCAGTGTAACAGCTCATTATGAGCATTATGCAAAATTATCCGTCCCTACCCATCACCTTTCCTTGTTTCGAGTCCTGTGGCGTTTAAATTTTTAAATGTTCTCGTCCTGAATATAGCTGAAAAATTGCTCGCTGGACGTTAAACATCAATCAATCAACCAATTTTTGCTGTCATTTTTTAAATTGAACGAGGTATAGACCGATCCAATGGGACCCTGTGTTCTGATGCCATGTTTTCACATGATATTTCAACCAATTTTCGCTGTTATTTTTTAAATTTAACTACAACAGTACCATAGGACCCAAATATACATGTCTAAGCAGTGTTCCACAACTTTATATTGTACATACATTAAGGGATGTTAACATTTTAATGTGAATGACAAAGAAGGAGGGTTAGGGTTATGGTGTTTAACACACTTTTCAACACAATATTTCAGTAATATCGTGGTGGTCAGTTTTATTGGTGAAGAAAACTGGAGTACCCGGAGAAAACCACTGACCTGCCATAAGTCACTGACTAACTTTATCACATAATGTTGCATCGAGTACACCTCGCTTGAGCGGGATTCAAACTCACAACGTTAGTGGTGATATGCACTGATTGCATAGGTAGTTGTAAATCCAACTACCATATGATCACCATCACGACACCCTTTATTAACTATGTGTCGATTGGATTTCCGATGTTTACCAAGGAAACGTGTGGTAGTGACCCAGATTCCTGATAATAGATGGTGAAGGATATATTCTATAAATAATTATGAACAATTGATGGTTTTTTATTTCATATTCAATTATTTTCTGTTCTATGCACCAACAATTGATGAAATTAAAAATCATTATCAACATTATTTTAATCAACAAAAGTTCATATCTGTATACATACATTGAGTTTAACAACGTTCACACGTAATTCGAATTTGATTCGTATTAGTTTAATGCGCATTCGAAACGTACATTTTAATGCAAATTGCAACGCGCATCAAATAGAGTCTACGTCCAAATGATGTTAACTGTTAATTCGCATTATCAATTAACTTTTAATTTAAAACAAAACGACATTGCACAATATTGATGTTAAAGAAAATAATTTTAAAAGCCGAATTATTAACAATTAACAAAATATACTCCAAACCAGCTTTATTGATCTGATACATGTAGTTTACCCTATCTCTCGGACTCGGTCTTTCCTTCTCTTTTTGAAAGAACGGTCATTTTATACAACAATAATGATCTGTTGTGTCAATATGATGTCACCAGCAACATGACGTCATAATTCATATGACGTCATTTATTAATAATAATAAAAATGAACAACCAAAAGAAAGCTTACACATGATAATAATGTTAATAATCTATTTTTAATTCCAACAAAATTCCGTCAAAGGACCTGCTCAGATAATTCGCTTTTGCAATAGCATGTGTCCACACGAAAGTTTAATGCGAATCGAATACGAATTAACGAATTCGCATTAACGAAAATGTATTGCTGAAGCGAATTAGCCGATTCGAATTCGATGTGCATTAAAAAAATAATTACGTGTGAAAATGAAAGTCAAATGGCGAAATGATAGGGTTTAAGGCAAAATCGTGCTGTAATAGAGTGTAACACCACTTTCTGAAGGCAAGATGGTTGTGAATGAATAGAAAAATGATTGGTGAAGCGATTTATATAAGGGTTTCGGATAGAAAATAAAATCTGATAGCCACAAAACGTGGAAATGTGCCGACCCAGAGTTGGAGCGACAAATCCGCTGTTTTCCTTATGGAGAGCGCTCTGACGTCCCACGGCTCCAGCAAATCGAACAAAAAAGCCGTCGGACAGCAGAGGAATCTCGGACTAGAACTGACGATGATCTTATCAGAGATTCTTGACCCTAAGGATCTATTCAAGACAAATTTTAAAAGAAGCAAACAATATACGTAATGCATAGTTCGGCATTTGGGTTCGGTGGGGGTACCACTATCAATGGGAAGAACGTGGTTCTTTCCGTTGTTAGTGGTGCTTCCCATTGACCCTAGACGTTGGGTTCCTGTGAATGATTTAATATACTTCATATCATTATTATATGCATATCTTTTCCTTATAATGCATTATAATTATATTGTATTGTCTTGATGCATATTTGGACGAATCTCCCCTACACAAAAAAATCAGGACTATATTGTGTTTATATCTGTACTTTTGTCATGTCAAACATTTGTCTACATGCACCAGATAATAAATTGCATTCTGCTATAGCATCTTGTATTAAACACAATGCCCCACCCAACTGGAGATCATATTATTTGCTGCCCCACCCATCATTTCTATGACAAAAAAATCCATCCTTTGATTTCATACATAAATAAATGATTATTTTACAATGCAAATTGTGTATATAAGAATTAATATATATCATTAAACAGGTCCATTGAAACAAGGGTAGAACAAGATAGTTTGACAGTTGTGCATAAATTTGCCGATGTTTTAGTTGTCAACAAATACAAAACTAACACCTGCAATCACCTTAAATTTTACCAATGCCAGAAAAATTTCCTTTCTGTAGTGTTGTGTTGATTAGAACAAACATTAAACACGATCTTGGTGTACACGAATATTCTGTCGGCGACAGGTATGTCGTTTATTTATTCCTTCAGCGCAAAATGGCGATGGTATCGATTTTTGGTAATCTATAGTCTGTTTCATAGACTTGTTATTGATCCCGACCTGAATCTGCAAATTCACATGTCCAGAAAATGATAGATCTACACAGATTTACGATTTAGTTTTTAGTTTTCGAAAATACGAAAGAACGACGATGACCAACAATTCCATCGACCGCAATCTAAATCCTTGAGACAACGTATGGAATATAAAACAAACTTTGATAAAAAAATTAGTATTAGATAAATACAACAAGTCCTGTGATCTTTAAATAACAGTATACTAGTAATAGAACTGACATATATGTATAATGAAATAAATAAAATAAGGTGGAACAATGCATCTGTCAGTGGGTTGTATCATGCAGGCATTAAATTTTTAATAAATTTATATATTAAACGTAATGTTTCTGAATCATCATAACTCATTCACCACTGACTGCTTTATTCCATAGTTTACAAATTCTGTCATGTTGTATCTTTTTCACTTTTAATACCTTACTACTATCTTTTCATTTCATATGATCATACTAGATATCACCAGAACTCCTGATTTCTACACGGTTCAAATATCTACAAAGTATGAGAAAATTATACTCATAATAGCTTTCCTTTCCATGTCTCCAGCTAGACTGGATACCATTTGTTCGTCGTAAGGGAAATAACTCCTATGTAAAGTTATGAAAACGTTTAATTTTAGAATCAAATCGGGAATGTGCAAATGCCACGGTCTCTTGAAATATTTATTGAAGTTGAACAAGTGACAAGACAGGAAATTGAAGAGAACTAAAATACAACGAGTTGAAGCGAGGAATGGTTAGCAATGGCATCCTCTCTTGTGATTTTCCGATTTGCACCTTGATATATAATAATAATAATAATCTTTACTGCATATTTTGGGTATAGCAATACAAACATAAACTAACATTAAACAGACAATGTATGTATATAAACAAATACAACTACCACTGTTTGATAAAAACAATATTATGTTTATATGTTTTGACCAACGTGAACCTCATATTCGCGCTTCTAATGATCGCTTTATAAAGTTACAAACACTGGGCAAAATTTCTTTATCAGGATTAAGAATAATTTTTAACTTTTCAAGAGAATCTAGTTGATGAAAGTGAGCCTGGATATTTTGTTTTCATAAAATCAATAAAGGAAGGTCTAATATTATCAGTAACTTTACAATCAAAGAAAAAGTGGAATTCGTCATCCAATGTTTTACAAAATTTACAATGTCTTTGATTTCGTGGAATATTTTTGTAACGACCTAGTTCTATTTCTAAGTTATTAACACTTTTAACGAAATTTTGTCAACAATTGACGGTTTTTTAAATTTCTTTCACTTTTTAAATATTCTTCTAGTTTAATATCAGATTTTAGTTTACTGTATAAGAAAAGTTTTGAAGAGTCATTATTCAAAGAAAGTTGTTCTGTTAATTGTTTTTCATAATGTTCATAAACAGATAGAATACATTTCTTAGTGGTTTGCTAAAACTCTTTTATTGGACTGACATGTTTGATGAATGACAATAAGCAAATTAAGTGGCCGGGAAATGCTGTGATATGGATTGTGATGCCATTCTTCAATCATCACATTTCGACTGACCCCATTCCTCTATATGAGGAGAGCAGCAGATTCATCCTGATGTTTGCCGTTTGACCAGTCTGAAATAAAGTTTTAGGGCTAGCTAAAATTCTGAAATGATCAGGATCTATAGCAATCAACCTCGCTTCCGGTTTATTACCGTACTTCCGGTTAAAGAAAAAAAAATGGTTCCACTTTTGAAATACCTATCGAATATCTAGAAATTACGTTCATGTTTTGCATGTTAAAACTACACATGCAACAATAATACTGCTAAATGTATGTTGATCATTGTATAAACTTGAAACTATATTGTATTCTCTTAAATTGGAAAATGTGAAATGATATGGTAACCGGCTTTCCTACCTACCTGTTACCATTTCCATGAATGAATGGCATGATGATGTGCGCATTTTATTTTTATCCATGCAATAGTTTACATAGCGCTTTTTCGAGTTTCCATTCGAAAAAAACATAAAAGATCGTGTTAGCGCACTATTTACGATGCCTTTACAAACTGACATATCTTTTTTAGTTGTATATGGTGCCATTGGCATTGGTGGGGATATTTTAATATCCTCATCCTGGGTCATGTTTTTCTCGCAAGCAAATTTATAAATGACTGTGATGATCACAGTTACCGAGGCAATCTCCTTTATATAGTAAAATCGTGCTTAGACTAGTGGTTGGTTTTAATTAATATGAGTAGCTATAATATATCCTAAGACTTTCTAAATGACCTCTCCATTACTAAAATACTTAATCTCGTTGAGATTCAACGAGATTATAAAATACTATACAGTACAGAAAATAGTCATTTGTCAATATTGTACTGTTTTTTTTTTTAATATTTGCAAGGTCCCAGAGTTGGTGCACCACTAGATACGATAACGTAACCCTCATTCCGCTTGTGCTCCAGTTAGGGTTACGAATCGGTCCCATTCAACGTATGGGAGCAAATTAAAATTTCCGTTAAGTGAATATTTCAACTTTCTTTTTGCATATCTGGTCATAACTTATTATTCCCTACAATTTTTAAGTAATGGCGATACAAAATAAGTGTTGCAATACCTGTTTCTACCTTCACGATCGATTTAGTATTCGAAAATTGTTTCTTCTCCGCCATGGCACCTTACGTATACTCTCGTGATGGGCGGAGCCTATCCATATATGGATCTGAATGCCAAATATGAAAAACGTTACTACGATGTTTTACTACGATTGATCCAAATAAGGATATCTCCAAAACGAGGCAAGTGCACGTGAAATAGCAACTTGTAAACAAAATGTCGGACAGAAAGAAGATTTCATGCATCAAATTTTCAGATGGATATAAGTCTATCATGGATTGATGCAGCGTTTACTTAACACCTCAAGGTTTACCTAAATATATTTATCTTTCACCCCCGTTAATTTTTCCAACCACTTACAACATAATTAGGACAAAAAACCGCTCGGTGTGAATCACTCCGGGCGCTGCTCCCATACGTTGAATGGGACCAATTCGTAACCCTCGCTGGGAGCAAAAGCGGACTGAGGGTTATGTTATCGTATCTAGTGCACCACGATTTACAGCAACATATGTAATCAATAAACCTATTTAATAGACTATGTAGACTTCAGTTTATATATATGTTGTTTTCATGTTGTCACTTTTAAGTTGTGAAGCTGATAATTTTTATTTCTTTACTGCAGGTAGTTCAACCTAAATTTTGATGAATGCTAGACACTTCGGCAACGGGACAAATCGGCACCAGGACACTTTGGTACCAATACAAATCGGCAACCGAATTAGACAAATCGGCACTTGTGTTTTTTTCTTTGATTTTACGTACAAAACCTCCAATAGCCTTGAACCAATTCCAAATTTTAATCATGTCTGTTCTGGAAAAGATCCTGATCATGCCGATTCTAATCCTGATCCATAATTTATAATAATTATAAAACAATACTTACTAGTGTTGCATATTCTGTGCTGCCACCTTTGACAACCATCACACTGGAGTGCTTCCTGCCAAGGGCGGACAATACTGTTACACTGTATTCCTGCTGAGGGCGGACAATACTGTTACACTGTATCCCAACATACAGTGTAACAGTATTGTCCGCCCTCGGCAGGAAGCACTCCAGTGTGATGGTTGTTAAAGGTGGCAGCACAGAATATGCAACACTGGTAAGTATTGTTTTATAATTATTATAAATTATGGATTTTGTCAATATTGCACTGTTGAGTTCGGTATGCTTACACGGTCCCAGAGTTGTCGTCTGACAAGTTTTTTTGCCCCATCCATTTTATCATGTTTCTGGGCTTTTACTCAAAATTTTCTCAATATGGCTTGCACACGCTTTAGGAAGTGGTATAGATTCTAAAAACAATAAAAATCCATACACAGTAATTTCCTTTTTATTATATGTTTAAAGATCAAACAATCACCAATGCAAACACAAGCTGTAAACATTTGATCACTGTTTTTTATCTTAATTAAGAGAGTTAATAATGGCTTCTTTTAAAGAATATTTAAATAAATTATGTTTTGATTGCATTTAAACAATCATTGATGGTTTTTTTTTTAACTTTCGTTGATTTTATTTTAAAAAAGGTAATCACATTTGTTTGAAAGAAAATGTGGTGCCGATTTGTCCTGATGCCGAACTTTCTTGGTGCCAAACTCTTTTTCAACGGGTGCCGAAATGTCTTGGTACTGAACTGTCTTGTTTCCAATTTTGATGAGTAATTAAGACATTGGACACCTTTTTAGAGAATTTTGAGTCATTCCGGCCCCAGTCGATTCGGCCTCAGTTTTTTATTGTTATTGTGATTTTATGTCTTTTTTTTTTTTTAAATGTATAATATATTTTAGGTTTTGTAATATCAGCGTTTGACAGGAGGTAACTCTTCAGAAAGAAATAAAAAGCTGACAACTATCTACATTGTATGTTTCAATGAAATTACTGTTGTGAGTTCAATAGTGTGATTGTTTGATGAATGATTTGATGTCCTATTTATAATATGGGATATGAGTTTTCACATTTTTTTTTATTGATCGACATATTTCATATGATAATAAGACTACAAACTTAACACTACAAAAAGTTCCTGAAAAGAACTAACACTGTAACACTAGCACTAACACATGATCTTAGATAAGTTTAGTCTGAATCAAGAGTCAGAGGATGCTGCAGTAAGAGATAATGATGGCACAAAGAGGTTTAAAAGAAAGTGAAAAGCATCAAAGAAAAATATTAATGACTTTAACTTAATAACTTAAGCTCTAAGCATGTAAATGTGTTGTAATATAGAGTGTATTCATGATATTTTATATTGGGGCCGAAACGACTATGTTATTTGGGGCCGCATCGACCTGCTTCCTTTTAGAGAGTATTGACTAGATATACAAATTTTTAATATAGCATGATAATATATTTAAAGACAGGGATGACATTCCACATCCCCTTCTGGCAGCCCCATTCCCCAAAGCCAAAAGAATTCCCAATGACGAAAGCCGTCGTTTGAAAACTCAGATTTTTTTCATGTCCATGTCTGGTATGATTTCATATATGAAATTTTGATTCTAGAAACTTGATATTTAAATGATAAAAAATAATTCAAAATTTCCAATGAAGCATTCAACTGCGTTGAAATTCCTAATAGTGTTGGTGGGGGCCCCATTTGAGAAAGGGTAAGATCATCTCTGAAAGATCATCTTTTAAACCTTTTTTCACTAAGAATATTACATCCATGTTTTTATGTTTTTACATCTGAAGAAGAAAAGTTAAACATCAACAAGAAACTACTTACTAATATGTCTTTTGTTATTGTAGATAAGCAAACAGTAAAACACAGTATTTTTTTAAGGGTGGTCCAATATACATAGCCTGTTTGATATTTTAATAGTTCTGTTTACTTTTATAGATTAATAAAAGATGAGTATATTTGGTAGTGGATCAGCTTTTAGTACTACAACTAGTACTAATTCTAATGCCATGAAAGATGTAGAGGTAAGATTTAAAATTGATCACTTACGACAGGTACCCTATTGGCCATAGTTGAAAGTAGTGATAAACACCACAAGAGTCTGTAGGTACATTAAGATAACAAAAGTTGAGATTAAGATTACAGATGTTGAGATCAAGTGGTAGTATGTCAATAGATTCCCTCCATCTCTTGCAGTTTTCTGAGATAAACTCAATTGAAAGTTGAACTTTCTTATTTTTATATCCACTTTTTATGCATTTTTGTTTCTTTCAAAATGCTTATCTTTATAAGTCATTTATTAGTCAATAAAGATAATGAGCTATTTTTTATGATAAAGAGGCTAAACATGCCCAAATTCTGAAATTTTGCATATTTGGTGTTAAGTTTAACTCCATTTTCAACAATATATCAATTATATCATGGTTGTCAGTTTTATTGGTGGAGGAAACCATACCTGGAGAAAAGCACCAACCTGTTGCAAGTCGCTGACAAACTTTATCACATTATGTTGTATCGAGTACAACTAGCCATGAGCAGGATTTATACTCACAGCTTCAGTGGTAATAGGTACTACCATGATGGCATCTTTCTGCATATTTGGAAGGTATACACAATTTTTATTTTGCAACTTATTTTGATGCATTTTTTTTCAATTTGAATTGATTGTAACAAAGGCTTAGGTAGTATTGCAGCAGATCTCAACTATCACTCAGTTATGGTATTTGAGTAAAATTGGTGTAAGAGGAAGCCCATATCGAATTGGTGTGGTCATATTATTCTGCTCCCGGCAAAATTACACATTAAATTGATATTGTCTTGTATTATTGGTGCCATGTTATGTTTTCAGTTCACTATATTGTGGTACTATTGGCCTACATGTAACTTTTGCATTGAATTATTTGATGAGAGTCTTCAAGTGCCAGATGACTAGATAAAATCATGCTGCATGTACATAAACAATACATTTTTGACTTTGAGAAATTCCCCGTAATTACTTCTCTTTATACTTTCGAAAGAGAAAGTGTATACATCCGAGGGGTACCGAATGTTTGCCTTTCTAAGCATCGGTGTCAAAAGAGATCTGATTGGATGTTTAGGATAAATCATCCAATCGCGGTCAATATTACAAATAAATGCGGTTTAGTTAAGAACTAAAACGAAAGTGAATTTGGGAACACGTTGTTCGTTGAAAATGAGCAAGAACATGAATAAGCGCGCTACGGAAAATTATATACTTTTTTAAAAGTTCCTGACAGTTTCATCTGTGTCTAGTGACAGTATAGTTAAAGGAATCATTGATGACATTATCAACACGGCTGTGAAAACTGCCGAAGTCGACGAGCAAAAAACAAAATATTTACAACATTTTATTAATAAACATGACACAATCGTGTCAAATTAAACAGAGATATACATTTCACTTGCATCCTGTGTTTATTGAATAACACTTGTGTCCAACATAATTTTAAAAGTGTACATGTAAGCAATCTTTTCTGAAGTAGAGAGTACAACAGTGCAAAGGAAATATGCAAATACGCATCATTTTCAAAAGTAGGGGGTAATTACCCTTTGGACTTGAAAATTATCTGGAGCTCTGGGGATAAGTGATTATTTTTTTAACGACAAATGAGCAATATTTCAGCCATATCATGCCAAGAACAAGTTACATTCGATGAGATGATAATGATTTCCATTTTGTACTAGACCAACAGGCTTATTTAAAATTTGATATTTCAAGCTCACTGAATAGTCCTCGGGAAGACATGTTGCCCACTCGAACACATCCTGATTCCAAACCAACCAGTCTTTGCTCCTTTTCCTTGATGCTGCATGCTTAGTGGAGAAGCAACAAATACCAATTTTATATTCTTTGGAGCATGCTAGCCATGACACCACCGATGCTGTGTTCTTTGTAAATAACAACACTTGTATATAGAATGTATATAAACAAAATTATGACATTACTTATATTATAACAACACTTGTATATACATGTAGAATGTATATAAAAAAATATATGACATTACTTAATTTATAACAACACACAGGTACAGAGTCCTCCTGATGACAGTGTTAGCTGTATCAAGTTCAGTCCAACATCTACAGGAACTTCTAATTTTCTTGTTGCTGGAAGTTGGGATAACAATGTGAGTATTTCATAAATGTAACAAAGTTTGTCAGTAGCTTGCGATAATTCGGTGGTTTTCTTCAGTTTCCTCCACCAATAAAAGTGACCATCACAATATAACTGAAATATTGTTGAAAGTGGCATTAAACACCATAAAACAAACAAATAAAGAAACAAAAATAAATGTAGGATGATGTAATTTAGCAAAATAAACCTTCAATGATGTGATAGCAAAAAGAGCTTTAACACTAATAATGCTAATTACATTAATTAATTGGTTACTGGTAATTGCCAGTTATTAATATGTTAGTTAATAAGGATATTTTTGTAGAGAATCCTTCATCACAAGGTTACATGAGACCAATAAGATAATGCAGTTTAACTGTATTGTGTTGAAATGGGAGGGACTAATGATATTTACAATATAGCAATGAGCAGTTGTTTTAATGTAGATCTTTAAACAATAAAGCTAATGTTCAACAGTAACTTGTAGAAATATTTATCTTAAATTTATGTTTCATTACCAAAATAATTATTAAAAAATATTGAAAGTAAATGCAAATAAAGAGTAAGTATATGTAGGTATGGTTGGTAGTAAATGATTTTTAACAGTATAATAGTACCAGTATATTATTTGGACAAAGAACTATTTGTTTGCCATTCCCTTGAAAGGGAACATTAAAAAAATCACAAAAATTTTAGTTACAAAACAAACAGCATTTTGTAGATGTTGTCAATAAATAACTTTTATATAAATATATAAATATTTTTGTATTCTTTCACAAATCAATAGAATGGTTCCATTTCAGGTGAGATGTTGGGAAGTAACACATCAAGGACAGACAATACCTAAAGCTCAACAGACACACACTGGCCCTGTCTTAGACTGTGACTGGAGTGATGTAAGTTTGTATCTTGTAGACAAATGCAATTTTTTTTTTTATATGCCTGACTAAAAATTAAAATATTTGTATTTGTATTTTGCAACAGCATTTTAATTCATAGCTCATTTTTGCCTAGTACCTTTTCAGACTTCGCAAGTTCATATTTAAGATATTTTTTTTCTAATATTTCCAAGTAATTGACTTAAATAGTAAAGTCAATATCTAAGACTAAGACAAGTTTATAAACAATAGATTAGATAAACAAACGTATTTGAAGGTAGCAATATAGCACATACAGTACATACTGTAAGCATCATTGTTCATTCAGATCTGCTCAAATGAAGACTTGTATTCGTGAGCGAAAATCTTGAGATATTCAGTCAAATGCTTATTAAATTATTAAAAAGATTCTGAATGCTGTACATATAAAACAAAATCAACTGAAAATTGTCTTTTAAGTGAACTGTTGTCTTCACTCTAATTAACTAATGTATTAAGGGGTCATCGTGTTCTTGATTGTATGGTAGTTGGACTTACAACTACCTATGCAATCAGTGCCTGTCACCATGTTGTGAGTTTGAGCCTCGCTTGTGGCGAGGTGTACTTGATACAACATTATGTGATAAAGTTTGTCAATTAAGCGGCAGGTCAGTGGTTTTTTCCGAGTACTCCAGTTTCCTCCATCAATAAAACTGACGGCCACGATATAACTGAAATATTGTTGAAAGTGGTGTTAAGCACCATACCCTAACTAATGCATTACATTTTCTTAAATGCCATTTTATTTTAGATATACATTATGACTTATGTTTTAACATGGTGATTTTTTAGGATGGTACAAAAGTGTTTACTGCATCAGTAGACAAGACGGTAAAGATGTGGGATTTAAACAGTAACCAGGCAGTACAGGTGGCTCAGGTATTCTATTAAGTCATTCGTTAATGTGCAGTTTTGCAGGGACATGTATGTATATTTACTGAATATACACTGGATTATCAAAATAAATGTAGGGCTAGCCATGCTACTATTTTTGCATTTAACTGTTGGAATATTTCATCCTTTTGACAGATTATACTCAGATTAAGTAAGGAAAGACAATATGTAAAACTTTAATTCCATGATATTTATTAATTTTGAGTCATTTAGCATCCTACAGTATTAATATAACCTATAAATTTTCATGTGTCTTTAAACCACCTCACAGGTGTAAAGGTTACCATGCTCACCTTAAGTGGGGTATATGATGGATTCGACCCCCATTCATTCAAACCAGACTATATAATTGGTATAGAACTGCCTCTTTGCACAGCATGCAGTATTAAGGAGTTAGAACAAAGACAGGTTGGTTCAAGAATCTAGATAATCAGAGTGTGGCGACGTGTCTTCCTATGGACTGATGTTTCAGTGAATTAGCACTATATAAAACTAACTTACCAAGTTGGTCTAGTACTGAGTGGACCATCATCTCATTGAAATGTAGCTTATTCTCACCATCATCTCATTGAAATGTAACTTATTCTCACCATCATCTCATTGAAATGTAACTTATTCTCACCATCATCTCATTGAAATGTAACTTATTCTCACCATCATCTCATTGAAATGTAACTTATTCTCACCATCATCTCATTGAAATGTAAATTATTCTCACCATCATCTCATTGAAATGTACCTTATTCTCACCATCATCTCATTGAAATGTACCTTATTCTCACCATCATCTCATTGAAATGTACCTTATTCTCACCATCATCTCATTGAAATGTAACTTATTCTCACCATCATCTCATTGAAATGTAACTTATTCTCACCATCATCTCATTGAAATGTAGCTTATTCTCACCATCATCTCATTGAAATGTAGCTTATTCTCACCATCATCTCATTGAAATGTAACTTATTCTCACCATCATCTCATTGAAATGTAGCTTATTCTCACTATCATCTCATTGAAATGTAACTTATTCTCACCATCATCTCATTGAAATGTACCTTATTCTCACCATCATCTCATTGAAATGTACCTTATTCTCACCATCATCTCATTGAAATGTACCTTATTCTCACCATCATCTCATTGAAAGTAACTTATTCTCACCATCATCTCATTGAAATGTACCTTATTCTCACCATCATCTCATTGAAATGTAACTTATTATCACCATCATCTCATTGAAATGTACCTTATTCTCACCATCATCTCATTGAAATGTACCTTATTCTCACCATCATCTCATTGAAATGTACCTTATTCTCACCATCATCTCATTGAAAGTAACTTATTCTCACCATCATCTCATTGAAATGTACCTTATTCTCACCATCATCTCATTGAAATGTAACTTATTCTCACCATCATCTCATTGAAATGTAACTTATTCTCACCATCATCTCATTGAAATGTACCTTATTCTCACCATCATCTCATTGAAATGTAGCTTATTCTCACCATCATCTCATTGAAATGTAACTTATTCTCACCATCATCTCATTGAAATGTAGCTTATTCTCACTATCATCTCATTGAAATGTAACTTATTCTCACCATCATCTCATTGAAATGTACCTTATTCTCACCATCATCTCATTGAAATGTACCTTATTCTCACCATCATCTCATTGAAATGTACCTTATTCTCACCATCATCTCATTGAAAGTAACTTATTCTCACCATCATCTCATTGAAATGTACCTTATTCTCACCATCATCTCATTGAAATGTAACTTATTATCACCATGATAGAGCTGAAAAAAACTCACTTGGCAATAAACAACAATCGCTCACTCATGTGTACTTACATGTAAAATAAATTTCACAGATCATCCTAATGATTTATCTTTCTCATTCACAGCACGATGCACCTATCAAGACAGTCCATTGGATAAAGGCACCTAATTATTCCTGTATTATGACAGGTAGTTGGGACAAAACACTTAAGGTAACTTACAGCTTACAAAAATCTTACATATTGCTACTGTAGTAGTGAAAGGCAGATTGTTTAAACCACTGAATAATAGAGTTTAATTGTTAACTAATGATTTCTACATCAATGCACCCCTTGTCCTAAAGATAGTGTTGACAACAATTGATTATCAGTTGGCACATACCATCTTCAGGTTTATTCTTTTCTGTAATATCTATCATTTCAATCTGATTGCTTAAAACAACAGTTCACTTTCTTTATACCAGATTTATTAGGTATTACTCTACTGTGCATAATTGTGTCCCCTTACGATGGCACCATTTATATTTTGTTACTGAGCAAATAAAAAGTTTCTTTGATCTAAAAATGGATTGCTTTTTAAGAAAGTCATCATCAGAATGCATAATGAAAGAAATGGATTTCAATAAACACAATATCGCCATTATGTACACATGACATGTAGCAAAAATACTCAGTGACTTTTCAAAAATGCAAGGCGATTCCATTTCGCCTTTAACCTACGAGAAAGCGAAGTCAACCTTTTCAAGGCAACTTCTTCGCTCGAATCTGCTAGTAGCATGAGCCTGGATTATCTTTTAGTTTTGGGATACCAGTTCATATTTTGCTTAAGTTTACAGATATATAATTTTATTTTAGTTTTGGGATACCAGATCACCGACACCTATGGATACTATACAGTTACCAGAAAGATGTTATTGTGCTGATGTTGTAAGTTATATATTGTAATGACATCAATATGATAATGTGATTACAGAATAAAGAGAAAATCAATAAAATTAATTACTTTTTACTAAACATACATACAACAAAATTCACAACCAGTGTAATTAGGTTAATTTTAAACATTGTTTAAATCTAGAGTTGTTATAAGTTATGCATGCCTGAAATATAAAATAAGTAACTCAAGACCAGTCTTCACGCTTAACTTTTTACCTTATAAGCCCACCGGGCCTGTAAGTTCAAATATTTACAGGCCCACCATCAATTCTACAGGCCCGAATTTGAAAACTACATTAATGACCATTAATTCAAACCACCAAAACTCAAAACATGATGATGTACCAAATAATATGTGGACATGTCAATTATGCATTAGGTAAGACCAGAATGCAAGTAAAAAAAGACACTTTATTTTGGATTCGTGTTTATATTAATCTCCTGAAAATTCTAAAATCATATTGTCAATAGCATCCTCAGTATATTCCATATCATCACTGTCCACCTCCTCCTCCTCATCATCATCATCACAACCAATATTGTTATAAGACTTATAACAAAAATTTGTGGTGTCATCATTGCGTGTGACATATAATTTGGTGATCATTTTTAATATCCCCCCTTTTTTTTTTAAATATCACTATGCTTTCTTTGAATTAATACCACACAAAATGCAAAAAGTCATATTTGTGTAGCCTTCAGCGGAAGAAATATGTATATGCCAATTTGCTCAACGGTCCAACCAGGGGTAGAATTTAAGCAAAAATTGCAACTAGCCAGCAGGACTAGTAGATATAAAAATCAACTAGCCCGACCATCATGGGGACAATTACTAAAAATTATATAATAATTATTTTATTTGAAAAAAATTATAATGAAGAAAGAATGTCAGTATTGTCATCACTTGAAACATCATCATCACCAGCGTCACCATCATCCTGTCGGAAGAAGCATATTGTATGCAAACCGAACATGTCATTCGGTCTATTTCACTGTTATGAACTAACCAGTTGCGGTTTTTCTGCCAGCTTGTTTTTCTTTTTCTTTTGACCTGATCATACATCCTTTTTCTCTCCAATTTTTCATTATTATCTAATTGAATTTTTTTCGCTGGTTGCTCTATGCCGGTAATGTGTCTCCACATTTCTTGAACCTTAGATTATGTTGTTAAGAACGCTCACTGAGTTACCCGGATTATCGTGTAATTTGATCAATTCGTATACTACCCTTTAGGATCTAATTGCTATCGAGGGAATTCCCCACAGGTAAATTGTGTACAGCATAAACAAAGTTACAAACACAGTAATATGAATGACTAATTATGATTTTCAATTATGTCATTAAAATTAATGAAGTGGAAACAATAATTGACAATTGGAAATTTTAACTAGCCCATCGGACTAGCTTCTAAGAGAGTTCTTCTAGCCCGACGCTGATTTTACTAGCCTCAGGCTAGCGGACCAGCGTTAATTTCGTGCCCTGGGTCCAACTATATTTAGATAGCTTGGGAATGCAAATATAGCACGAACGTATATTGACACTACCCCACTGACAGTCATAAACTGAAGCAATTTAAAGTAAAGATTGTAATTATTATTTGTCAGACCTCAAATCAGAGTGCAACAATGGAACAAAACTACTGTAGTTCAAAGTCTATTTTTTAACTGCAGAGGTATTAACTAGACACAGGTCTGTCAGCAACAGGTCTATAAATAGATCGCAATTAATAAAAAAATACCGATCGAATTTGGAAGCGATCGAAAAAAATCTGAAGTGTCTCTGTGGATTTCAACGAATTTTGAATGACCAACCTTCTCAAATATGAACATATTATATATGAGAACTCAGACTTTATGTCACAGAATTGAGAAAAAAAATTAATCCAAAGTTTGTTTGGTTAAAAGTAGCTTCGATCAACATTTCCCGTAGCACAGTGTCTGATTGCGCCCCCGTCTTCGTGGTGCCATTTTTATTTGATATTGAACGAAATTAAAGTTTCTTTAAATCGAAATGGATTACTTTTCAAGAAAGTCACTTTCAAAATACTTAATGAATACCGTAGAATTCAATAAACACGATGTCGATATTTTCATAAATGGCATGTGGCAAAAATACGCGGGCAACATAGGGTGACTCTTCAAAATTACAAGGCTACTTGAACTTCGCTTTTGACCAATGATAAATCGAAGTCAACCTTCACAACGCAACTATTTCGCCCTCCAACGTGAGCCCTGCTTCTCGTCCTTTTTTAAAACCTACATGATAGTAAAAATATCAACCAATCAAATTGCAAAAAATAGACACACCTAAATCTATTTCGAATATCGGAAATTCTTAAAAGGACTTGTTTACCTACCCATTTTTTGCATTGACTCGGCAGCAACTGAAAACGGAGAACAATAAACTAAATATCTACACAATATCTTATGAAATCAAATTTTGAAACTATATGACTTTTTTTTCACTGGCCCGTCGGACTTGTGAAACTACTCATTTTATACACCCGTGTACAATTTTACATGCCACGGGCTTCGGACTACCGTCTAATTTCGAAGACTGCAAGACTGATTTTTATTAACTAAAATCTACTCAATCAGCACATATTTCTTGTACCGGTATTTAGGAATGACGACCAAATTATTTTGTATATATTATGAGATACTCACTGCTGCCGTTATGACTATAGCCTTTACCATATACAGTGTAATATAATGTAGAAAATAGGTTTTCAGCCATTGAAATTGTCAAATTATCGCGACCTTAAATACATGCGAACTTGAAGGCATAACCAAAATTGCAAAATTTAGTACACTCTTAGTCTTAAGATAAGTACAAATACAGTAGTTTTAATTTATTTTTTGTTGTTTACAAATTTGTTTTTGTTGGTAATTATCAAACCATGAAATATAATTCAAGAGCAACAAATTTCAAGTATAAACGACACATTTTTATTCCATCATTCCCCCAAAATTTTATGCAAACAATAATAAATAAATTCACAGTATTATAAATAAGATACAGAATGACTTTAGATGTTAGTTGATTATCAGATGAAACATGAAAAGAAAAACATCCAAAGAACTTCTGCTTATGATGTGCATTATGGACACGAACTAGCTTTTTCAGGGGATTTTCCAGAGCAAGAGGGATGCACATAATGCAACTATGCACATTTTGCAACCCTAATGATGGTATCATGCCTGTCTATAGAGAGAAGTCGGACACACACATTTCTTTAGTAATAGGCACAGATTATACAAGTAACATCACAGTTAAGGAGGCTCCTATATGATTGAACTTTGAATTTGAGGTTTATTCAACATTAAACTTGATGTTGCTTAAACATACCATTATTGACAATAAGAATCCACAGTAAACATTTATTGCTTCCAATGTGCAACTGTTTGTATCTTTTTATTGTTAAACAGGAAAAGTATTCAGTATATTACATAATTAAATCTTTTTAAATTTTCCAGCGTTATCCCATGGCAGTAGTAGGAACTGCAGGCAGAGAGCTTATAATTTATCAGCTAGAGAACAGACCTCAGGAGTTTAGTAAAATAGAATCTCCTCTCAAATTTCAGGTTAGTTTAATAACTATAAACTTTTAAATTGTGGAAGGAAATTTGATTTGTACATGAAGTATGAATATAATCAATTTCATATTCAATTGAAATATAGATAAGTTTCTGTACCTTACCTTTAACTACATATTTAAGCCTGCCTCTGTTTAACTACATATTTAAGCCTGCCACTGTTTAACTACATATTTAAGCCTGCCACTGTTTAACTACATATTTAAGCCTGCCACTGTTTAACTACATATTTAAGCCTGCCTCTGTTTAACTACATATTTAAGCCTGCCACTGTTTAACTACATATTTAAGCCTGCCACTGTTTAACTACATATTTAAACCTGCCACTGTTTAACTACATATTTAAGCCTGCCTCTGTTTAACTACATATTTAAGCCTGCCACTGTTTAACTACATATTTAAGCCTGCCACTGTTTAACTACATATTTAAACCTGCCACTGTTGAACTACATATTTAAGCCTGCCTCTGTTTAACTACATATTTAAGCCTGCCACTGTTTAACTACATATTTAAACCTGCCACTGTTGAACTACATATTTAAGCCTGCCTCTGTTTAACTACATATTTAAGCCTGCCACTGTTTAACTACATATTTAAACCTGCCACTGTTTAACTACAAATGTTGATTACATGTATTATTAAGTAGTTGTATAATCATCAACATAAATAAACTTGGCAAGAATTGATGCAAGAACTGAACCATTAAACTTCAAAACTAAATGGAAAATGACAAAATAGGAGCATTATAAACTTTATGCATGTGCTATTCTGTTACTTTGAGGAGTTGAAATCCAAACTTTGGTATGTAGAGTTCATACACAAAATACACATTATATCTGCCACACCACTGGTCTAGACAAGACCACTTCAGTGGTGTAATTGTCAGTCGACATGCTTGTCTCCAGTGCAATAGATTGTGGGTTCCATCCCAATTGGAGTCAAGAATATCAGATTGGTATTTGCTGCTTCTCTTTTGAACATTAAAGAGTAAGAGACAGGTCTACCTGTGGACTGTCAGTGAAACCAACTCATCTATAACAATACTGGCATCTTCATCTCATCAAAAAGTAACATATGTCACCATGATATAACTGAAACATTGCTGATTTAGTAATTAATAGCAATCTGACACCCACTCATCCAGACTGGAGGAAAAAAAGGTGAGTAAATACGTAACTAATCATTGAAAAGATTACTCCCTGTATGATCTATTTTGTTTTCAAAAGATGTGAACTCTATATATTTTGTTTTCAGCACAGATGTATAAGTATATTCCTGGACAAGAAAACAAACTCACCAACAGGATTTGCCTTAGGAAGTATAGAAGGCAGAGTAGCTATACATTATGTCAATCCTACTAATCCTAAAGATAACTTCACGTTCAAATGTCACAGATCTAATGGTGTAACTAATGGAATGCAGGATATATATGCTGTAGGTATTTTATCTTCACAAACCTCGCAATTAATGCCCTTAATTGAGAAAAAAAATTATGTCTGTGTATTGATAAAATTAAATCAGTTTGGTTTTAAATAGCATTTTTGATGTATAGATATGCCCTTTAACTGCATATTTTTAGAGTTATTCATGGTTATGGTGTTTAATGCCACTTTTAACAATATTTCAGCTATATCGTGGCAAAATTTTAATTGAAATATATTACAAAATTCTGTATTTGTTTCACTATATGTTGATGTATTTTTCCTGAAAGTTGCTGTCTCCTCTATGCTGATTCAAATCATTATTTAAATCCTGTTCTTGAGAATATGAGAAACAAACATCAGAGGTGGACAATATCTTACCGTAGATTCATTTTAGGGGTTATGAAAATAACACCAAACTACTTTAAAATCTATCACTAGAAGGAAATAAACAAAATGTGTGTAAATGCAATTTATTTTATTCTATTTAAAGTCTATAGTTGTGTTGGAAGGGATTTTGGTTTTTGTGTTGTAGACTATGGACCTTGTATTCATTTTTTAAAGCCACATTGGCATTGCTGACAAAATATTATATTTTGTTGTGTCACTTGTGTGTCAATTTTTTAAATGTTGTCTTTCATTCTTGTATACTTTTAAAAGGAAAAACTTTTATCATTTTAAGCGTGACTTGCGACAGGTCGATGGTTTTCTCCGGGTCCTCCGGTTTTCTCCACCGATATAACTGAAATATTGTTGAAAGTGGTATAAACACCATCAAACAAACATTTTAAGCGGAAATATATAAGCTGTGTTGAATTGTGCTAGCAGAAATTCATCCTGACCTGATGCTTCATCTCTCTTAAAGCTAAAATCAGGTCATCATGATCTTATTCTGCTATCAGATTAAAGTGATGTTATGTTACAAGTTCAATTACAAATGGATAATTACAGTGAATGCTTTGAAATTTTCTGTAATTACACGATGTACAACATAACAAAGATATTTCACATTTTCTTGACTGATAAGTAATAAATTAGACAGCACAATATAAAAACTGTAAATATTATATACATTATAGGTAAATGATATATCATTCCATCCTGTTCATGGTACCTTAGCAACAGTAGGTTCTGACTGTAAGTTCAGTTTTTGGGACAAAGATGCCAGAACTAAACTGAAGACGTCAGATCAGTTTGATCAACCAATTACAGCATGTAACTTCAATGCACAAGGAACAGTGTTTGCTTATTCTACCAGTTATGATTGGTCAAAGGTTTGTAATAAACAATACTTGAAATTCTTTGTAATCTGTCTTCTTGACTGTGAATTATTATTTGAATCATCTTCATAGAAATCAAAAGGGTTATAGACAAAACTTTATAGGATCGTTGTGAGGAAACTTGGTCATATTATGTCAATCTAGCATCAATATTGACTGCCACAATTGAGAATACTTTAGAATTCTTGTATCCAACAATGAGTTACCTTTTAAATTTATAAATTATGTTCCCACATTCTGTCCATCACAAATATTTGTATGTTCTACTCCTTCATTTTAAACGAGATTCCTCAATACTTTCCATGGTTGCTTATTACCATAAATCGGGAAATTTTGGTGTAGGTTAATTTTGGCCTTTTTTCTCCAAAAGAGGGTTGTTTTATTTTGGTGTGTGAAATTTTGGCCATTTTCGTTTCTAGTGTGTTTAATTTTGGCCACTTTTGGTTCCCATGTGTTTAATTTTTTTGTCAGTTAATTCAGAACGTAAATGGAAGCGTTCTTATTTCAACCAGCGATACTAGGTTTTTACTGTTACTTACCGGATATTTTGATGTCGTACTAAAAACCAAATCGATTATGGATAAATTGTGATATTTATTAAAACTAGGAATTTAAATATTTAAACAGCATAAAGTAAAATGCATTTAATATAAAAACAACAAATAATAATTTTGCACTGGTATTAATCATCGCTTTTACAGATAAACAGTCTTATTATAACGGTCAGTACATGTATTTGTTTACACAACAATTATACATAATAAACAGATCATAGGTTACAAAAAAATGTATATGACAGATCACACCTTTATAATTGGATTTTGTACCTGTAAATCTATTTGACTGTGAATTTTATGTTGTTATAAATAAAACCGATAAGACACTAATTACGTGTTTATTGATTTTTCTTTTTTCTATAGGTAATTGTCATTTTAATGATACTTGACATTTTGTTGATTGAATAAATTTTATTGGTATTGCATGGTTTTTATCAATGTACTTTATTTACCTGTAATTTCTCTCTTGTCATCCAAACAACGATTTCACATCGTGAACACTTTTCAGTTTGACTTGTGTATGTATATACATATATAACGGTAATTGACAAAGTTTTACGTAGGAAAGAAGTAAGACAAAAAGGTACAGACTAGGGAATATAAATATAAAAAGATATTAAGGCAGTGTTCAATTTTGGCGGTTAATTTTTGGAGTGTGACATATTTTGGTGTGTTTAATTTTGGCACTTCGTATTTAGGGGCCAAAATAGGCCAAAATAAAACCATGACCAAAATTTCCCGATTTACGGTACCATATGAAGAATCACATATTATGAAATTTTTATCGAATTAATTTTTGAAGGAGTTATGGCCATTTCACTTAGTATATTTCATAAAATAGTTTATACATGTGTTGAAAATAGCCTTTTATTATGAGAATGTGTCCTTACAGAACATCCTGAACTCTGAGATATATGACTGACTTGCTTCCCCCAATATTATTTTGTTATTTTGAAATTTGATGGGTTCTCGTGGAAGATTGTTGTCTTGTGACCTAAGCTATATGATTTAGTATTCTATTCATCTTTCTGACCTTAAATTCAGTGTTTAGACACTCTCCATTTCTAAGGAACAACATCTGATATAATCCTAACACCCGTAGATATTTATTGAGGAAACATAATGTGTGTTTCACCATGACACTATAGCTACCTGGCCTTTTATGTAAAGTGATATTGTTATTTTTTATGTTTTTATTTAATCTCGATATCTGAGATACATAAGATATATCAATAATCATACCAATATTGATGTCCTATGTGGACAATATATAAACAGAGCTTTCCTCACCTAAAATTGACAAACCACAATAGTGAATACCAGAAGTTTTTTGAAAATTAATAGCATGATCCATGAATATATTTGGAATGCATATTAAAGTAACCCCTTAAAATTGTTCTTTCTTACCATAATTCAGTCTAAATATATTGTTTTTCCATTCATTTCTTATTATTTCTTATTTTTATTCAGCAAAAAAAATCAATGTCATAACATCTGGGGGCCGTCATGGTAGTTGGATTTACAACTACCTGTGCAATCAGTGTCTATCACCACTGATGTTGTGAGTTCGAATCACGATCACAGAGAGATGTACAACATTATGTGATAACTTTTGTCAGTGACTTGCAACAGGTCTGGTTTTCTCTGGGTCCTCCGGTTTCCTCCAACAATAAAACTGACTGCCACGATATAACTGAAATATTGTTGAAAGTGGCGTTAAACACCATCAAGTGAACAAACATAACATCTGTTATATTGTTACATAAAAGTGTAATTAACTTTTGCATATAAATATTCTTTTTAATTACAGGGTCATGAAGGTTTTGATCCACAAAAGAAACCACATATTTTCTTGAGGTCATGCTTCGATGAACTGAAACCTAGCATGAAGAAATCGTAGATTCAATGTTTGCTCCATCTTTTATTGACTAAATATTAATTCTTAAATGAGGATATGAGATATCAGTAGAATCATGTGGTGAAAAAAACTGTTTTGAAGCAGATAAACTGGACATTATTTGATGATATAAGGAGCCAATTATTGATCATGAACTTCAATATTGGTGCAATATATATTGACATTTATACAGTACCAAAAGAGATAGTTTCTTTGGAGCAATGTTTGTTTACTTATGCAGACATTACAAACAAGGTGTTTCCATTTTTGTAAATTTGTTTATATTTGTATGATGTTACTATTTTGATTTATTCAGTTAGTTTCTTCATACTGTTTTTACCTGCGTCGCCGAAGGCGGAAGCAGGTCTAGGAATCGCTTTCTCCGTCTGTCTGTCCCAGCAAGGCAGTACTTACTTAGTGTATTCTGTAACTCAAACAGTTTTCAATCAATATTATTCAAACTTTGCACAGTGTTTGTATACATATTGAAGATGTGCACCTCCTATTATGGGCTGATTTGAAGATATTTTTTCATATATTTTCTGTATGCTGAACTTAGTCATTTTTTATCACTATATGTCATGGACGGTACCTAGTTGGTGTAATCTAAAACTCCAACAGTGTTCAATCAATATTATTCAGACTTTGCGCAGTGTTTGTATACATATTGAAGATGTGCACCTCCTATTATGGGCTGATTTGACAATTTGTTTTCTTTAATTTCTTTCCTGTATGTTGAACTTAGTAATTTTTTATCACTATTGACATTGACGGTACCTAGTTGGTGTAATCTAAAACTCTAACCATGTTCAATCAATAGTATTTAAACTTTGCACAGTGTTTGTGTACATATTGAAGATGTGCACCTCATATTATGGGCAGATTTGACAAATTTTTCCGTACATTTTCCGTATGTTGAACTTAGTCATTTTTTATCACTGTATGACATTGACTGTACCTAGTTGTTGTAATCTAAAACTGCAAGTGTTCAATCAATATTATTCATACTTTGCATAGTGTTTTTAGACATACTGAAGACATGCACCTCCTATTATGAACAGTTTTGACAAATGTTTTCTTAGATTTTTTGCATGTTGAACTTGTTAAAAAAAAATTATCACTCTATCACATGGGCGATACCTAGTATGTGTAATCTGAAACTCAAAAAGTTTTCAGTTAATATTATTCATACTTTGCACAGTGTATGAATATTGATTTTGTCCATATGAAAAATATAATTGTAGTTTAGTCATTTGGTCCTTTCCACTGAACTTCTTAACATACCTAGACATTTAAAACAGGTGTAAAAAATGCATACATTACTGGAATGTTTTGCAGCGACGCAGGTCCAGACACGATATTGGTCTTGTTTTCATAATTTGTTAACTTCTTTTGACACTTTATTCCATTATGCTCTTATTTGATGGTTTATTCCAGTATGCTTTGATTTGTCATTACATTCATGTAAGGGCTGTTCCATTTAAATATACCTGGGAGAAGGGGAACGCCACTTATTTCAGACCCTCTCCCCTCCCCCCCCCCCCCCCCCCCCCCCACCACCACCAATAGAAAGAAAGAAAAAAATCATAAAAATAATCTCCTTTATAGAAACACCCAATCCTAATCTCAACGAGATTAAGAGCCTCAGACTAATGATATACCAATATACGGCGTGTAAATCTCTCCCTTAAGCTTTGCATATAAATGTGCCTCTTGCATTTTACTATAGCTAGCTATAATTTTAATTTCAAATATAGGTGATAATGACTGAAGACCTATTTTTTCCAGCCAGATGGCAACAGAAACGGAGTTTGCCATCTTTAAAGGTAGATAACTCCACTTCCAGGAAGATAACTCACTACTGTTTTGGTACAAATTCTGGCAAAATGGTGCGATCTCGACAACAAAACGGATATATCTTTTTATTTCTGTGAAAAGCCAGTGAGATTAAGGCAAAGGGAAGTCAAGATAAATACCCTCCACTGAATTTTCTAGTCATTGAATACCCCCCTCCCAACAGAATTTATTTTCAAGAGACCCCCACCCCACCCAACATAGAAAAATATGGTTTCACCCCCACAACCAACAGAAAAATAAAAAAAATGGCGTTCCCCCTCCCAGGTAGACTTAAATGGAATAGCCCTAAGGCATTCATATAATTTTTTTTTAATTGAATATGTTGCCATCATGCACTTAAATCTATTTGATTATTTACATTGTTTTATATTATATCAGTATGCCTTGTGAAACACAAGAAAAATAAGTCAACTTTAGCACTTCCTAGAACCACATCATTTTATACTAAAAAATATGATGTTTATACCATTATCTTAGTTCATGTATTACTGTTAAAGCTCCATAATAGTACAGTATAACTTGTCTAAACTGAACCCTGAATAAACCATAATACTGTATGAACAGAACTTTAGATATAGTCCTAATGTAGGGGTTAGGGTTATGATGTTTAACGCCACTTTCAATAATATTTCAGTTATATATAAGCGGTCAGTTTTATTGGTGGAGGAAACCGAAGTACCCTGAGGAAACCACTGACCTGCTGCAAGTCACTGACAAACATTATCACATAATGTTGTATCTAGTACACTCTAATGTAGGAAATCTTCATTACATGTAAAATAACCTGAACAAATCAAACACCTGTCTATTCCAAACACGCAAGTTGGTATCAAGGAGGCTGAGAAATGTTATCACTGGAATTAATTTTTGTCATCTGTCGTAGTTAACTATTAATCTTCTTCGGCTGAGAAATGTTATCACTGGAATTAATTTTTGTCATCTGTCGTAGTTAACTATTAATCTTCTTTGGCTGAGAAATGTTATCACTGGAATTAATTTTTGTCATCTGTCGTAGTTAACTATTAATCTTCTACAAACTACACAACGAACTGAACCAACATAAAGTTGATTGTCTGATATTTTGAATATTAGCATTGATGGTTTCATTAACAAAAAGAAATTGTAAGATAAATGGACTTCTTACCCATAATACAAATCGAAGGATATCATCATCATTTCATTGTAAAATAACTTGTTCTCGACATGACATAGTTGAAAATTGCTCATTTGGTGTTAAGCAACAATCGCTCACTGGATAAAGGTAAAATATTAATGTATGTAAACATAATCTGGACAGACAACACAAAGCAATTCAACAAAAAGGTAGACAAATATATTGTAACAGTGATAGTCATCAGTTCCACCAATATCAACAAAACAAACACCTCTAAACAGTGATAGCCATCAGTTCCACCAGTATCAACAAAACAAACACCTCTAAGCAGTGATAGTCATCAGTTCCACCAATATCAACAAAACAAACACCTCTAAGCTACCCTCCCCTCTTGATAATTGGATCTCCAAAGGCAAAACATGTATAAACAAACAATTTAAAACCTGCACAGATTCACTTCCACTAAAAAAAGACCACATTAACACAAAAATGGATGACAAGATAAAAATGTATTTCTTATACAATTTAATTAAGTATTTCAAAAATGAAAACAAAAGGCAGTCGTGGTGGATAATTCAGAATGTTAAAGTATGAACTCTTGAATCAATGTATTAGTTTCATGCACAAACATTTCAAAACCTTTTCCCTTCATAAATTTGGGAAAGATATTGTCACTTTAAACAATTATCCTGACAACAATTTTTGCAGCTCTTCTGTAAAACCAATACTGGCACAAATGACAAAAAGTTCTTCGAAAAGCAACACAATGTTATTCTTAATGCTGGAATTTCAAAAGCACCAATTTGTTTACTTTAAAAAACAATGATACATGATATTATATGTTATAAACAATAATAAATCTGTGGCTGTTTTCATATAAAAGATATATGTTCCACTTATAATAAGCACTTATCTGTCCTTTTCTCATTCATGACTTATCATCGGGTTTGTAACTATGAGTAGCACGGTTACCACTAGTGGAGCAGGAACTGCTTACCCTTCTATAGCACCTGAGTTCACCCCCAGTTTTTAGTGGGGTTTGTGTTGCTCGATCTTTAGTTTTACGTGTAGGGTTTTGTAGATCATTGTTTGTCCTTCGGTTTAGGTATTCTGATTACACCTTTGGTATCTTCAAACTCTTCTTATAGTGTTCCTATATACAAGAGAATAAACATCTGAAAATCAACATTCCTCTGAAGCCCATAGATCAAACAAGAAAGACAACGTTATTGGTCGCTATCCGTAGTTGGGTCCAAACAAAATGAAGTTCCTTTTCGTCAGTGTGTATTATATTTTTCATAGTTAGATCTTGTATCTTTTCCCTGGTCTACTTCATGTGGAATGGTGGTCTTTTCTGTAGCCCAATCCAAAATGGGACAATGTTTTTCAGATGCCATTTATGACGCCCCCTTTCTGTCAAGGTATTACAAACTCTCTTGTCTAATCTAAAATAAGGAAAGCTAAAAGATGCCAAAGGAATAATCAGAATCCTAACTCGATGAAGGACAAATAACGCAATGACCAAAAGAAAAAGGATGATGGGGACAAACAACGATCGACAAAATACTACACAGAAAACTAAAGATCAAGCAAAACCAACCCCACAAAATATTGGCTGAACTCGTACATGCACCCATTTGTTTTATTCTTTCTTTAATGTAACAAATTATATTTAACTTTGCTAACATATATATTTATTTCAATTACAAAATATTCATTGACCAGATTACAAAGGTGTGCAATGGGTTAAATGTGACCATATTGTCAATAAAAGTAAAATATGGATAAGACATTTTTCAAGGCGTTTCTTCAGTGTGTGAATCAAAATGTATAGAAGCATCACAGATAATTTAAGCAAAAAACATTGATGTACTTCTTACAAAACAAAAGAGATATTTTGAAGATACCACGCTGTAAACCATAGAAATTATTTTAGATCATCAATAAAGAGGAACTTTGCACATCTTCACGATAACCTTAAATATTTTGTACCAGTTTGAAAGGGTTTCTATATAATGAAAATGTTGTTAAAATATTACTATGTTTCTAAAATGGAAACTTATACAAATGTTACAATGTATGGTTAATGTTATGGTGTTTAACGGCACTTTCAACAATAATTCAGTTATATTGTGGTGGTCAGTCAGTTATATTGTGGTGGTCAGTTATATTGGTGGAGGAAACCGGAGAAAACACCGACCTATCGCAAGTCACTGACAAGCCTATATCACATAATGTTGTATCAAGTATACCTCGTCTGAGCGGGATTTGAACTCGCAACATTAGTGGTGATATGCACTGATTGAATAGGTAGTCGTAAATCCAACTACCATACGGTCACGACCACGACAGTCCCTTCTGCAGTGCATCCATACTGCTAGAGGAATATATTCAATGTATGTGCAATCATTCTGAAAAGTTCAAACATTCATTTTTTCTGTAATAGATTATCATCAACACAAAATCATATGCACATCTTCAGTATGCCCCTTACAACTGTACATATGTTTGTCATTAAATTGTAAGAAAAGTATGAAGATACCAAAGGCGTAATCGGAAACCATAAATCTAAGATACCAAAGTCGTAATCATAAACCGTAAATCTAAGATACCAAAGGTAGTAATCAGAAGCCGTAAATCTAAGATACCAAAGGCGTAATCAGAAACCGTAAATCTAAGATGCCAAAGGCGTAATCAGAAACCATAAATCTAAGATACCAAAGGCATAATCAGAAACCGTAAATCTAAGATACCAAAGGCGTAATCAGAAACCGTAAATCTAAGATACCAAAGGCGTAATCAGAAACCGTAAATCTAAGATATCAAAGGCGTAATCAGAAACTGTAAATCTAAGATACTAAAGGCGTAATCAAGAACCTTAAATCTAAGATGCCAAAGGTGTAATTAGAAACCGTAAATCTAAGATACCAAAGGCGTAATCAGAAACCGTAAATCTAAGATACCAAAGGCGTATTCAGAAACCGTAAATCTAAGATACCAAAGGTGTAATCAGAAACCGTAAATCTAAGATACCAAAGTCGTAATCATAAACCGTAAATCTAAGATACCAAAGGCGTAATCAGAAACCGTAAATCTAAGATACCAAAGGCGTAATCAGAAACCGTAAATCGAAGGACAGACAATAAAATGGACAAAAGAAAAATGATAAAAGACTAATAATAATACATGGAAAACGTAAGATCGAGCAACACGAACCCCACTGAAAATCGGGGGTGCACTCTGGTGTTCCTGAAGGGATTGGGGTTTATGGTGTTTAACGCCACTTTCAACAATATTTCAGTTATATCGTGGCGTCCAGTTTTATTGGTGGAAGAAACTGGAGTATCCGGAGAAAACCACTGACCTGCTGCAAATCATTGATGTGTAAGACGAACGTAGATTACGCAAGTCCATAAAGCATAACATGCACAAGCTTAACTGGTAGATACAAATTAAAGTAAGGGAAAAACGCCTATATTGTTGTTCTAGGTGTTACAGTCATAGGATAACATCTTCAATAATGAACATAACTCGTACACTAAGATAAATATGAAACATACATTTTTATTTAAACTGTTGTTCTTGTCAAGTAGTCGAGCTAAAAGTTATTACAATGCATGACATCTCGACAATAGCTTCAGAAGCCATTTATTCAATTACGTCTATCTCGCCAATGTTTACACTTCCCAAGTTGAAAGATAACGGATAACATCAATATCATTAAAGCCCGTTTTCACATAGGGTATTTTAACGGTTATTTGAAGACGATAACGTCATAAATCATTAGATGTACTAGTTCTATTTAAATATAATATTTAAAAATAAAATTTTGATTACTATCAGTAATATACCGGGTATTATGTTATGTGACCTTTACTCTGACTGATAATTAAACATTAAACTTCGGTGAAATTAAACTGAGTGACTATAAATAAGGTTTAAAATGTGTCCGAGGTATAAAAGCTATTTTGTACATCAAACGTCCAATATATTAAACAATACTCCCCGTATTTCTCTATAAATATCCTCCCTGTTTTAACTATCGTCATCAACCCACTTATGTTGTAAAAGATGGTTGCTTATGTTGTCACCTCTAATATGTCGATATCTGGGACAGAAAATATCATGTTCATTGTGATAATGTGTACAGTCTATCCATTGAGTGTATATTATATGTAGAAAACTTGATAAAGGGATTTATTACAGTAATAACATACAACAGGATCTTGCTGATGTCTTAATTATAAGTAGCAGAAACTAATTACCCTGTGTGAACACCAGGCTTCACCCTCCGGGTTTTTTGTTGATCTGTGTTGCTCATCTTTTTATTTTTCTGTGTTGTGTTGTGTTTTCTCTTCTTTTGTTTGTCTTCGTACTATGCCCAATGTTGCCTGTGTCTCTGCATTGTTCATTATTGATTTTCCCTTCGGTTTTCTTCAACGTTTATTATTTTTGCGCAACAATTATTATAAAAATTACTGTATAATAAAGAAACGACAAAGGGAAACTTAATTAGAAGAAACAGTACGAAAAAACACAATCCAAACAGACAATACATGACAGGTCAAACATAGCAAAGTTATTTATTTGACAGTATTCTATTTATAATGTTCGTGTGATTAGAACTTGCTCTAGTGTATCAACTGGAATACTTAGACCCAAATGCGAATGAACAATACATACTGTTTTAAAAAATGGGAATTTTTCAGTTGGGAAAGTAAAGGGTATGTGACATACATTTATTTGTCGTATATTTTTGAACTGAATTATCCCTTTATCTAATTCAAAACATCTGTCGAAGTAAATATGACCTGTATTGGTATTCATTGTGTCTTTACATTTGACAAGTTTACTGGGCTATATCGGACCAGTGACAGTACATCATCTAATCTTTACATCACAAATGGAATTAAAGGGTCGAAATATGTTGTCTTATTGTTTTTCAGCAGATACTGAGATTACCTCGTTTCAGTAAATAAACAAACAAGCCAAACTGAAAAGGTGCAACTTGTGTATCCTCAATATCTTTAGTATATAAAGCTATACTGAAATTATAGAGTATTTCTACCTTTGCTGAATTTTTTTATACCAAAATTCGGACATGGATTGACTTAGGGATATATATATATTTTTTTAATTGTAGCATCAAATAAAATACATGTATTTAGGATAAATTGTAAACGTCCGAATTGTTATGTCAACCGTCTGTTTATTCTATGTTTAAATTTGTTTTGTTCATATTGAAAAGAACTGATTCATCCTGTTTTTTTCTATTGATTACTATTGACTTAATTTTAGTCTTTGCACTTGCATGTATATTTGTTTGTTTGCAGCATATATAAGTATTTGTGTGCTTTTGGGGGTATTTATTATATGTTGTAATTAAGCATCTGAACCCAAAGAGTCATTTTATTGATGTCATAAAGATAGGAAAATTACTCTTGTGACAATCACAATATTCAACACAGGACAACCTGTTACTTGATTGATCGTTAATACACTATTTTCGTCGCATGAATTACTGAAATACTATTTATTTTACGTTCAACGCCAATCGAGCAAGCAAATCAGAGACATTAAAACCATTTGATCGCGTTTAGAAAATTTGCCTCTGATGGCGATCCATAGACTTACCCCAAGGAAGCTACATGTATTGAGGTGATAGAAAGCATTTGAGAGCATTAAAACTGATAAGTATGTGTTCCGTATTAAAAAAAAAAACGTGTTTCGGTAAGTATGTTGTGTATTTACCAATGCATCGACGTAATGCTGACATTTGCTCTCAAGAACGACTTCTCTGTTTAATACCATTTTGAATACTAAATGAAATGAGGTAAACAGAATATTATGGTAACGAAAAAAAAAGACTTTGATTATTATATTTATTAAATGAAAAATGGCTATAAATAGTAATAATTGCGCTTAGTGATTCCAATAGACCATCGTTTTAGATCAGTTGAAACCTTTCCATTTATTAACAAGATCATTTAAATTTGTGCTTTTTATTATCAAATTACTGTATCAAAACAATAGCTAAGTAATACTCAGTTATAATTGAATCCATCAGAAGATTACATTTCGCTCATTTTCAGTAATTTAGTGTCTGGAATAACCTTCATCATATACGATCAAAATCGAAAGATTGAAAAGTCGAAGGTCACCTACAAAATGTATGCCTGAGGGAGGAGAACCTTATTTTTATTAATAAAATATGAAGAATGTTCTAGTTTCTTTTCTGCAACTCTTGATTGCACAATGCTTGAGCTTTTGTCCGGTGTCGTACATAAGTATTTCTTAAAAAATCACTACGGTTTGTTTAGTTAAGGAAACAACATAAGTAGTGTGTAATCAATACCAAATTGTTGTTTATTATAGTTAAGATATGCAAGAACGAATAAACAAGCTCCAATTAATACCTCTTTACCGTTTCGGCAAACAAATAATATGAGTTTTGCTTCCCAAGCCTCGATTTTTGGATCTTAACGAGAACAGAACGAGACTTTGAGTTTTCGAAATCATACATTCTGTGCATTATATACTACTGTTCATATTTTTTTACCAGATGGTCAAAATGTCCATTATTTTTCCCATTAGCCACTTTATGACAGATGTCTGGAGAAATGTATTTTAATAAATCTAACATATATTACTTTGCATAATATAACTATATTTCAAACATTCTTACATGGAAATATTTTATGTGTATATATTCCTACGCTGAATAGCTAATTACATAAATTTAGAACTTCCGTCACGTTCATTTCCGGTGAACATTCAGGCTTGCTTAAAGCTGTGAGGGCTACATGGGAATATTATCAGGGATTCCTTTATTCTAACTTGGTCAACATATAGGAGACAAAATTACGCCGATACAGATTTTAGTTGGTTGTGAGCCGTCAGTCCAGGTAAAGAGGAGAAATGTGCAAACTTGATGATAAAATATTAAGTCGAACCATGTGACCACAGGTACTCGGGGATAGGATCCCCCTTTTTTCGTGAATAAAAAATTCCCCGTTTTTTTCTTTCTTTTTGGTATTTTTGTGATTAACTTGTGCTATATCATCAGAGAAATCTCACTATTTCTTCCAGTTTACTATCCATCCCCTGCTACGATCAATATTAATATACTAGAAGGTAACTAGCTTCTCTGGGCTGACCTACATTTCTCCGAGGAAAAATTCGGGGACTCCTATCTATATAATAACAATCGAACACTTACCAATCGAAAAGTGGGCATCAATCCTTACTTCGATCATTTATCTGTTAGAATCAACTTGCTTTTCAGTCATGAAAGGCGATTTAGTCCTTGAATTTAATCGGAATTCACTCGTGAGACGTTCCATTTGAAGCTTGATCAACGGAAGTCGTAAAATCTGCCAAAAAGACGTTCGTATTTCTCTTACCCTTTGGTTTTACAGATGACATTTCGGAATTTCTCTAATGGATAGGTACCCCATACACATTTACGGACAAGGAACCAGATTAGTCTTGTCGCTTAAAAATTACGACTTCCGTTGATCGAGCTTCAAATGGAACGTCTCGCGAGTGAATACCGATTAAATTCAAGGACTAAATCGCCTTTCATGACTGAAAAGCAAGTTGATTCTAACAGATAAATGATCGAAGTAAGGATTGATGCCCGCTTTTCGATTGGTAAGTGTTTGATTGTTATTATATAGATAGGATTCCCCGAAATTTTTCCTCGGAGAAATGTAGGTCAGCCCAGAGAAGCTAGTTACCTTCTAGTATATTAATATTGATTGTGGCAGGGGCTGGATAGTAAACTGGAGGAAATAGTGAGATTTCTCTGATGATATGAAATAGTGAGATTTATCTGATGATATAGCACAAGTTAATCACAAAAATACCAAAAAGAAAGAAAAAAACGGGAATTTTTTTTTTCACAAAAAAAAGGGGGGAACCTATCCCCGAGTACCTGTGCATGTGACAACAGAATGACCAAATCCGGTTTCAGCCCGTCATCAATTTGTGTTTATTATATGTTCATTTTATGTTGGGATGGGGGCCTTATTAATGGGTATCGTCACGGTATGTGTTTTCGTGTGTCATCTGTTTTCGTTTTACCCATTTTATTTTGATTTCCACAGCGCACGCATTATTTTTGACGTGTCTCCCGGTTTCTATTTATGGAACATAAACAAGACTACAGCGTGACATCTGTAAAAGATGTTAAAATTTGCTTTTAAAGACGTAAGTACCAAAAACAGTGAACCTACCTACTGAACCAAAATTTTTGTAATGCTAAAAATTTACTTCATTTATAAAGTAGCTGGAAAAAAATCCAGAAGGGCTATATAAAATTTAACTATGTCGTCTGCCTCTCAGACACCGGCTCCTCCTGTCCTGTATCTGTCATGGGGTCACTGATTGTACTTGTAAACAAAAGAGCTGAGGCCAAAAAAAAAAATATGTGTGTTTACGGTCACCCGACCTACCCTAATTTTTGCTAGCGACCCTATGCATTTTTACACAGAATTCGGATAACCACTTTTGTTGTTTAACCAGCAGCAATGTTTTATTTATTCAACTGCTAGCTTTTTGTCGAAATTGAGAGCAAAGAAGGTAGAACAACTGCATAATTCGTCATTTTACCGTAATTTTTCGAAAATTAAATACCGGAATCGGATTCCGGAACCGGGAACGACTATTTCCGGTTTTGTCGATAATAAAAAAAAAAAAATAAAAAATTAATCCCGACCGACCGACCCTAGATTTTTTTGACATGTGACAGTAAACACACATATATTTTTTTTTGGCCTGACTGAAATGTGCCCGTTTCTTATATAAAATACATGTCACTTTGCAGTGCATTGTGGTTTCAGCACTAAAAAAACCATCTAAAGTAAACACAATTTTGAAAGTGGTAATTTTCAAACATTATGTTATTTTATTTAGATGTAGTATGATTTGGTAGATGGCCAGAACCATGAAATTTTAAAACCAGCCATTTCCGGATTATATATTCGTTTCCATCCCGTATATCGGCCTTGTTTTTACTTCACACGAAAACAGATGACGCCATTTTACTGACAACAAAAGTTGCCAGATAATCGAGAGTATATTAAAATACAAGAATGGTTTTAAAAACAATCTTATGTACAAAGAAATATTTAACTAGCCATTCTTTGAAAATTCCAATCGTCATATGAATGAAGGGTTAACACTGTTAATCGCTATATCGGAAAATCGATAATAGCATGAAAACCGATAACACGATGCTACTGGTCGGGGAGTAGATCTCGCCAAGAAGCAATTCTCGCCAACTGTCTCATTTAGCGCTCACGAATTTTCGTCTGATTTTTTCACCATCATTAAAGGACGCCGTACCAATCCTTCGTATTAATTTTTATCGAATTTCATTGTGAAATATCGTTAAAATCGGGTAGAAACCCTATTGCACCCCACATTCTGTCATAACATCAACAGAGGGTCACGTGTGTTGGTACTCTTAAAATAGAAAAACACATGGTATGATCATCGGAGAATCTAGTGACACCATATTTCCAATTTATCTCTACAAATCTTGATCTTTCTAAAAAGTGTCGCACTCCAATCCAAAATACTCGCGGTTGTAGAATAAAAATAGATTCCATGTGAATGCAAATGGCCGCCTGTGCATGCATTGTTTACGTCATCAATTACCTTGACCGCTAATTTATACATGGATCCTATATTATCACATTGGGCATAAAACATTGACAAAATATTAAAATTAATTCTAGAAAAACTGGAATTATTACTTTTCATCAATAAAATGAAAATTATCAGGTAAACCACTGTTGAAAAGGATATATTTTATGGAATGAGGGAACGGTGTGGGGATGGCATGACAGCCATTAAAACAGCGATGAATAATTATCAGAGTTTTCTACAAAAAAAACGGTAAACTTTTTAAGAAAGGGTTTTGATTTTCTAAAATGTCGTTTTTCTTTCTTTTTGATGCTTTAGCTTCACCAAAAACAATATTTCTGAAAGATGGAGAGAATTGCTTCTGTTGTGGCCATTTTCTGCTAAAAAACGCAACATCGTAATATTGGATGCCCAATCAGCGTGCGCTCTCCTTTATGAAAATTCATTTTGTAGATAAATCGTTACGGTTCATCAGGGGTCGACGTGCCCGCTGGCCCGTGGCCAGTATATTTACAGTCGGGCCAGTCAAACTGAACAAAGATCGGCCCGCTGGGCCAGTTGATATTCTCGGGCCACTTGGGCCAGCAACTTTCGTTTCTTCTGTGTCATTCAATATCGACTGATAACAGACTAATGAAATTTCCTGATAAAACGTTAAAATTCAACTTCAATCACTCGCCGAAAGCTATAAATAGCCTAATCACACAATCAGCATGTGTTTACCTTGATCTGTTACCGCACGTTAAACGAATATTGACAGAAATATATGCTGGGAACCAGTACTTCATAATTCAATAATTTTCAAAATCACGATTATTTATTTATAAAACTGAAAGATTAAAACGGTATTTTCTATAGTAAGCAATTTTAAATATTTAATATAAATAAGAAATAAACCCAAATAAACCAAACAACAATAATAAATCATCACGTGAATATCTTACCTGTAAAAAAAAATGCGAATACACAATAACGCTAATCGTGACTTCATTTAATATGAAAAATCTATTATTATGAACTATTAACAGGTATGGACTCAGTCAGTAGATCATGCCGATATCAGCAAGAGGGATATTGGCAACAATCGCTGCATCAGCTGGGCAAAACGGAAAATTTTCCAAAGTCGGGACTGTGTTTGTTTATTTATTATCTAACTTCCGGTTTGATAATAATCTTCTAATAGTCGTTATATGAAGGATTTTTACCCAAAGAACATGGTCGTTAGACAGTGGGTCGTTATATAATGGTCGAATGCACGGGAAAACGCTGGGGAGGAATAAATAAGATTGGCTTAAAAAGGAAGCCGTTATACAGAGGGGGTCGCTGAGACTTCTTCTTCTTTATATTTCTGGCCATCCTTCACTAATGAAGATTATTGGCCGAGTGCCATATTAAATTTAGTTAATACATAAGTTAACATATATACAATAAACAATGAATGAAATGTTAAAACTATATACTTTTGATAACAAGTTTGACTATCTATATGTAGATTGTTTGATTATCTTCTAACCATACCTGTTAATTGTAATGCATGTATGGGAAAATGTCATGAACTTTACCCTTGTTTAAAACAAGTACAACATTCATTCATAGAATACAAAAACTATATGTACATGTTTAAATCAATGACAGTCAATTTAATTATTTGCGGATGCCACTAGTGGAGCAGGAACTGCTTATCCTTCGGGAGAAAATGAGTTCACCCAATGTTTTAATGGGGTTCATATTGCTCGATCTTTAGTTTCCTGTTTCTTGGGGGAGGGGGGAAGGGGCAAATCTCCCTTTTTATATTGGTCCACTTCGTGGACCGATATTTCTCGGGCCAGTGGAATTTTGAAGGGGCCAGTTGTTCAAAAATTTTACTGGCCCTTAGGGCCAGTTATTTTTTTTTCTTAAGTCAACCCCTGTTCATGCAAATAATAATGGGGTGAAATAAAGGTTTCTCACCTGCTTCTTAAAAATATTGGATAAAAATGTAAAAAATGGCAAGAACTACTCCCCGACCAGTAGTAATCTGGGCTCACGTTGGAGGGTGAAGAAGTCGAACGAAGGGAGACATATTGTTTTAGTCTGATTTTTTCTTCTGCTTCTCAGCGAAGCTTGTCCGGACCATAGCTGTTTTATTTTTCCAGATAGGTCAATGATATTTGGTATGTGGGTGCATGACATAAGATGGTGTGTCGCGTACCGTAATGACCTTTGTGGGACTTTGACCTCAAGGTCAAATAATTGTTTTTTAAATAGTATTTTCTTTTCTGGGCCATAACATTTTTGTCTTTCAAGATAGGTCAATGATATTTGGTATGTGTTTGCATGACCATAAGGCGGTGTGTCGCGTACAGTAATGACCTTTGTGGGGCCTTGACCTTTGACCTCAAGGTCAAATAATTGTTTTTTAAATAGTATTTTCTTTTCTGGGCCATAACATTTTTGTCTTTCAAGATAGGTCAATGATATTTGGTTTGTGTTTGCATGACCATAAGGCGGTGTGTCGCGTACAGTAATGACCTTTGTGGGCCTTGACCTTTGACCTCAAGGTCAAATAATTGTTTTTTAAATAGTATTTATTTGGTATGTGGGTGCATGACCATAAGGCGGTGTGTTGCATACCGTAATGACCTTTGTGGGACCTTGACCTTAGACCTCAAGGTCAAATAATTGTTTTTTAAATAGTATTTTCTTGTCTGGGCCATAACATTTTTGTCTTTCGAGATAGGTCAATGATATTTGGTATGTGGGTGCATGACCATAAGGTGGTGTGTCACGTACCATAATGATCTTCGTGGGGCCTTGACCTTTGACCTCAAGATCAAATAATTGTTTTTTAAATAGTATTTATTTGGTATGTGGGTGCATGACCATAAGGCGGTGTGTCACATACCGTAATGACCTTCGTGAAATCTTGACCTTTGACCTCAAGATCAAATAATTGTTTTTTAAATAGTATTTTCTTGTCCGGGCAATAACATTTTTGTCTTTCGAGATAGGTCAATGATATTTGGTATGTGGGTACATGACCATAAGGCGGTGTGTCGCGTACCGTAATGACCTTCGTGGGACCTTGACCTTTGACCTCAAGGTCAAATAACTGTTTTTTAAATAGTATTTATTTGATATGTGGGTGCATGACCATAAGGTGGTGTGTTGCATGCTGTAATGACCTTCGTAGGACCTTGACCTTTGACCTCAAGGTCAAAGAATTGTTTTTTAAATAGTTTTTCTTTTCTGGACTATAATATTTTTGTCTTTCGAGATAGGTCAATGATATTTGGTATGTGGGTGCATGACTATAAGGTGGTGTGTCGTGTACTGTAATGACCTTCGTTGGACCTTGATCTTTGACCTCAAGGTCAAATAATTGTTTTTTGAATAGTATTTTCTTACCCGGGCCATAACATTTTTATCTTTCGAGATAGGTTGTTGTACAGATGGCCGCATTAAGGGGAGACATAAGTTTTAGGTATCTAAAACAGTTCATCCTAGTTTTAACTATAACACACTGTAAAAGAACAGTTTTGAATAAAATTTGCCATGTGCAAGACCCCCTCACTGTCCCAGGTGATAATTCATGAAAAATCCTTTTCTCATCTTTATTTTAGTGTCAAACATAAAATAATACTTACCAAGACACTAATGGATCGGAATCCAAGGACATTTTCTTATTGATTTGAAGGTTCTTGCTACTATTCACATTTATATAGTCATGTTTAAATTTCCCACTATTTTAATTCTCAAAATCACTGACCAATCAACACATTCTTTGCAATCCTTACCTGAAAATAACCGACCAATCAAATCGCACGTATAAATTTGGCCCGGTATTGACATGTTAGTGTTTTATCTAAAGAAAAATAGAATGGGGTGGCGCTATGCCCCTTTTGATAAAAAAAAAACCGTGGCGCCATGTATTGCTGATGTGCCCTTTTTCATTTCTGCAAACGATCCGTAAGATCGCTTGGTCGAAGGGCGACAACTCTAGCGAACTATCAAATTTTGACGCCATTGTGAAAATTAAAAAATGCTGACTGCCGACAGAAGGAAAAGAAAAAGGGAGGAGATGAGGAAGGCAGAAGCAGCCTCATGTCGAAACCTAATGAAATTCTTCAGCAGGTATATAAAATGTTCACCCGCCGTAAAATTGTGTGAACTTGTAATGAAGTGTCAATTTTTAATCAACATTCATCGGCGGTGGTGATGTTTACCTGAGCTTGGTAATCTGTCAACAATGTTTTGATATCAGTTTATATGGATTCCCCCAAAACACCTGTAGGCCTTTACTATTCAACATCTGTATAAACATTAATAATTGTAGATGTTTTGATAGCAGTTCTCTTTGACCCACCCCACATGTACCTGTGTCATGTGTGTACGAATAAGGCCAGAAAAAAATATATCTCTGTTCAAGGTTTCCCTACAGCAGGCTTCTACATTAAAATATTTTTCAACTTGTCCCTTCGGACAACCAATTAAAAAAAGTACTTGTCCGACTCAATCTTTTAGTTGTCCGAAAAAATTAATAAAAATTACAAAAACTAGAGAATAATTATCCAGGACTCCCACTACTTTCAAATTAGGGGGAGAGTGACTTCTCTTTCAGAGAGCTCACAGGGAGAAGTGGGAGACTTCTGGGAGAAGTCAATTGCGATTAATCGAAACATTGTTTCGTGACCCCTCTGACGTTACCCTGCCCATATTAAGTAAATAGTTAAAGCTGCCTGAACTGATTTGTTCTGGGTTTTTTTTTATTCATAACTACCTTAAGGACATATATTCAATGTTACATTTTTATTTCTGTCTATCTTGATTGGAGTCTTGTATACCTGTGATTTTTATGTGTACCCGTACCCCCCCCCCCCTTTTCCTTTTGAAATATTACTATTGTGATCCAATATCACACAAATTGTAATAACTCATATTTGTGTTATATAAATCCTTGTTTCTGGTTAAAAAAAAAATACCTAGATACTATATACAAGTGCCTGTGATATAAATAAAGCAAAGTATTTTATTTAATTTCACAGAGAAATAAAAATTTTAGTGGATCTTTTCAACCTGATCAGGAAAAAGCTTGTAATATTTGTCCATTTCAAAGGTTTCAATATTTCCCAAAAGCCTAAATCAAGTCCTCTATCGTATTTTGCACAAAAGATAAGTTTAAATTTGGTGCCAAATTGATATCCGATAATTTTTACGTGTCCGTTCCGGAGTGATTCTTGTTCTTATATTTCAAATATTGATATTTCCGTTCATTAAAGCGTTTCTGAGATTGCGACTTTAATTTTGTCAATGTCCTTGAACTTCATCACAGCATGGAGAACGATAAATGATAGGCCCAAAAAAAAAATGTGTGTGTTTAAGGTCACCCGACCCACCCTATTTTTCAGCCACCGACCCTAACCTTTTTTATAGGCAATTATTCCACCCTAATTTTTGCTAACGACCCTATCAATTTTTACACAGAATTCGGATAACCATTTTTGTTGTTTAATCAGCAGCAATGTTTTATTTATTCAACCGCTAGCTTTTTGTCGAAATTGAGAGCAAAGAATGTAGAAAAGCTGTGTAACTCGTCATAAAACAAATGACGGCTTACCGGAAATTTTGAAAATGAAATATCGGATTCCGGAACCGGGCACGACTATTTCCGGTTTTGCCGATAATTTAAAAAAAAAAAAAAAAAAAAATTAATGCCGACCGACCGACCCTAGATTTTTTTGACATGTGACAGTAAACACACATATAATTTTTTTTGGCCATACAATAAAAAGAGTTTTGATCTGACGTTTCACTTTAGTTTTAATCCAAATAAATTATGGACAAATTGGAGATCAAACAGGGCTCTTTTATACAATAAACCCAGTATTTTATACCAGTGGAAATAGATTTGTCCGTCGTACCGGCACGTTTGGGAATCTGACTTTTTCACTTATCCCGTCGGACAAGCGTAATACAAGATCTGCTTGTCCGAAGTCAGTTTTCACTGGTATCAGACAAACGTTAATGTCGAGGCCTGTACAGTACCGTCCCTATTTTTTCAACCTACCCTAGCACATTTTATTGGTATTTTTTGTAAAACGTCGCTATGTCATCACATTTTGGCTAAGCACTGATAAAGTCAAAAAATCAAAATAATTTTGAAAAATAAAATGGTTTTACCTACCTACAGGTACCTACCCTATTTTTTCTATGTGCCCTTTTTGGTAAATTCAACTGCAAAGTGCCCTTTAAAAAAAAAATACCATTCCCCTTTTCAGTCCCAGCTAAAACTCTACATGTAAACATGATGGAGGACAGATTAGGATATTGCAAATTCTGTTAAGCATTGCTTTAAAGTTGCAGATAGGTAAAGATGATGACAAAAAGGAATCGAAATATCAGAAATATATTTATTAAGCTTCAATTGGGTACCAATATTATGGCGAATGAGGTCAAGACACCAATACAAAACTATTTTGAAAAGTGTTGTATGAAAATTTGACATTTTAGATTCCCCCCTTGTGGTTTTTAGAGTACTAGGGGGGGGGGGGGGGGGGGGATCATAGCAAGCCCCTGTGGGAGGGGGAGTGGGGTTACCGGATATGTTCTTAATTCACCTGACACGAATGGTTATGTGAGCTATTCTTTTATCTGTTGTAGCATCGCATTATATAATTGATCAATCAGTGTATAATATTTTGTGATCGGAAGAAAAAATAACCATTGTTGACACTAAATCAAATCTCTATGACAAAAGGTCTGCTTCATTGTCCGGCAGGTCCTAGTTTTTTTCAGTACATTTTAACCAATTATCAGTACTAATCACCTTGTAGTTGTACCTTTTTTAATTGTTTAGCTTTACATTGTTGTGAGAAGTTATGACCCAAAGCTGTCTCAGGGGTGCATGATGAAATATGCTGTCAAAAATTTTGTTACAAGGTGGTTTTATTGATTTTTTATCACTAGGCGGCACTGATTCACTGCCCAGTGTGCATAGCGATTTCACTATTTAGCTATTTCACAAAATAAATAAGCCATCCCCCTTTCGAGTACTGGTTTACCGTGATTAACATAGTTGCATGCAGAAAGCGATTCTTTGTATACCGGGATCGACATGCATGTTTTATATTTCTCACCTTTTTCTTTGTTTTAATCTAGATGTTAATACCAACAATGGTGGTTCCCTGTGCAAAAAAAACTTGATAACCGTATGTGACCAGTGCAGTTAAATATTATTTCTAATGAAAAGTTTTAGCGAAATGAGCAGAACTATGATTTGATTCGCTAGATGTTTAAAGAGTTTAATAAACTTCTTCGTTGTAGTATCAAGACAATTGAAACGAAAGCCAGCGGACGCAGCTATTATCCAAAGTCAATGGAGAAATGACCTCAGATTTATGTAATTTTGAACTCCTGATATTATTACAGATTTACATGTTGTTATTTTTTTTTGTATATGAATTTCGTATTTAATGGAATTCCAACATCGCTGCTATGACCATTTATGTTTTCAAATTGGTGAAATTTTAAAAATCTCTGAAGCCACAAGTGGGATGGAAGTGTTACTTGGTAGACATATTGCTTATGTGACCCTCAATAAAAGTTTACATGTATGTAATCAAGTCAAGTAATATTTATTTAAGAAAGTCAGTAATATAGTAACAGCAAACGTAACTGACAAATGGATATAATTACACCCGTAAGACATACCATATTAAAACATACAAAAAATGTATATATTTAACTAAAGACATACTGTACATTAATACACATAAAATTTTGTAACCAATGGAAAAAAAAAGTTATAAACTATTCTCTCTGTCACTTGAACCATTACTAGTATAGCAGACTTTTTGAGAGAGAAAAATCAATATGCAGGACATATGTCCTGCACCCAATAATTTTCTGCAGGACAGGAATTTACAAAATTCTAAAATTTAAACGGAATCAGTGATGGGAACAATAAAAACCCGACCTGCCATGTTTTCATATATAAACACACGAAATGGTCGCGTTGATGCATCATAGCCAGTTTAAACTATAAAAATACAATGATTAATAGAATTACCATGGAAACAGTTGCATGTTAAAGAAGTAAATGTCATTTGAAGCAGAATCTAATTCTGAGTTGACCATGATCGTTCCGGCATACCAGTTGCATTTCCGATTTCCGGTTCAAAACAAAATACATGAGCAAAAAATTTTGTCGGACACCCGGTCCTTGTGATTTTCTGTCCGCTCGGTCCGACGAATTTCAAAAAGTCTGGTATAGAGCTGGCGTGGTCATGATAGTATGGTAGTTGGATTTACAACTTCCTGTGCAATCATCACTAAAGTTGTGAGTTTGAACCCTGTTCAGGGCGAGGTGTACTCGATACAACATTATGTAATAAAGTTTGTCAGTGGCTTGCATTAGGTCGATGGTTTTCTCCGGGTATTCTGGTTTCCTCCAATAAAACTAGACCATCACGATATAACTGAAATATTGTTGAAAGTTGCGCTAAACACCATGAAGCAAAAAACCTTATAGAGCTCCAGACAATTTTAAAGTGCATCGATAAGTACCTTTAGGTTAATTTTTTTTAATTTAATTTGTAATAATTCTATAGTACAGCACAAAGGCTTTGTAGCTGTTACATTTCAAGTGAACCTTATTGGTTTCTTTCAAAATTATTCCGACAACTGAACTTTCGGAATATTGTAAAGAGCTGCATGTTGTAAAAACCCTTTATTAAAGTGCAATTCACAGCATATTTTCTTTTGAAAATTAAGGATTTTATCATGCAGGGGAGAAGTAGAAGGGGAAGTTTATATACATGTATTATTTTTTCAGCAAAATAAAGGAGTGAGTTGAAAAAATCTTATTCATTTGATACAATCACTTCATGTAAAAACCAGTAAAAGCTTGTTTTAATATCTGTTGACATTTCTAAAAAATATTTTTTACATTTATAGGGAGGTTTTTCACGGGTATACTACATAGAAAGTCCAGAGGGACTTCTTCGTAGAGGAGAGAAGTTTAACTTCAACGAGGAGCCACCGTGGGATCCCAGCTAATATTTGCTAGGTGCAGGTGTTCCTACTGGCCAGGTAAATGTAGTTGATTGTAAATGAACATAAGAGGAAATCTCGTCTTATACTAAGACCCTCTTAACACTAGTACACTTAATCCGATCTTTTTAAGATAGATTTAAAAAAAGATAAATCTTTTTGATAGTGTAAATGTTTTAAATTGATCATTTTGCCCCCGTGACGAAGAGTCGGGGTGGGGGGGGCATATTAATTTACCCCTGTCCGTCCGTCCGTCCGGATATAGATACATGGTTTGTCTGGCTATCTCCTCCAACAGTTTTGGAACTACAGCTTTAATATTTTGTAGGATGTTTATACACATAATCGAAGTGTGCATGTCCACAGGATTTTGATTTTCTTCAAATATTCTCAAAATGACAGGTAGTTGGACTTAGTCATTTTTTTCGTACTAGCTGCATAACGGGAACATGGTTTGTCCAGCTAACTCCTCCTACAGTTTGAGAGCTACAGCTTTAATATTTTACAGGATGTTTATACACATAATGGAGGTGTGAATGTCCACAGGATTTTGATTTTCATCAAATATTCTCAAAATGACAAGTAGTTGGACTTAGTCATTTTTTGCCATCACTTGGTGTCCGTCGTACATCGTAAGCTTTCACATTTAAATTTTCTCCTCTGAAACCGCTGAACCAAATTAAACCAACCCTGGGTGGGTTCCTTTCAAAATTGTGTCGGACAGCCCTGTCCTCCATTCAAGATGGCTGCTGTTACTAAAAATAGAAATTTATTCAATTGTCCATTGCTGCTTTAGTACAAGTCAAAATGAGCTCAAATTTTAACTGCAGCTACATGGCAAGGAGTAGTTTAACATATATTAAGCATATTTTGATAAAAGATCACATTTAAATCTTCTTCTCTGAAACCGCTGAACCAAATTACACCAAACCTGGCAGGGATGGTCCCTGGGTGGGTCCCTTTCAAAATTGTGTCCAACAGCCCCGCCCTCTATTCAAGATGGCTGCTGTTACTAAAAATAGAAATTTCTTCAATTGTCCATTGCTGCTTTAGTATAAACCAAAATTAGCTCAAATTTATACTGCAGTTACATGGCAATGAGTAGTTTAACTACATTCCAGGTTTTTCTGTGAAATTTTTCTTTCAGCCGATTTATACCGATTATGCAAATTAGGCATATTTTGATAAAAGATCACATTTAAATCTTCTCTGAAACTGCTGAACCAAATCAAACCAAATTTGGCTGGTATAGTCCTAGAGTAGTCCCATTTCAAAATTGTGTCCGACAGCCCCGCCCTCCATTCAAGATGGCTTCTGTTACTAAAAATTGAAATTTCTTTAATTGTCCATTGCTGCTTTATTATAAATAAAAATGAGCTCATATTTTAACTGCAACTACATGACAATGAGTAGTTTAACATATAGTCCGGGTTTTTCTGTGAAATATTTCTTTCAGCTGATTTATACCGATTATTCAAATTAGGCATATTTTGATAAAAGATCACATTTAAATCTTCTTCTCTGAAACTGCTGAACCAAATTAAACCAAATTTGGCTGGGATAGTCCTTGAGTAGTCCCATTTCAAAATTGTGTCCGACAGCCCCACCCTCCATTCAAAATGGCTGCTGTTACTAAAAATAGAAATTTCTTTAGTTGTCCATTGTTGCTTTATTATAAATCAAAATGAACTCAAATTTTAGCTGCAGCTACATGACAATGAGTAGTTTAACATACATTCTGGGCTTTTCTGTGAGATTTTTTCAGCCAGTTTATTCCATTTACATCAAAATCTTTTGCTCAGAAATTTGAGTTGAAATGATCTTTGGGTGGCCCACTTTCAAAATTATGTGTAACACCCCCATTTTCTATCAACTTTAGATGTCAAATTGAAAACCAGGTGAGCGATTACAGACTCCAGGAAGCCTCTAGTTTTCGTACTAGCTGCATAAAGGGAACATGGTTTGTCCGGCTAACTCCTCCTACAGTTTTAGAGCTACAGCTTTAATATTTTGCAGGATGTTTATACACATAATGGAGGTGTGCATGTTCTCGGGATTTTGATTTTCATCAAATATTCTCAAAATGACAGGTAGTTGGACTTAGTCATTTTGTTCGTCCGTCCAGATATAGATACATGGTTTGTCCGGCTATCTCCTACAGTTTTGGAGTACAGCTTTAATATTTTGTTTGATGTTTATACACATAATGGAGGTGTGCATGTTCTCGGGATTTTGATTTTCATCAAATATTCTCAAAATGACAGGTAGTTGGACTTAGTCATTTTGTTCGTCCGTCCAGATATAGATACATGGTTTGTCCGGCTATCTCCTACAGTTTTGGAGTACAGCTTTAATATTTTGTTTGATGTTTATACACATAATGGAGGTGTGCATGTCCACAGAATTTTGATTTTCATCAAATATTTGATAATGACAGGTAGTTGGACACGAGGGGGCATCATTTGTGTCTTACAGACACACTTCATTTTTAAAAAATCACTCCTAACAAAACAACTTTGTCCATAATTATCAAGTGCGGGGGCATACTTCTTTTCTAGTTTTATGATTTGAATCAATCTTAAAAAGTCAACCTCTTGAGACTGATATAAGGATATGGAATCTGTCTTAAATGATTATCGTCATACTTATAAAGTATTCCTTTCTGATCATTATATAAAATTCAACAAGTCCATTCATGTATGGTACTATTATCTGTTTAAACCTCATGCTGAATAAAAATAATGAAAGAAACATTTCAATTAGGCCCATCTAAGATTATGTTACTACCCATCAGTAGCTTCGATTTCAAACCAGGAATGAGAAATCTATATCACTCAATAAAACATTTTACTATCATATGTTAGAATTGAACTTGGTGTTCAAAATTCCACAAATGTGTTTCACACTCCCATTGGAAAGTGGATGATAGATATCTGCATCCCTGTAGTGTAGAGGAGGTTAATCCATTGGTAAGTGGATGATAGATATCTGCATCCATGTAGTGTAAAGGAGGTTAATCCATTGGTAAGTGGATGATAGATATCTGCATCCCTGTAGTGTTAATTTCGTTTTGTCCCATCACCATAATATAGCATAAGGATATCTGAAATATCCATGCTACATCCAATAGGGGAAAATGTATTTACCGGGAGGGGGGGGGGGGGGAGATTGTGATTTTGTTGAAGACATTATTCTTTTGATATGTTATGCATGTAAGTTTTAGAATATATATGATGTTGATCAGATAACATGATGTTATTTTAGACTATTTGTATAACCTGAGAACTATATCTGGACGACGACTCACTTGAATCAATACATAATCATGAAATATAACTTTGGAAACAGCACCACTGTTGAGATAACCTCTCATCAGAAATCCATCAGTAATCTTATTCAGGAGAACATTGAGCACTATGAACAAGAGGTAAATATTAGTAAGTAGAGATAAAGATGTAGATTAACATGAGAGACTGTCCAACATTACACTTAGACACAAATTAAAGTAAATGAACATGAGACTGTCCAACATTACACTTAGATACAAATTAAAGTAAATGAACATGAGAGACTGTCCAACATTACACTTAGATACAAATTAAAGTAAATGAACATGAGAGACTGTCCAACATTATACTTAGACACAAATTAAAGTAAATGAACATGAGAGACTGTCCAACATTACACTTAGATACAAATTAAAGTAAATGAACATGAGAGACTGTCCAACATCACACTTAGATACAAATTAAAGTAAATGAACATGAGAGACTGTCCAACATTACACTTAGATACAAATTAAAGTAAATGAACATGAGAGACTGTCCAACATTACACTTAGGTACAAATTAAAGTAAATGAACATGAGAGACGATCCAACATTACACTTAGGTACAAATTAAAGTAAATGAACATGAGAGAATGTCCAACATCACACTTAGATACAAATTAAAGTAAATGAACATGAGAGACTGTCCAACATTACACTTAGATACAAATTAAAGTAAATGAACATGAGAAACTGTCCAACACTACACTTAGATACAAATTAAAGTAAATGAACATGAGAGACTGTCCAACATCACACTTAGATACAAATTAAAGTAAATGAACATGAGAGACTGTCCAACATTACAATTAGGTACAAATTAAAGTAAATGAACATGAGAGACTGTCCAACATTACACTTAGATGCAAATTAAATTAAATGAACATGAGAGACTGTCCAACATCACACTTAGATACAAATTAAAGTAAATGAACATGAGAGACTGTCCAACATCACACTTAGATACAAATTAAAGTAAATGAACATGAGAGAATGTCCAACATCACACTTAGATACAAATTAAAGTAAATGAACATGAGAGACTGTCCAACATTACACTTAGACACAAATTAAAGTAAAGGAACATGAGAGACTGTCCAACATTACACTTTGACTTAGACACAAATTAAAGTAAAGGAACATGAGAGACTGTCCAACATTACACTTAGGTACAAATTAAAGTAAATGAACATGAGAGACTGTCCAACATTACACTTAGATACAAATTAAAGTAAATGAACATGAGAGACTGTCCAACATTACACTTAGATACAAATTAAAGTAAATGAACATGAGAGACTGTCCAACATCACACTTAGATACAAATTAAAGTAAATGAACATGAGAGACTGTCCAACATCACACTTAGATACAAATTAAAGTAAATGAACATGAGAGACTGTCCAACATTACACTTAGATACAAATTAAAGTAAATGAACATGAGAGACTGTCCAACATCACACTTAGATACAAATTAAAGTAAATGAACATGAGAGACTGTCCAACATTACACTTAGATACAAATTAAAGTAAATGAACATGAGAGACTGTCCAACATTACACTTAGACACAAATTAAAGTAAATGAACATGAGAGACTGTCCAACATTACACTTAGACACAATAGACACAAATTGAAGTAAAGGAACATGAGAGACTGTCCAACATTACACTTAGACACAAATTAAAGTAAAGGAACATGAGAGACTGTCCAACATTACACTTAGACACAAAATAAAGTAAATGAACTTGAGAGACTGTCCAACATTACACTTTGACACAAATTAAAGTACATGTAAATGAACATGAGAGACTGTCCAATTTTACACTTGGACATACATTAAAGTAAGGAGCATGAGAGACTATCCAATATTACACTTAGACACAAATTAAAGTAAAGGAACATGAGAAACTATCCAACATTACACTTAGACACAAATTAAAGTAAAGGAACATAAGAGACTGTCCAACATTACATTTTGACTCAAATTGTTTATGCATGATCCACTGACAACATCGTGTATTTCATCATTCACCTTAACTGCCTAATCATATCCAGAATTCCATGACAGTAAAATATATTGTCCAATTGAGTTACAGTTCTTAGTGTGCAGTCAGTTTAAACGCATAGCGTCAATTGTAAAAACTGCTATCACAAAAACTATGCAGAAAAAGGAAACCCCCATATTGCATATAAATTTAGAGAGGTCAGAAGAATTTGCTGCTACTAGTGATGGGAATCGGTCCCATTTTCTAGATCGATGATCGTTATACTAACATCGACTGATGATCGAACATCACTGACAATTACGGTTACCTACTAGATGTATTTACTGACTAATTACTCAAATAGTCTTATTTCAAGAGTATATTTGAAAAAGTAAATTTAATAGATTCAGAACACACACTAATTTTTAGCTCACCTGACCCAAAGGGTCATGGGAGGTATTGCCATCACTTGGCGTCCGTCGTCCGTCCGTTAACTTTTTCATATTTTAATCTACTCCTCTGAAACAACTGGGCCAAATGGAACCAAACATGGCAGAAAGCATCTATATAAGGTCCTCTATAAAGTTTCTTCATTTCGTCCCATTCCGCCAACAAATATGGCCACCAAGGGCAATTCTTGTTTCTGATTGGCTAATGTTAAAAAAATCTTCTCCTCTGAAACTGCTAGGCCAAATGGAGCCAAACTTGGCAGGAAGCATCTATGTAAGATCCTCTATAAAACTTCTTCATTTGGTTCCATTCGGCCAACAAACATGGCCACTGTTACTAAAAATAGAACATATGGTAAAATTGCACGTTTTTGGTAATAACTCAAAAACCGTTATTAATATCCGAAATCTGACGGGGTAAAAATGATCAGCACAGCAAGATCTAACTACCCTAAAATTTTGAAGAAAATCTGATTACCTATCTTGGAGTTATTGCCCTTTTTTCATCAAATTTTCAAAATTTTAATACTTTTCGTTTTTTATTTCAAAAACTATAAGAGATAGATGTTAAGTTTAAACAGCAAACATGTGCAGCATATCAAGATCTACCTACCCTGCAATTTTGAAGATAATCTGAGTACCCAATTTGGAGTTATTGCTCTTTTTCCATCAAATTTTCAAAATGTTAATACTTTTTGTCCTTTATTTCAAAAACTATAAGAGATAGATGTTAAGTGTAAACTGAAAACATGTTCAGCTTGACAAGATCTACATGCCCTGCAATTTTGAAGTAAATCTGATTACCCGTCTAGGAGTTATTGCCCTTTTTTAATTTTTTTTTTTTTTTTAATTTAAACATTTTTGTCTGATATTTCAAAAACTATTAGAGATAAAGGTTAAGTTTAAATTGCAAACATGTGCAGCATATCAAGATCTACCTACCCTACAATTTTAAAGTAAATTTGAGTACCCATTTTGGAGTAATTGCCCTTTTTTCGTCAAATTTTCAAAATGTTAATACCTTTTGTCCTTATTTCAAAAACTATAAGAGATAGTCATAGATGTTAAGTGTAAACTGAAAACATGTTCAGCTTGTCAAGATCTACATGCCCTGCAATTTTGAAGTAAATCTGATTACCCGTCTAGGAATTATTGCCCTTTTTTCATCATTTTTTAGCTCACCTGGCCCAAATGTGAGGTATTGCCATCACTTGGCGTCCGTTAACTTTTTCATATTTTAATCTTCTCCTCTGAATCAACTTGGCCAAATGGAACCAAACTTGGCAGTAAGCATCTATGTAAGGTCCTCTATAAAGTTTCTCCATTTCGTTCCGTTCCACCAACAAATATGGCCGCCAAGGGCAATTCTTGTTTCTGATTGGCTACTGTTTAAAAAAATCTTCTCCTCTGAAACTGCTTGGCAAAATGGAGCCAAACTTGGCAGGAAGCATCTATGTAAGGTCTAGATGGTCCCTGGGTGTGTCCCTTTCAAAATTGTGTCCGACAGCCCCGCCCTCCATTCAAGATGGCTGCTGTTTTTTAAGGTAATGATTATCTCCTTTTGAAATTTGCTTCAGTATCATTCTATTGTCAGGTGAGCGATACAGGCTCAGTGGGCTGAGCCTCTAGTTTTCATTTGCTGTGGTTGCCGGTGATTTTAAAATATAGTGACCAGAACACTTCAAATTTTAGAAAACGTAGTTGTTGAAACATTTCTATTTAACAGAATATGTTATAACTTTCATATGTTATTCAAGAATATTGAGATTTTATTATTGGTGATTTTCATCAGAATGAACTGTTACAATTTATACACATTAACAAAACATTAGTTTTCCATAATATTGTGTAACACCTGACATAAAATGGACTAGTTTGGGTAGTAAATGAATAATAGACTAGTCCAAAAATGTTGATTGACTGAGTGTCATATGTACACTGGGATAAATTGCAAGATTTTTGTCAGTATGAAGACAAAAACAAAGGATAAAGTTAAACATATTTTTTTCAACATTAGAAATCAGAATCGGCCACAAGATTTCAGAATTGATCATCGGATCGGATGCTGACATCCGAATGATTAGTCAATGTTTCTGATGATCGGTTCACCACTAACTGCTACACCTATTTTGTTATAAATCGTACATTTTGTTCTCTGTTGTATTTGCAGGAAGATGCCTTTTTCATTGGTGACCTAGGTGATATTATCAAGAAGCACAAATTGTGGCAAGCATGTTTTCCTAGAGTTGAATCATTTTACGGTAAATAATGCTATTTTTAAACAAGTTATAATTAGGAATAATCCAGCTTATACAATGCATTTAATGTTAAATTAAAGTTTTCTACTTCACAATAAAATCAATTGACTTTGTTTTCATTTCTTTGATTTGATGTTAGAGGTCGTACAAAGGATTGGTTTGTATTGTTGTTTGTTATATTGTTGACCATTACTGTTTATCTTTTTATTAGTTTACCTGGACCAAAGGTCCAGGTGAACTATTGCCATCACTTGGCATCTGTCGTCTGTAAACTTTTCACATTTCAAGCTTCTTCTCCGAAACCACTGGGCCAATTGGAACCAAACTTAGCAGGAATGTTCCTTGGATGGTCCTCTACAAAGTTTCTGTTTTTCGTTCCAGTCGGATATTCAACATGGCTACCAGGGCCAATAATATGCTCTGATTGGCTGAAATTTCAAAGATCTTCTTCTCTGAAACTAATGAACTGACTGAACCCAAACTGTAAATTAATGATCAAGATGGCCACCACCGCAGGACATAGATTAACATTGGACCCTATGGGAAAATGTTCAAATGCATTCTTTTCAGAAACTACAAATATGATTAAAGCCAAACTGTACATGAATGCTCATTGGATGGTCCTCTACAAACTTTAGGTTTTTTGTTCCGATATGAAATTCAAAATGGTGGCTACGGCAGGACTTAGTTTAACATTGGACCCTATGGGGAAAATGTTTCAAAACACTTCTTCTCTTAAACCACTTGGACAATTAAAACCAAACTGCCCAGGAATAATCATTGGAATGTCCTCTAAAAAGTTTGGGTTTTTTATGCCGATCCGAAATCCAAGATGGCTGCCACCACAGGTCATAGTATTAACACAGGACCATATGGGAAAATACAGAAATATTTTCCTCTCTGAAGCTATTGCACAGGTTGAACCTAAAATGTGCATCAATCATTGGAAGGTCCTTTACAAACTTCGTGTTTTTTATGTTGATCGGAATTCCAAGATGACTACCACTGCAGGACATAGTTTTTACATAGGACCAATTGGTTCTTTTTATAACCAGGTGAACAATACAGGCTCTTGAAAGCCTCTGGTTTTAAACTACAACTATGGTGTAATGGTAAGTGTGCTGGTCTCATGTGCAGTATATCATGGGTTATAGCACTGGTCGGGTTAAAGACTAAAAAATTGGTATTCACTGCTTCTCTACTTTAACACACAGCATTAAGGAGTAAGGGCAAAGACAGCTCAGAATCAAGATAATGTGTCTAAGTGGAGTGACATGTGTACCTGCCGACTGTTGTTTCAGTGAGCTACAATATAGCAATCCAATTAACTAACGAAGATCATCATCTCATCAAATGCAACTTATTCTCTCCATGAAAAAGCTGAAACATTGATCACTTGACTTTAAAATCACTCACTCACTTTTTAGCTCACCTGGCCATAGGCCATGTGAGCTTTTGTCATGGGTAAGCGTCCGTCCGTCCGTTAGCTTTTCACATTTAAATCTTCTTCTCTGAAACCGCTGAACAGAAATCAGCCAAACTTGCCAGAAATGTTCACTGGATGGTCCTCTACCAGATTTGTGTTTTTGTTGCTGATTTGAAATCCAACATGGCTGCCAGGGCCCATAATGTGTTCTGATTGGTTGAAATTTTAAAAATCTTCTTGTTAGAAACCACTAAGCCAATTGAATTGTGACTTTGCAGGAATGATCATTGGGTGGTCCTGTACTAAACTTGTGAATCGTTTGCCGATCGGAAATTCAAGATGGCCACCATGACTCAACTTAGTTTAACATTGGACCCTATGGGAATTTCACATTTTCATCTTTTTTTCTGAAACCACAAAACAGATTTGAATCAAACTTGGCAGAAATGTTCATTGGATGGTCATATACAAGATTTTTGTTTTTGGTGCTGATCGGAAATCCAACATGGCTGCCATGGCCTATAATGTGTTCTGATTGGTCGAAATTTTAAAAATCTTCTTGTCAGAAACCACTAAGCCAATTGAATTGTGGCTTTGCAGGAATGATCATTGGGTGGTCCTGTACTAAACTTGTGAATCGTTTGCCGATCGGAAATTCAAGATGGCCGCCATGACTCAACTTAGTTTAACATTGGACCCTATGGGAATTTCACATTTTCATCTTTTTTTCTGAAACCACAAAACAGATTTGAATCAAACTTGGCAGAAATGTTCATTGGATGGTCATATACAAGATTTTTGTTTTTGGTGCTGATCGGAAATCCAACATGGCTGCCAGGGCCCATAATGTGTTCTGATTGGTTGAAATTTTTAAAATCTTCTTGTTAGAAACCACTAAGCCAATTGAATTGTGACTTTGCAGGAATGATCATTGGGTGGTCCTGTACTAAACTTGTGAATCGTTTGCCGATCGGAAATTCAAGATGGCCACCATGACTTGACTTAGTTTAACATAGGACCCTATGGGAATTTCACATTTTCATCTTTTTTTCTGAAACCACAAAACAGATTTGAATCAAACTTGGCAGAAATGTTCATTGGATGGTCATATACAAAATTTTTGTTTTTGGTGCTGATCGGAAATCCAACATGGCTGCCATGGCCTATAATGTGTTCTGATTGGTCGAAATTTTAAAAATCTTCTTGTCAGAAACCAATTGAATTGTGGCTTTGCAGGAATGATCATTGGGTGGTCCTGTACTAAACTTGTGAATCGTTTGCTGATCGGAAATTCAAGATGGCCACCATGACTCGACTTAATTTTAACATAGGACCCTATGGAAAAAATGTTTAAAAGTCTTCTCCTCTGAAACCAGTAAGTCAGTTTAAAGCAAACATGGGATGAATGGTCCTTAGGTGGTCAACTTTCAAAATTATGTCCTGTGACCCCGACCTCCATCCAAGATGGCAACCATCAGCGAACATAGTTTTAACATAGGACCCTATGGGAAATATATTTAAAAATCTTCTTCTCTGAAACCAGTAAGCCAATTTAAAGCAAACATGGCATGGATGGTCCTTAAGTGGTCAATTTTCAAAATTGTGTCCAGTGACCCTGACCTCCATCCAAGATGGCCACCTTCAGCAGACATACTGTAGTTTTAACATAGGACCCTATGGGAAAAAATGTTTTAAAATCTTCTCCTCTGAAACTAGTAAGCCAATATAGCAAACATGTCATCGATGGTCCTTAGGTGGTCAACTTCCAAAATTGTGTTCAGTGATCCCGATCCCGATCTCGGTTCAAAATGGCCGCCGTCAGCAGACATAGTTTTAACATAGGACCCTATGGGAAAATTGTTTAAAAGTCTTCTCTTCTGAAACCAGTCAGCCAATTTAAAGCAAACATGGTATGGATGGTCCTTGGGTAGTATACTTTCAAAATTGTGTCCGGTGACCACGACCTCCATCCAAGATGGCTGCCATGAGCAGACATAGTTTTAACATAGAACCCTATGGCAGTATGGGATTTGAATAGTAACTTAGATGTATTCAGCATGCAGACATTCTTAAGAGGACTTATTTATGTCAGGTGAGCGATACAGGCTCACCTGAGCCTCTAGTTATTTTTGACAGAAGAGAGCACATTCACATCATTTATGCATGTCTAATTTTTTATGTTTGCCTGTCTTAAATGCAAGTAGTAAGGTAGTCCATGACTTTAAATTTGAGCTTAATTTAAACAAGTTTGGATTTTACCAATCTGGTACCCATTAACTTACTGAAAATAATCCCATTTTTCTAAAAATTAGTTAAATTTCCTAATTCTTAAAAACTTTGTGATCAAAAAGTGAAGAAATAAGTTTTGATATCATTTGACTGACAGATTTGAACCAATAACTTCCTGAAGCTATGGTGTACAAGTGTACAAAAAGAATCTTAAAATCTCATTCAGTCCAAGTATTCAGATGAGATATGCCAAGTTTTTGTTATAACCCAAGGTTTTATCATATATCAGTCCAATACAAGACTGCTACATTAAGTATGTTTTACAATTTAAAAACAAAAATACACTGATTGAAGAAACTGTCTGACTGCTCATGCACCTAAATTTAGTTGAGAAAGAAATAAATGCATAAAATTTTGGGAAATTATTTCATGAAGCAAATACACACACCAACAATGTACATTCCTTTAATACACACACCAACAATGTACATTTCTTTAATGCACACACCAACAATGTACATTCCTTTAATACACACACCAACAATGTACATTCCTTCAAATACTTTATTTACATTTGAATAAAGATTGTTTCTGAAAATAATGAAACCAACTTTTTAAAAGTTTGAATAAAGAAAACACAAACTACAATATTTATAAAGATAACATTGTGGTACATGTTATGATTAAGGTATGTAAGGATGGCTCTAACCCAAAGAAATAATGAAATGTGTTTCAGTAATCAAAGATTTTTAATTTCATGAATTTCCTGGAAATTTCCAGTTTTTAGCTCACCTGGCCTTTAGGCCATGTGAGCTATTGTCATCACTTTTCGTTCGTCGTCCGTCCGTCAACATTTCACATTTTAATCTTCTCCTCAGAAACCACTGGACCAATTGCAACCAAACTTTGGTGGAATGGTCCTTGGATGGCCCCCTTTCAAAATTGTGTCCGGTGATCCCGACTTCCAACCAAGATGGCCACCAAGCTAAAAATAGAGAAAGGGGGGGATGAAATTTTAATTGTCCATTGCTGCTTTAGTGTAAGTCAAAATGAGCTCAAATTTTAACTGCAGCTACATGGCAAGGAGTAGTTTAACATATATTCCGGGTTTTTCTGTGAAATTTTTCTTTCAGCCGATATATACCGATTATGCAAATTAGGCATATTTTGATAAAAGATCACATTTAAATCTTCTCCTCTGAAACCCCTGAACCAAATTAAACCAAACCTGGCAGGGTGGGTCCCTTTCAAAATTGTGTCCGACAGCCCCGCCCTCCATTCAAGATGGCCACTGTTACTAAAAATAGAAATTTCTTCAATTGTCCATTGCTGCTTTAGTATAAGTCAAAATGAGCTCAAATTTGAACTGCAGCTACATGGCAAGGAGTAGTTTAGCATATGTTCTGGGGTTTTTTTTGAAATTTTTCTTTCAGCCGATTTATACCGATTATTCAAATTAGGCATATTTTGATAAAAGATCACATTTAAATCTTCTCCTCTGAAACCGCTGAACCAAATTTGTGTCTGGTGGTCCCGCCCTCTGACCAAGATGGCTGCACAGCTGTACTTAGTTTAACATAGGACCCTATGGGAAATTCACATAAAAACCATCTTGTCTGGAACCAGTAGCTCAATTAAAACCAAACTTTGATGGAATAGTCATTGGATGGTCCTCTTCCAAAATGGTGTCCGGCAGTTGCGCTCTCCCGCCAAGATGGCCGCCACAGTGCAGTTGCGTTGTTATTGAAAGCAGCTTTGATCCAGGTGAGCGATTACAGGCTCCTGGGAGCCTCTGGTTGAATTGAGAATGTTTCTTAATGCGATGTTACTGTGACTATCTCGATCCAACAAAGCGGATTAAAATTAAAAGAAATATACATTACTGTGCCCATTATTAACCCTGTAATTTTATCCATGTGATAAATATTAGATTGACATGTGTTGTCGCTTAAATGAAGGCATAAATAGCGCATATAAACCTTGAAAGCAATTGTATATGTATTTATTATAATTAAAGGATAATTTGATGAAACTCTACAAAAAACATATCGTTTGGATCATTAAACCAAAGTTTCTGTGTATAGTTTTGATCTTTATGTAATTCTGTGACTGTATTAATGTTACAATTAAAATATTCTGTCTGGTTCTGTTAAAAGTTGTTGAACCTCATTTAAACATAATGACTGAGGTGTGGTATTAGACACTTTCAACAATATTTAAGTTATATCGTGGTGGTTAGTTTTATTGCTGGTCAAAACTGGAGAAAAACACAGACAAACTTGATCTTATCAAGTTCACCAGGGTATTGGACACCAGTTTAATTAAATAGTCTTCTGTATGATATATAGTAAAACAAATTACAACTATTTTGTGGTTGTTTTTTAGCTTACCCAGTTCTCATTATTTAATTTTACTTTTGATTACAGCTGTGAAATGCAACGATCACCATGCTGTCATCAAATTATTGGCTGATATGGGCCTCTCATTTGATTGTGCTAGCAAGGTAAAATGTTAAGACATTACTTGTGTACAATTTGTAGACAAATCCTTACACATTTTTTTTACTTCTTTATTATATATGTAAAGAAATAAAAACTTTGATTTATTTAAAAGTATTTTCTAATTTTTGAATTGTTATTTTCATTTTGTTTCATCAGTTAAAAGATATTTATGTAGCAGTGTAAACATTACAACCCTAAATAATGTACCGGTACTTATTATTCAAGGAACATGTTGTGTTTACTGAATTAGATATCTACGTTTTTATTAAAAGGATAATACAATATTACACACTGGTACTTATAGTCAAACATAATTATGACTTAACAGTGTATAAAAGCTATGCTCAAAGGTTTTATGACGTGTATAAAAATATCAAATGCTGTTAGCTTTAATGTAACCAATGCCAGGTGCCTTACGAAATATCTCATTAATATCGGGAGCATGTACTTAATAACATTATTATATCCAACACCTTGAACATCCATATATATTTATATTGAGTCGAAAGATGAATATACCCAAGCCCCATGCTTGTGTACTTCAGATAATATAATAGAAGAATGGTGAAATAAATTATTTTCATATTTCATTTTATAGACCGAGATCCAAAAGGTTCTTAAACTGGGTGTGGACCCATCAAGAATTGTGTATGCTAATCCCTGTAAGCAGACATCCTTCATTAGATATGCTGCAAAGAATGATGTGTCTTTGATGACTTTTGACAACGAAGATGAACTATCGAAGGTCAAGGCAGTTTACCCTGATGCAAGGTACATACAATTGGAACAGTAACTTTTGTATACTTCTAACAATTTTTTTGTCCCTGCTGATAGTCATCGGGGCCATTTATATTTCACTCATATCCATGAATGTATGTAAGTTTTTCTATCCCGTATTTGGAATCGGTTCAATAACTTAAGTTCACCTTTAGCAAAGCATTTAAAATTTATACACAGAAACAGGGATCATAAAAGTTCAATATTGGAAATTAAAACTTCTTCAGTTCTGGCATAATGCCCCTTTATCTGCCAAAAAAAACCTAATTTCTCAGGTTTCTGTTCAATAACTTTAATTACCGTATTTTACGGACTATAGGTCGATGGGGACGATAGGTCGAATTGCTGCTTTTCGGCAAAATTTTTTGGGAAATACTAAGATAGGTCGAAGCATTCCATAGGTCGAGGATGCCGATGACAACTTGGGTAAGTATCGTCACATCAAACTTTTTTTGTGTTTTTTTTTTACATCGGTAAACATTTGTCCTATAACGATGTTCTTCGGTAAGTATTAACTCAAGAATACTATTCTTATGTGTCATAAACGAAATAATTATGAAAATTAAATTAAATAAAATTTTGTTTTTAAACTTGTTTTTTTATGAGGAGTCTGGTTTGTAAAGCCAGACATCGATGACATTCAAATCAGGCCATCTGTGGGTGTCACAATAGATGGTAAACGGATGTTCATACAATAAAATAATCAAGCTGTCAAAACAATGTATCACTTTGTGCAGTTTTATTGACATACCTTTAAACTGTGTTTAATTAGTAGTACACAAATTATGTGATCGTCTCGGTCCAGTAAATTTTCAATCAGCTGATCAGGATAATTAAGTGCCGACTGATGTTCACCTGTGTTGATTATCTCATGGTGATTATTTTATTTGTTCCTAATTGACCAATTCAAGTGTAGAACATTCTAGTTTAACGAAATCGGTAATTATTTTCCAGTATATTTAGTATAAAAAGCTTGTTCTCCACGTGTATTCAAATTATTGTGAGATGTAATGCAACCGCCATTTTTTACTACAACCCTGTGCGCATACTCGTGTTAGATGGAAAACCTATATAGCTATATTTTGATATTTTGTGACAATAATTTTATATTGTAAAACGATCCACCCTGTGATTTTTTTTCAACAACATACATTTTTATAGTATATATTTTATTATACAATTCAATATTGAACTGATTTTCGCTAACACTTCAATCATTGAATATTATTGATTTTTTTCGGATGTTGAACATTTTTTCCCCGGAATTGCACCCCTTGTTAGTATACTTTTATTCCCCAAGAACATCGATGATTTCAGTCTTCTTATTCAGAAAAAAAACCTACAGCGAATTCAAGGTATACTGTAAACAAAATCGTCATTTTTATCGAGATTTTTTTTTAGGGATTCCAGATTTTTTTAACTTCATCCTTGTATAGGTCGATGTGGACGATAGGTCGAAGCCAGCGTGTTGAGGAAAAAAAATATCGACCTATCGTCCGTAAAATACGGTAACCATAAGCTAATTATTCGAAATTTGAATTAAAAAAATTCTGCATCAAGTCCAATGAAAGATAGTGTCTTAAAAATTACTTAGACTATGTGTCTATTGTTTCTTATTAATATCATAATTAAGTCTCCCAAACAACGTTTGGAGACTTATTGTTTTTGCTCCGTTTCTTATTATTATTATTATTATTCTCCTCCTCCTCCTCTTTCTCTTTCTCTTTCTCTTTCTCCTTTCTTTCTTTGGCACATGAACTTGTCCATGGCAGATCTCAGGAACTACAGGACAGAATTTCATGAAACTTGGTGGATTTATAGATATATGTTTCTAGTTGGTCCTAAAGTTTTCAGCTTTGTGGTAAAGGGGGTCAAAGTCATATTTTGAGGGGTTCAAAGGGGGTGGGGGTTACTATAGAATCCTATGGGAAGGTTGAAATTTCGTACATTAATGTTGATAACTTCTAAATAGATAATGATAGAGGCATACAATTTGACATAGTGATAGGTCACCATTAGTGGAGCAATTCTGTGTTTTAAAAATTTTCGAGATGTCTGCCATTTTCAAAATGGGCGGTAAAAATTCAACATTGTCCGATATCATCAAAATTGTATATGTGGGTAGATAATGATGTCCAGAATTGATTCCCGACATTGACAAATTTCTACCGGTTGCCATTTTCGATATGGCCGCCACAATACCGCACAAATTCAACATTGTCCGATATCATCAAAATTTGATATGTGGGTAGATAATGATTTCTCACCCCTTGGATAAAGTAGTCCATTAATTTAGGTGAAAAAGATTTTTCTATCTTACCCCGACTACAGGGTAAGACCAGCTACACACCGTTTTTCCCGCAAAATTGTTTTCCATTGTTGAATTAAATTGTCGATTTGTAGTGTCTTGGCAGTATTTTTTATGTATTTCACAAAAAAATACAATGTATTTTATAAATATATTATAAATGCTACTGCAACAGCGATAAATGCCTGTAATCATATCTTGTTGTATCTGAAGTAATATTTCATTTTAAGATTTTGATTTTAAGGTTGATTTTAAGAATCCTGCCACCATCAAACTTCAAAGTACAGTGTGAACTAGGTATGAAGTTTGGATGCCTTCCTGGTAAAGCCTACCGTCTTCTAGAGGCTGCCAAGAAACTTGACTTGAATGTTGTGGGTGTGAGGTAAGGGCATACTACAAATAAAGTAGTGCTGTTGATTTATAGAGTGATATTAACAGGTTTTTTTTTCTTTCCAAAAAGTGTTTTCTCTGGGAATTAAATGATAGAATTCATGTTTTAAATTATATGTTAGTTAATTTTGGTTGTTGGCTGTAATCAGCTTGTGGTACAGTCGTGGTCATTATCGCATGGTAATTGGATTTATAACTACCCATGCAATCAGTGCTTATCACCATTAACGTTGTGAGTTCAAACCCCGCTCAGACGAGCTGTGCTTGATACAACGTTATGGGATAAAATTTGTCAGTGACTTGCGGCAGGTCGGTGGTTTTCCCCGGGTACTCTGGTTTCCTCCACAAATAAAACTGACCGCCATGATATAACTGAAATATTGTGGAAGTGGTGTTAAACACCATAACCTGTAATCAACTTGTGTTATTGTATCATGCTGCTTCTTTAATTTACATAAAGTAATTTTTTTTATCAGAGAGGGCAATAATGGTAATCATCCCATTTTGGGAATTTGACTCCTAGTTGATTTTTGGTTTAAGTATGGCGTATGCTAATGTGAATTATACTTTTTTTTTGGACAAATTCATATACAGATCTTGAGCTATTGAGGCCATTCTTGACCTGGTTACTTTTTGGATGATCCGCTTTCAGAATTGTATCAGATGTTATAGTTGTTAAAAAAAATGTGGTTCAAATATTGAAAACTTCTTACGTTATTTCCTGAAATTGGCTGAAATTATAACAACATCTATCAATACATATGCAATAAGGCTTGTATCCACAATATTCCTTAAAGAATGTGGTAATTTAAAGACAACTTATAGCAAGATCATAAATTGTAGGCTTCTTGTACCTCTATTATTAAAGAAAATGTGATTTTAAAGTATTTTCTCTAGTGTAATAATATGATAATAAATTAAGGCCTCCTTGAATGTACCTTTTCATGTAAGCAACTGTATTTTGTTTGTTTTTTCTTGTAGCTTCCACGTAGGAAGTGGATGCCAGGAAGCTGGGGCTTTTGAAGCTGCTATTGAGCAAGCCCGTGATGTTTTTGATATGGGACTTGACATGGGTTTTAAGATGGACCTGTTAGACATTGGAGGTGGTTATCCTGGACAAGAAACAGACGGAATTTCCTTTGAAGAGGTTAACAATAGTTCATCTATTTTAAGAGAAGTTATGATAGGCTCAAAAAAATATATTTATTGTCCTTTTACTAAAATCTATGAATAAGTTCTAGGAACATAAATAATACTAATATTCATGTCGGAATCTGTTTGTCTTTTTAAACAATTTTCTTTGAATTTATATTTGTATAATATTATAATTATTTTTTGAGGTTTGAGGAATAAATTTGAATTATATTGGTTGTCATTATTGTTAATATAAACTTAATAGTTTCTTCTAAAATAATTTAGTAATAAATATTATGATGGCTTCCGACATCCAAATCCTACTAGCAGCTTTATAATTATATAATTATTAAGTAGGTTTTCAAACAGATTATGTAATTGGATTGGTGATGGACTGGCTGGTACCTAAAATTTTCTACAGTAGTTATTTAATATTAAAACATGTACTTCACTATTAAACAAGATCAAGTTGGTATGCTCAATTGCAGTCCACTGACATCCATTCTCATTTCTTTTACTTTACATAACAATCTTTTTTTTTGGTTTCTTTGACATATGCAGAGAAGAGTACTGTGAGTCAGTGCACTTAAATAGCTTGGCTTGTAGATCATATATTGCTGTAGGTTTATTGTAAACATATTTTATTTAATACCAATTGAAAGAAAATTCTTTCTTCTATTAAATGGTTAAAATATGACAAAAAAATTACTAATACATGTAACTATTATTTAAAAATTTATTTAGAATTATTTGGCCAATGTTTACTTTCATTTGTAATAATTATTATAAATTGACAAATCTCATCTTGTTAAGCAAAACTGTGAACATTTCAGAAACATCAAAATTAATGTAATTTGTGAAAATGTCCTCACAATAGTTCTGGCAGTAGAAGACAATTGTTATCTTTATTAAGAAAACCAGGGCTCTACAATTCATACCAGCACCCACTAGTCCCTGGCTAGTAAGGACAAATTTTTTGCTCGCCAACAAAAGAATGTTGCTTGCCATAATTTGTACTATATATCTCCAATATGTATATATTTGTACATAATTATTAATGCTCTGAATGAGGCAGAAGATACTTAGTTGAGGAATGGGTTTTTTCTGATACCACATTGAAACATTCTTCACGTTTCAGACTTTTAGTTTTATTTTGATAAACAAGACTTTCACATTTCAACTTTTTTCCAGTGACAAATTCGGTTTTGTCAGCAATATCTGGGCCTGCCTTTCTGCAAGCATAACAATACATAACGTAGTTATTGGAATCATCAATGAGCCACGAAAACTCTTGACTTCGAGACATCTTGGACAGTGCCTGAAATGAGGGCCAGACTTTGGCTGGCCCTAAAAAAAAATTTGGGGCCAATAAAAAATTAGATTCACTGGTCCAAATGGCATAATGGTGGCCCAAACATTTTGTGACATTTTTTTTATGAAAAAAAAGACATCAGATGTCAATATATAAACAGTTTTCAGATTAATTGTTTTTTATCAATAACATTAAAATTCATTCTTTCACTAGTCTCACAGGGGTTGGGGGGCTCTTCAAGGTAATTTTGGTAGGTACAGGTGTGCAGCTGAAATTGCGAAAACACCCCAATGCATATATTGCTATCAAATGAAACATAAATTTACTTGTTATAACCTTTTTGACAACCTTGACACCATTGGCTAGGGTGGTCTTAAGAAACGATGCTAGTCCATCGGATGGGGACAATAAAAGGCTGGTTTGTGCAAGGGGAGATGCCATGATCACATTAAAGACATCCGGAAAAGAGTAGACTAATGCCACTACAAGGACCGCTCTTGCACTCCCCAGAGTGAAGAGTGACATCACATGTTTCAATCAACTATGAAGAAGTGATTTTAAAGTAAAATAACCTCTCAGTTCGGGGTAATGTCAGTTGGTTATTCATTCCAAACAAGTATCTCGCTTTGTTGAAATAACAAACGGTGCTGTCATTTTCTGTTATATAAACAACTGTTAACTTTTCCTGTTATTTTTTAATTTGTAAACAAAAGTTCTGGTTCCAAAAAAGAAAACCACACGTCATTAAAATGTAGCTGTGTACATGAACTATGATAAGTTTAAAAGAAGTGACAGGCCAGATCGTTTCCGTAGTTTGACATTACTGTCAGTGATTTTCTCTCCGTTGTTGGGGAAAAGTTTTTCAATGATTACCTAAGGATTGACACAAAAAAGTTTCCGATTTCTGTAAAATGAAATTCGTACATGTACATTTTGTAGCAGATTGAATGAATAAATTTTCGAACCGTGGAAGATACCAGATCGCAAACATTATAAGTTGACAGAATTCTCTTTATTGTTCACAACTTTCCACTTCGTCCGTGATTTTTAACAATTTTAATAAATAAATCATAAAGAAACAAAAAAACACGTTTCTTTTCTAATATTTAGTGAATACTTGTGTATTACATGAAAACGTGTAGGAAACGTGTATTGATTGGCTCGATAAAAATACATAATTGGGGAGAACAGTAAATTACATTAGCTGTGTATTCATTGGCTACAAAAATGTATTTGGACCAATCGCTGTGCTCGTAACAAACCGTTTTCGACTAGAACAGAAGAGTTATCTACCGTTGAAGTTACAGTAAAATATGTCCGGTTTTGGTAAAACAACAATTTTTAACGGTCTTTTAGGCAATCGCCCAAACGTTTTTTGTTGGGACAGTGACTACCTAATTTGGAGCAGCTTTTGGTCGCCCGAATAAGATATTAGTCGCATTTGCACTGCTTGGAATTTACGCTTTTCAGCTTTAGAACCCGAACCTTCAACAGTATTTTGGCTTATATTTCCATCAATGTTGCATCAGGCAGGCCAGTTTCATAATCAGTTGATTCAACCGGTTTATTTTTAGCGCAAAATTTTGTGAGAAGGTTTTGTTTTTTGCTAATCGTGGTCACTTGCAAGCGTTAAAAGTACGTGATTTAAAACTTTTATGTCCGAGCTCAAAAGACCAGAAAATCAAAATCGGAATTTAAATTGAAAAAAAAATTATCAGTGAGGGAATTAAAATGTTCCGGAAATATCCACTCGCCGTCTGGCTATCAATATGGAATTTTTACTCGCATTTTACAAATGTAACTCGCAAATGCGAGTGTTTTGGTCGCATTGTAGAGCCCTGAAAACAGCAATACTATGGAAAATGGTCCCGATAAAAAATGCTAACAACCCATATAAAAATAATAATAATAAGCAGGAATTGTGTTATTCCATCAGCCAAAAAACCCAAGTCTTTTAACACGAGTGATTCACAGACTTGTAATATTGACCTGTATCTTGAACACCATATTAAGGTTTAAAGTTTCAATTAAAACACATTTTTGTTTGTTATCTGATACAACTATAGTAAACTTCATAATAAAACCTTTCTTATAGAGTTATAGAGATCTATATTAATATTAATTTACCTGATTTGGATTTGATATTACAGATTGCAGAAGTGGTAAACCTATCTCTTGACAAATACTTCCCTGATGATGTAAGGATCATTGCAGAACCTGGACGTTTTTATGTTGCCTCTGCTTTCACCATCGCTACCAATGTCATAGCTAAGAGGGTTGTAGCCAGGGACCAACAAGGAGAAAGTACGTATCAGTTTAAGTATAGAAGCATTTTATTTATAGCATCCAACTTTATAAATAGTGTCAGGTTTGATAATTCATTTTGTCTATTACAATATTCTTACTATGAATGTTAACAATTACTGCTGTTTTGATAATATTATATTGAATTAATAAAAGTAAATTTTCTGAATTTTTTCATATTCATATTTTACAGTGATTTTTTAGCTCACCTGGCCATAGGCCATGTGAGCTTTTGTCATGGGTAAGCGTCCGTCCGTCCGTTAGCTTTTCACATTTAAATCTTCTTCTCTGAAACCGCTGAACAGAAATCAGCCAAACTTGCCAGAAATGTTCACTGGATGGTCCTCTACCAGATTTGTGTTTTTGTTGCTGATTTGAAATCCAACATGGCTGCCAGGGCCCATAATGTGTTCTGATTGGTTGAAATTTTAAAAATCTTCTTGTTAGAAACCACTAAACCAATTGAATTGTGACTTTGCAGGAATGATCATTGGGTGGTCCTGTACTAAACTTGTGAATCGTTTGCCGATCGGAAATTCAAGATGGCCACCATGACTCAACTTAGTTTAACATTGGACCCTATGGGAATTTCACATTTTCATCTTTTTTTCTGAAACCACAAAACAGATTTGAATCAAACTTGGCAGAAATGTTCATTGGATGGTCATATACAAGATTTTTGTTTTTGGTGCTGATCGGAAATCCAACATGGCTGCCATGGCCTATAATGTGTTCTCATTGGTCGAAATTTTAAAAATCTTCTTGTCAGAAACCACTAAGCCAATTGAATTGTGGCTTTGCAGGAATGATCATTGGGTGGTCCTGTACTAAACTTGTGAATCGTTTGCCGATCGGAAATTCAAGATGGCCGCCATGACTCAACTTAGTTTAACATTGGACCCTATGGGAATTTCACATTTTCATCTTTTTTTCTGAAACCACAAAACAGATTTGAATCAAACTTGGCAGAAATGTTCATTGGATGGTCATATACAAGATTTTTGTTTTTGGTGCTGATCGGAAATCCAACATGGCTGCCAGGGCCCATAATGTGTTCTGATTGGTTGAAATTTTAAAAATCTTCTTGTTAGAAACCACTAAGCCAATTGAATTGTGACTTTGCAGGAATGATCATTGGGTGGTCCTGTACTAAACTTGTGAATCGTTTGCCGATCGGAAATTCAAGATGGCCACCATGACTTGACTTAGTTTAACATTGGACCCTATGGGAATTTCACATTTTCATCTTTTTTTCTGAAACCACAAAACAGATTTGAATCAAACTTGGCAGAAATGTTCATTGGATGGTCATATACAAGATTTTTGTTTTTGGTGCTGATCGGAAATCCAACATGGCTGCCATGGCCTATAATGTGTTCTCATTGGTCGAAATTTTAAAAATCTTCTTGTCAGAAACCACTAAGCCAATTGAATTGTGGCTTTGCAGGAATGATCATTGGGTGGTCCTGTACTAAACTTGTGAATCGTTTGCCGATCGGAAATTCAAGATGGCCACCATGACTCAACTTAGTTTAACATTGGACCCTATGGGAATTTCACATTTTCATCTTTTTTTCTGAAACCACAAAACAGATTTGAATCAAACTTGGCAGAAATGTTCATTGGATGGTCATATACAAGATTTTTGTTTTTGGTGCTGATCGGAAATCCAACATGGCTGCCAGGGCCCATAATGTGTTCTGATTGGTTGAAATTTTTAAAATCTTCTTGTTAGAAACCACTAAGCCAATTGAATTGTGACTTTGCAGGAATGATCATTGGGTGGTCCTGTACTAAACTTGTGAATCGTTTGCCGATCGGAAATTCAAGATGGCCACCATGACTTGACTTAGTTTAACATTGGACCCTATGGGAATTTCACATTTTCATCTTTTTTTCTGAAACCACAAAACAGATTTGAATCAAACTTGGCAGAAATGTTCATTGGATGGTCATATACAAGATTTTTGTTTTTGGTGCTGATCGGAAATCCAACATGGCTGCCATGGCCTATAATGTGTTCTCATTGGTCGAAATTTTAAAAATCTTCTTGTCAGAAACCACTAAGCCAATTGAATTGTGGCTTTGCAGGAATGATCATTGGGTGGTCCTGTACTAAACCTGTGAATCGTTTGCTGATCGGAAATTCAAGATGGCCACCATGACTCGACTTAATTTTAACATAGGACCCTATGGAAAAAATGTTTAAAAGTCTTCTCCTCTGAAACCAGTAAGTCAGTTTAAAGCAAACATGGGATGAATGGTCCTTAGGTGGTCAACTTTCAAAATTATGTCCTGTGACCCCGACCTCCATCCAAGATGGCAACCATCAGCGAACATAGTTTTAACATAGGACCCTATGGGAAATATATTTAAAAATCTTCTTCTCTGAAACCAGTAAGCCAATTTAAAGCAAACATGGCATGGATGGTCCTTAAGTGGTCAATTTTCAAAATTGTGTCCAGTGACCCTGACCTCCATCCAAGATGGCCACCTTCAGCAGACATACTGTAGTTTTAACATAGGACCCTATGGGAAAAAATGTTTTAAAATCTTCTCCTCTGAAACTAGTAAGCCAATATAGCAAACATGTCATCGATGGTCCTTAGGTGGTCAACTTCCAAAATTGTGTTCAGTGATCCCGATCCCGATCTCGGTTCAAAATGGCCGCCGTCAGCAGACATAGTTTTAACATAGGACCCTATGGGAAAATTGTTTAAAAGTCTTCTCTTCTGAAACCAGTCAGCCAATTTAAAGCAAACATGGTATGGATGGTCCTTGGGTAGTATACTTTCAAAATTGTGTCCGGTGACCACGACCTCCATCCAAGATGGCTGCCATGAGCAGACATAGTTTTAACATAGAACCCTATGGCAGTATGGGATTTGAATAGTAACTTAGATGTATTCAGCATGCAGACATTCTTAAGAGGACTTATTTATGTCAGGTGAGCGATACAGGCTCACCTGAGCCTCTAGTTTTTCAATTTCATCATTGAATAAAATTAAGATAATTTGTTCAATAAAATTACAAGTAAGAAGACTCTGAATACTGATGGTAACCATATATTGTTGTAGTTTACACAGGACGTCGTGGTCATGATCGTATTGTAGTTGGATTTACAATTACCTATGCAATCAGTGCCTATCACCACTACAGTTGTGAGTTCGAATCCTGCTCATGGCAAGGTGTACTCAATACAACATTATGTGATTAAGTTTGTCAGTGGTTTTCTTAGGGTACTCTGGTTTCCTCCAACAATAAAATTGACCGCCACAATATAACTGAAATATTATTGAAAGTGGCGTTATACCCCATAGCCATTGTAGTTTACAAGTAGATCTTATTTACAGATGATGGACCAGTTGATTATCCCTCTGCCAACGATGAACCTGCCATGATGTATTATGTCAATGATGGAGTATATGGATCATTTAACTGTCTTCTGTATGACCATGCTATTGTTGTACCATCATTAGCTAAGGTATGTATGGCTGTACATTCAGGCTAATGACTTGTCTTACTTGTCCTGCTTCATATTAATTTCAGACAAGTAAAAAGTAACAAATACCAAAGGACAAGTACAATGTCAAATTAAAATGATGTTCAGACAAGTAACAATAACTTTGGGACAAACAGAATTTACATATCTCTTGTCCATTGGACAAGTTGTAATAAAAGTTATTGCAGAAGCCTGGCAGGTCTTATATAAAGTACCAAAAATTCAAATGACAGCTTCTAGATATTTTTCGAAAGAGGAATAAAACTGTGTGTTTGAATTGGAATGAAAAATTAAAATCTGTACAGGGATGTATTAATACAATGTTTATAAGAGGACTACTGCAAGCAAAGGTTGCATTTTTTACGGGATATTGTGTAATTGATCAGTAAATGATATGTTGTAATATAATATAAATGAATGATATGTTTAAGCTTGGTGCATTATGTGGTTTAAACAATAGATAACTTTCAATGGTCTATTATGATCGGTTATGTAAATACAGGCTCATACACACCCAAGATTTGTCCAAAAATGCTGGTAATGAGTTGCCACTTCATATTTCCACCTTTTTTAAAGGTATGATATTTTTTTCTCTCAGGAATAATAAAATTAAGGTCAGTTTCAGTTAATAGAGAATTTTCTCTAGTTTCTGTTGGTATATAACATACAGTAGCACTTTAATATAATATCCTTTTCATAGAAAATATTAACCGAAATATGATAGTATGTGATTCTTATTAACAAAATAGTCATTCACAAGATTAACAAGGAATTCTATGAGGTCATCTTCTTCTTTATCTATATTATATACAGTTATTCTTTTGTTGAGAGTGTGAGGAAGAACTGTGACGAGAAAGAATGGAAAGAATTCTGATAAAATTGGTATTTGTTGCTTCTCAGCTAAGTACGCAGCATTAAGGAGAAAGAGCAAAGACTGGTTACCTCAGAATCAGGATAATGTGTCTGAGTGGGGCGACATGTCTTCTATCTGCAGACTGTTGTTTCAGTGAGCTAGCACTATAAAAAACCAACTCAGCGTGTTGGTCTAATACAAAGTGGACCTTATCATCATCTCATTGAAAATTAACTTCTTCTCGCCATGATATAGCTGAAAAATTGCTGAATTGGCATTAAACAACAATCACTCACTTTCCGAAACCCATGCTGTCCCGTACGTAAGCCATATTTCCATGAAAAGTACATGCTTGAAATATAAGATCTTAACTTTAACTTGAATGGTATCAAGGTACCTAAATATAAATAACTTTGGTTTTGATTAGCACCAATTAATGTAGTACTAACAAGACATCATTGTCAATTGTCCCATACGTAAGGTAAAAAATTTTGCTATATTCCTTTACTGACATGCATTCTTTGCATCATTACATCTCTAATACACTGATGACTACATAAACATAGGTTTAACTCCTTATATCCATCCAAAAAGTTGTTTATAGAGATGTAAGAATGTTTTGTTCTTTCTTCTCAAACTTAACAAAATATTCCCATTTTGTCAAGAATAAGCTATAAAATAAACAGTCACATTTGTAAAAAAAAAAAAGTAGAAAACTAGAAAATAAGAATACATTTCATTACTTTCTAAATTAAATGGAAGGGAAATCCACAACAAAATAAATATTGCAAACTTTTGTCCCATATGTAAGATGTTGGGATTACACCATATATTCCTATATATGTGACAACAAATATCATGTTTTTCCTTGTAAGAATGCGTCAAATGCTACAATTTTAATTCTGAATACTATACAATGTCAGGGTTTGAAATTAGCGGTCGCCCACTCGCCATTTGCGAGTAAATTTCAGTGTGGGCCCTTAAAATTCTCATCTCAGTCGTCCACTTGGCGAGTAAAAATTAGAAAAAATAAAATAGTGTAAATCTACATGTAATAATTCCTATTCACCAAGATCGAAATCCGAAAAATATTGACATTTCCATCGATCGATTTTAAGCCCGGATTTTTTGCCTTACAAGTTGTTTCGGCCTTATGACAGATTCGGCCGTAGTTGATTCGGCCTTAGTTGATGCGGCCTTACGCAAATCCGGCCTTATATCAAATTGATGTTCCGGCCTTATCATATATGTATGCGGCCTACGGCAAATCTGGCCTTATATCAAATGGAAAAGAATAATTAAAAAATAAAAGTTCTATTTAAATTTTAAATATTATTTAAATATTCATGGTATGATGAATAAAATATTGGAACTTGTAGTGTTTTCACAAGATTTACTCGTAACTCAATATGAAAAGCCATAATAAATCGTTATTATTTTAACAATTTTTTAATTAGTAATTTTTGGTAATAATGACGGAAATCATTTCAATTGAAGTTGATGATTAGAAAAACAATTCAGGTTGATATACCAAGCTGTCAACAAGCGAAATTCCTTAGATGTTCTCTTGCAATTAATTATCATTTGTTTAATAGTCGTATAATTGCACTGGCAGTATGATTATAAGGGTTACCAAAAAGTAAAAGGAAGCCATACTATAAATTACTCAAAAAGTACTCCAATTCTTTTGATGAAACCGCACTAATATGTGCACATTTTGGTGATGGTCCTACTATTTTCAAAACTATCAACTATGTCGTTTCCTTGTATTGTGTGTGAGCAGAACATCCGTCCAAAGCAGCATGCTTTAGAGTGTGACAGTTGTTTCCAGTGGCAACACAGACTATGTAATAGTAGGACCATCACTTAATTATTTACTCAAATCATCACAATGTGTCGTTTTATTGTATGTATCATATATATCCATAGATACACATCATTGAGGCCGCATTAATTAACCAAGGCCGTATCAACTAAGGCCGAATCAACTAAGGCCGCATTTGTTTAAGGCCGGATTTGCATAAGGCCGAATAGTTTTCAGGCCGAATCAACTCGAAAGCATTTTTTGTTTTGATATTAAACTGATATTCGCTTATATTACGCTTCGCTCTATGAGCTGAGTAATGAAGTATAGTAGCCCGGAAACCAGCTTATTTTGATGTATGCGGATCTTATCTCCAGTTAAGGAGATCTACGGCTGTTCTATTTAACACCTCCGTATAAGGATGTCAATTTTTGCATTAATTTTGCGTCATTTAAGGATTGAAATAAAGAATTTAGTTGTTGTTGTAAAGGGATTTAGGTAACAAATAATTCTTTTAACAACGATGATTTCTCTGGTGTCTTTATATTGCACAAACCATGCCGTTTTCTGTTGAGTCATATTACGGAATTTTATAGTACACTTTTCCGACTTTGATTTTTAATTTTACATGTTCGTTCAAAATATCCGGTTAGCGAAATGTTTCGCCAAGACGATTTAGGTCAGCTCTTTTTGGGGAACTCTGGGCCTCTTAAAAGGCAAAATGAACAGAGAACACAATATTTTAGAGATTACGAAAAGCCCAAACGCTCTAGACAATTTTTAAAGGAATGGAAACAAAACCGTCCATGGTTAGTTGATACTGAAAGTGAAACCGGCATGATTTGTTAATAAATAAATAAAATAAATAAATACAGTTTTATTTAAAGTCGATACATACCACAACATACATATTGCAAAGAACAAAAAAAAAAATGAAAATTCATTTACTACAAGATGTACAAGCTACCAACATGCCCACCATATGTCAAGCTCTAAATCGCCCCGAAATTTGACTTCAACCATAAATTTCTGAAGTCATAGTGTATTGGTGCATGTAAAATAATTTTATTTTGAGGAAAATGTTTTGGAAATTTGTTATCTTCTGTATTAAATTATAGTTTCTGAATGGCCACTTTTGCTGCCAGGAAATGGCCAGAATGCAGGATTTTACACCATTTATCCCAGGGCTTCCGGGGGCCTTCAGCGGACCCCTTGTGCCGTAGGGCACCTTGCAAGCGAGGTGGCAGGCGAGCTATGCGTGCCTGATGGGCCCCTAACAAATTGTGTGGGCTACCAAAATTAATTTGAAGGGGGCCCACTTGGCCCCTAAAATATTTCCTTAGCTTCAAACCCTGAATGTGTTGACTTCTTAGTTAAATCAGCTTAGTCAATCTTAAATTTGTTTATTTTTTGCAAGAAACAACAATTGATATTTGTATTTGCTTCTTTTTTGGAAAAAGAATAGCTGTCTGGTGATTCTTTGCTGATTGTTTCATATAAAATTAGTTTAAATGGTCTGATTTACTATTTCTACCACCTTACTACTCTGAAACACTGGGTTTTACTTGTGAATATGGGCTATAAAATCTTACGTATGGAACAAAATTGTAAAAAGTATTATTTTATCCTTGTAAGAATGAATCAAATGCGACAATTTGAATTCTGAACACTATACAAAATGTAGACTTCATAATGTAATCAGTTTATTCAGTCAAAAATTTGTTTATTTTTAGCAAGAAACAGGAGTTAATATATATGTGTTGTTTCTTTTTAGAAAAAAAGGTGATTCTTTCTGATCGTTTTTATATCAAATTTATGTAAAAGGTTTAGTTTACAATTTTCACCACCTTATTTCTTTGAAACAATTGGAAGATTTAAATAGAATTATTATTTCATTTAATTTTAATAAACATGGTCAATTAAATCTTACGTATGGGACAAGAATATGGAAAATAGAACATTTTATAAATACAAAATGTAGTCTATTGTGAATTTTATGTAGGGATGGCAACGATTACTCGGTTAACCGTCGGAAAGATCGTATCCGGTTAGCTATTTTGCGATTCGATTATTCGTTAAGTTTTGATAAAATATGATGAAAATATCTTGATCTTGTCACTGTTTTCTCAATTCATAAAAGTTAAAAAATATTTAAAGTACATGTATAGTGTAACAGTAAATAAACTTAGATACCGGATTAAATCAATAATTAAACAACTGTGATAAGACACGATAACTATCCCTCGGGCATTCGTGTTTTTACAACCATAACTAATCACAACAATTGTAACTGTTCATCTGTCTAATTAACTTGCAATTGAAATGTTAAGTTTCATTACAAAATGCCTCCACCACAATCGAAAGCTTGGTCGTATCTTAAACGAGATGTGGAGTCGAAAATTGTGAAATGCAAACTGTGCAATTTAGAAATGACATATACGGGAGGAACTAGCAATGTGCTTAATCATTTAAAGCTAAAACATTCATCAGATATTTCTGGGTGGTTTACGCGTGAGAGGTGTGATCCTAACGTAAATCCTTTAAAGTGGTGGAAAGAAAACAGTATCAAATATCCCAGATTGTCAGTGCTTGCGCGTCAGTATCTCAGTATTCCCGGAACATCCGTACCGTCTGAGCGCATATTCTCAGCCACAGGATTACTCGTCAATAAATTAAGAAACAGATTATCTTCTCCTGTCGTGGACCATGTCATTTTTCTTAATAAGAACTGTACCAGAACAAGCAGATACACAATAGACTGTGACAATGTTTAATCTTAATCTAACAAAAGAACTGTACAGATAGATTTGGTTTGTTTCAATGTTTGTAATTCTGTATGTAATATAAGTTTATTATTGACATCGCCTTATTGATTTGCCCCTTGCAAGATTACATCTGAACAATGATATCTACCGGTTAACTGAGTAATCGGTCGGAAAATTATTCGAGTAACTGGTTAGTAAATTCTGAACGGTTTGCCATCCCTAGTTAAAAGAATAGTAAAATTTCATAATAAGTATGTTAAATGAAGAATAGTTTAGCTTGTGTGATTTTTAGCTCACCTTGCCAAAGGCAATGTGAGCTTTTGCCATCACTTGTCGTCCGTCGTCCATTAACTTTTCGCATTTTAATCTTCTCGTCTGAAACCTCTCACCCAAATGAACTGAAACTTGGTAGGAAGGATCTATGGAAGGTCCTCTCTAAAGATTGCTCATTTTGTCCCGATCTATTAACAAAAATGGCCACCACAGGCAATTCTTGTTTCTGATTGGCCGATTTTTATTAATTTTCTCCTCCGAAACCACTTGGTCAAATGAACCGAAACTTGGTAGGAAGCATCTATGAAAGGTCATCTATAAAGGGTGCTCATTTCATCCCGATTCGTTAACAAACATGACCGCCACAGGCAATTCTTGTTTCTGATTGTCCGATTTTTAAAAATCTTCTCCAAAAACCGCTTGGCCAAATGAACCGAAACTTGGTAGGAAACATCTATGGAAGGTCCTCGATAAAGATTGCTCATTTCATCCCGATCCGTTTACAAACATGGCCGCCACAGGCAATTCTTGTTTCTGATTGTCCGATTTTTTAAAATCTTCCCCTCCGAAACCACTTGGCCAAATGAACCGAAATTTGGTAGGAAGCATCTATGGAAGGTCCTCTATAAAGATTGCTCATTTCATCCCGATCCGTTAACAAACATGGCCGCCACAGACAATTCTTGTTTCTGATTGGTTCGTTTCTAAAAAAACATCTCCATTGTAGTAATACATTACATGTAGGTATTCACATTTTAATATTCCTTTTAGCTCACCGTGCCAAAGGCAATGTAGGCTTTTGGCATCACTTGGCATCCGTCGTTTGTTTTCTGTCATCTGTTAACTTGTCACATTTTAATCCTCTCCTCTGAAACCCATCAGTCAAATGAACTGAAACTTAGTAGGAAGCATCTATGGAAGGTCCTCTCTAAAGAGTGCACATTTTGTTATGATCCATTACCAAACATGGCCCTCCACAGACAATTCTTGTTTCTGATTGGCCAATTTTTAAAAATCTCCTCCTCTGAAACCGCTTGGCCAAATTAACCGAAACATGGCAGGAAGCATCTATGGAATGTCCTCTATGAAGATTGCTCATTTACTGTCTTGTGTTTTATTGGATTGTCAAGTTGTTGGATGTTATTCAATTAGATTTTCTTTTGTAATTATTATTTAAATTAAGCCCAACGGATCAGACATTCAAATCTGTTTCAGTGAGCAAGCACTAATAAATCCTACTAAGGGTGTTGGTCTAGTACACCTTATCATCATCTCATATGAAATTAACTTGTTCTTGTCTTGATATAGCTGAACACTTTCTGAGTTGATGTTAAACAACAATCACTCACTCAAATCTGAAGATAGTATAAATTAAATGTTTAAATTGTGTATCAGTAACATGTTTTATGTACAACTAAATACAGATTACAGGAACATTTTATATGCAACATGAAGTATTATTTTACAATTGTTTACATTTTCTATCATCAGAAGTATGACATGGACATTTTGTACAGCAGCAGTATTTGGGGACCTACGTGTGATGGCCTTGACTGTATACTACAGGAATGTAAACTTCCTGAGTTGAGGAGTGGGGACTGGATCTACTTCAGAGACATGGGGGCTTACACTATTGCCTCAGCTTCTGGGTTCAATGGCATGCCTCCGCCAAGACAGTACTTTGTATGTGCTGTGGGTCTATGGTAAGACATATTATTTAATTTTTTACGAGAAAACACAATCTACTCATATGCTTTAACGTATTTGTACATTTATTTGACAACAAAATCCAAGGACTTTAAAGAATATAAATAATAAATAATGAATAACCAATTGAAGAATGAGTCATTATGTAGTATAATAAAACCTTATGTTGAATTTGAAGGGACCAAGCTATATTGTTTGAATTAACTGAGTATGGAATGAATTAACTGAGTATGGAAGTTGTCAGGTCAAATGTGGGTAATAAATACTATAAACAGACCATAGTTTTACTTAAGAGTTAGACAAGAAAACAACTTCTATTCTTATTCTTAATTGTCTTAAACTGGTCAAATTTTCACACTACAGTAAAACTCTTGTTAAACAGCCACCGTTTGTTCTGCAAGAATTTGGCGATAAACTGAGGGAAGCCTTAAAAACCGGAAGTATGGACACGGAATGACCATCGGAAATAGAATGACAAATTTATGGATGGTGGTTGTTAACGGCTAAGAAGTCAATAAATAAACAATAATAATTTGTTTTATCTTATGTAAACAATATTTCAGGATACAAACATGAATTACAGAAATTATCGTTTGTAAATAAAGTTTTTGTAAGTCATCAAACTTATTTACACGTACATTTCGACATCGCAATACGATGTTGTTTGCGAGGAGTTCCCTGATCAACCTCAGAATCACAAGTTTCTTTATTTGATATGATATCTCCGACAGTTCTATGCTTTACGAGTAATTCCCCAAAAAATAGAGAAATAATTTGCTATTTGTTGCGGCGTGCTTTTAGGATGTTTCTTTGCATAGTCTATGATTTCATGTTTATATTTGAAATCAAGCAGATTTCTTTTCCGCCTTGGAGTAGACATTTTTACACTACGAAATGGAAGACACTGAAAACTGCAAACATATTTTATACACAATTAAAAGATTTCACAATAAAACTATTTTTATTGCACAGGAAATTAAAAACCTTTCCTGTGTATCAGTTGGTGTTCTTCAAGGTATACATTTTTTTTCCAAGATGAACTCTTCCTGTGAATAAATACTATACCAATTGTCTTTTGTGAGTTCCACTCAATGAGAAGTGTTAATGTCTCAATGAAAGTCAATCATTCTTTGATTAATTTTGCTGTACAAAAAATAAGCTTGTAATGAAACCTATATTTAAATAAGGACATGCATTTTCAGAGCAAGTGATTATATTACAAATTGATGTCAGTTGTACACTTCTTTTAAAGAAATTTTCATTGTATGTGGTCAGCTATATATTATTTTTACTAATCTGATTTCTAATTGTGTTACAGGAAAGAAGTCTATCCCAATGTTGTAGAGGATGAAAAGCCAATGAAAAAGTTGCCACCAATGAAATCTAGGCATTATGTATTTGAAACCACAAACCAATTTACCCAAGGTGTTCTTCCTGAAGTGATTGCTATTGGAGATTATGATGTAGACATGTAACAAACCACAAACTCTCTGTTTAAACAATTCTTTAATCTATGTTTGATTTTTGATTTCTGTTTTAAATATTGTTTGATTATCTTTTGAATATTGTTTTTGTCTTCAAGAACATTTTGATCAAGTGTGTGTCATTGTCCAATAATTTTGTATAATTTTATATTCCTATTGCTGTCATTTTAAAATTTTCAAATATTTTTCAACTCAATAACTTTTGCACAATATTATCTTCAAATTATTTTTTATTCACATGTTTTTGAGAAAACAAAATTAAAGTAGAACAGATATTCATGTAATCACAAATTACTAGGGACTTGAATTTAATAAGAGTTATCAAGAAAGTTAAATTAAATCCAAAAATATAAAAATAATGGAACCATGTATCATTCCAAATGTCCCTTTTATTGCAACAATATTCTCCAAAAATGTTAACTGTTATATAATGAAATAATACTTTAATGATACTTTTCATGAATAGGAATCTAAAATTATTGATTTATGTTACATTGTAACGATATAGTTGTCTGGTTATACAAATAGTAGGATCACCTGCATTAAACCATTACATTGGCCAGAAATAGAGGCATTAGAACATTTAACAAATAAAACCAAAACAAAAATAATTTGATTGTTTTTATTTAACCCAGTACATGTTATATATTCTATTAATTATGGTAGTGTAACTCAATCTGATTAAAATCATATATCTCACTTGTTCCTCTTTACTGGTATGTATGTAAGACTTGGATCGACGTCCAATCCTCGAATCCATGTCCGATTACTATGTCATAGACATCTGTACTTCAGATCTATGTCCTGTTTTCAAATTCTCAAATCTATGGTCATTTCTCAAATCGACGTATACCCTAACCATAACCAATAAATCGGCCATTGATCTGAGAATTTGGAAATGACCGTGATTTGAGATAAGGACATCAGTGAGCATTTGAGGAGTGGACACTGATCTGAATCTATCATGTATGCAAAAAATAGTATTGTTTGAATTGACTGGCTCAGTATATTGTCCTTTTACCAAAAACGAATTTGTTGGGAATGCTCTGAAATATCCTGATCAAGCAAGTATATGATTGGATTGGGTTATTGGTATTTAATGACTGTGAACAATATTGTGAGTCTGTTTTATTCCTAAAGGATACTTTAGTTCCCAGAGACAACTACAGACCTGCCACATGTCACTGAGTAAGTGTTGTTTAGCACCAAGTCAGCAATTTTTCAGCTATATCATGGCGAGAACAAGTTAATTTTCAATGAGATGGTGATGAGATCCGCTTTATACTAGACCAACACGCTTTGTTTATACTTTTATAGTACTAGCTCACTGAAACAACAGTCTGCGGATAAATATGTTCTCCCACCCGGATATATTTTCCTGATTCCAAGCCAACCAGTCTTTGCTCTTTCTCCTGAATGCTGGGTGCTTAGGGGAGAAGCAATACATATCAGCTTATTTTATAGTCTTTGGTTTGACCCGACCTGGGCTTGAACCCAGGATCTACCAGACTTGAGACAATGCTAACCATTACACCACTGATGAACCCAGGATCTACCAGACTTGAGACAATGCTAACCATTACACCACCGATGAACCCAGGATCTACCAGACTTGAGACAATGCTAACCATTACACCACCGATGAACCCAGGATCTACCACACTTGAGACAATGCTAACCATTACACCACCGATGAACCCAGGATCTACCAGACTTGAGACAATGCTAACCATTACACCACCGATGAACCCAGGATCTACCAGACTTGAGACAATGGTAACCATTACACCACCGATGAACCCAGGATCTACCAGACTTGAGACAATGCTAACCATTACACCACCGATGAACCCAGGATCTACCAGACTTGAGACAATGCTAACCATTACACCACCGATGAACCCAGGATCTACCAGACTTGAGACAATGCTAACCATTACACCACCGATGAACCCAGGATCTACCAGACTTGAGACAATGCTAACCATTACACCACCAATGAACCCAGGATCTACCAGACTTGAGACAATGCTAACCATTACACCACCGATGAACCCAGGATCTACCACACTTGAGACAATGCTAACCATTACACCACCGATGAACCCAGGATCTACCACACTTGAGACAATGCTAACCATTACACCACCGATGAACCCAGGATCTACCAGACTTGAGACAATGCTAACCATTACACCACCGATGAACCCAGGATCTACCAGACTTGAGACAATGCTAACCATTACACCACCGATGAACCCAGGATCTACCAGACTTGAGACAATGCTAACCATTACACCACCGATGAACCCAGGATCTACCACACTTGAGACAATGCTAACCATTACACCACCGATGAACCCAGGATCTACCACACTTGAGACAATGCTAACCATTACACCACCGATGAACCCAGGATCTACCACACTTGAGACAATGCTAACCATTACACCACCGATGAACCCAGGATCTACCAGACTTGAGACAATGCTAACCATTACACCACCGATGAACCCAGGATCTACCAGACTTGAGACAATGCTAACCATTACACCACCGATGAACCCAGGATCTACCAGACTTGAGACAATGCTAACCATTACACCACCGATGAACCCAGGATCTACCACACATGAGACAATGCTAACCATTACACCACCGATGAACCCAGGATCTACCACACTTGAGACAATGCTAACCATTACACCACCGATGAACCCAGGATCTACCAGACTTGAGACAATAATAACCATTACACCACCAATGAACCCAGGATCTACCAGACTTGAGACAATGCTAACCATTACACCACCGATGAACCCAGGATCTACCACACTTGAGACAATGCTAACCATTACACCACCGATGTGGTTCACATGTCACTGATAAAACTTATAATCACATCAACTCTTTTAGTGAGGATAGAAAAATTTTATATCCACCATATAATAAAGTTTTAACCATGGACTCTGTGTTTTAAATTCTCAGAAATAGCTCAACCATTTGAAAGCAAACTCGGCAGGTATGTTCTTTGTGTGGTCCTTTGTGTTGAAATGCTACCAGATCTCAGAATAAAAAAAAAATGATTGGACTTGATCTTTTAATGAATAATCTTTTTGTGTTAAAACGGATGATTTTTTTTATGCTCCCGCGACGAATAGTCGGTGGGGGGCATATTAACTTATCCCCTGTCCGTCTGTTCGTCCATCCGGATATAGATACATGGTTTTTCCGGCTATCTCCTACTACAGTGTTAGAGCTACAGCTTTAATATTTTGTATGATGTTTATACACATAATGGAGATGTGCATGTCCACAGGATTTTGATTTTCTTCAAATATTCTCAAAATGACAGGTAGTTGGACTTGGTCATTTTTTTTTCGTACTAGCTGCATAAAGGGAACATGGTTTGTCCGGCTAACTCCTCCTACAGTGTTAGTGCTACAGCTTTAATATTTTGCATGATGTTTATACACATAATGGAGGTGTGCATATCCACAGGATTTTGATTTTCATCAAATATTCTCAAAATGACAGGTAGTTCGACTTCAGTCATTTTGTTCGTCCGTCCGGATATAGATACATGGTTTGTCCGGCTATCTCTTCCCACAGTTTTAGAGCTACAGCTTTAATATTGTGTAGGACGTTTATACACATAATGGAAGTGTGCATGTCCACAGGATTTTGATGGTCAGGCGGGGGCATCATTTGTGTCTTACAGACACACTTCATTTTTAAAAAATCACTCCTAACAAAACAACTTTGTTCAAAATTATCAAGTGCGGGGAATACTTCTTTTCTAGTTTTCAATTATTCAACTGATTTCAGCTATTTTCCTCTGGAGAGAAATTGCCGAAAGTTGCTGGACACAGTCAGAACAGGTCAAAAATAGACCATTTGAAAGAATTTGTCTCGATTGCCCTTAATCCTAGCAAACCCTCGACTTGATAAACCCAATGCTTCCTAAAAAGCTCTTCAACAGGTGAAATCCCCTCTTTGCAAGTTATTTGACTTATTTTTATCTTCTGCTGTTTTTCTAATAACTGGAAGAAACCTGACGTGACCCCTGTTTTTATGAGTAATCCAAGTGATGTTAAGTATAAGTTATTGACCAGTTTCCTTGTTATTTATATTGCTTTCGTGCTTGAAAATGAATAGGGTTAAGGTTATGGTGTTTAATGCCACTTTCAACAATATTTCAGATATATCGTGGCAGTCATTTTATTGGTGGAGGAATGCGGAAAAAAAACCCATCTGCCACAAATCAGTCAAACTTTATCACATAATGTTGTATCGAATACACCTCTCCATGAGCGGGATTCGATCTCGCAACATTAGTGGTGATAGGCACCGATCACATAGGTAGTTACAAATCACGGCCCCAAAAATGAATGGGTATCAATTCAAAGATATCCAACCATCAATTGAATTTTATAGTACTTTGTGATCTATGTCTATGTAGTTTGTCTTATTCAAGAAGAGGGGTACTTCTTATATTATGGTATTTCGAAGTACGAAAACTATCCCATTCAGTTACTGGTGACCCGTTCGTATTAGACTAACAATCAAAATATAGATCAATTTTGCACCTTATCATGTTAAGTTAATCGGTGCGTATTTATAAACGATTTGTCTTGGCAAAAAAACTTTCATGGGCTTGTAATTAAATACTGGTATAATCCATTGATATATCATAGCTTGAAAATCCACCACCCATTTAGATATTAAAATAGATAATTTATGACCCAATCATATATTTGAAAGCTGAAAAAGTAGACACATTGCAGTGGCACGTCTGTATATAACCCCCTGGGCCAAATGATCAATGGTGGGAATTTTGAACTAATGAAGTCTATCAAGAGGGACTAAACTCAATATTTTGTGTAATTTTTGTTCTTCTTAGAAACCAAGTTAACAATGATAAATCCAAAATACTTGTTTTTAAATAATAAATAAGCTTTCCATTGCGTTTTGAAATTATTCAAAGTTTCTATCGCAAAGGCCGACATCGTGGTGAGGAACATTTCCGGACGAAAATCTTGAAAATCTAAAATATTAATCCACAATAAAACATATTCTAAAACTTTAATTTACCGGGAATTTACCAATTATAACTGAAACGAAAATAAACAGACGGAATTAAATCTCTACAAATTACTATGTTCCTAGTTCTATCTAAAAACACCTGTTTAATTTACCATGTAAATCCCAACGAGACAGTAGATCTGGAATACGATTTTCACTACCTGAAATGTGACTAACTTTAATATCAAAATTATTAATAGCAGCGATAAAGCATATTTCTCTTAACCAAGACTGTAGAAATTTATTTCTTGGAGCACCTGTATTTATGACACGCACAGTCCATGCAGTCACTAAATTATCACAATTGAAAACTATCTTTTTTCCGGAAAAATTACTTCCCCATGCTTTCAAAGCTACAATAAATCAATATGTAAATGTTCACTCAATATGAAATCCGGAAATGAACAATGAAAATATCTTCCGTTCATCCAACCTCCACAACCAATTAAACAGGAGTCGACAGAAACAAACTTGATCTGCTCCAGACCATTCTTCCGATAGCATCAAAGATACTCTATTATAACTGGGCAAACATGTACGCCACCAACACAAATCAAGTTTAAAACAAGATGAACTGTGAGCTAATGCTCACTTATGATACCCCCGCTCTTCGGCAAACAGGAAGTAGGAATCTGACGGGTCAAAAAACGCTTCCCACGATATGGGGTACCTATATGAAGCTTGTGACCAAATATCAGATTTCTTCCATCAATAGTTGCTGAGAAAAATGCGACGAAAAATGAGCATATATGTTCAATGTGTATAAAAATCAACAAAGTCGGCAAACAGGAAGTAGGAATCTGATGGATCCAAAAATGCTTCCCACGATATGGGATACCTATGTGAAGCTTGTGAGCAAATATCAGATCTCCGCCATCAATAGTTGCTGAGAAAAATGTGCATATATGTTCAATGTGTATAAAAACCAACTAAGTCGGCAAACAGGAAGCAGGAATCTGACGGATCCAAAATCGCTTCCCACAATATGGCATACCTATATGAAGCTTGTGACCAAATAACAGATTCCTGTCATCAATAGTTGCTTAGAAAAATGCGACGAAAAATGTGCATATACAAATGTATGTTAAATGTGTATAAAAATCAACAAAATCGACAAACAGGAAGTAGGAATCTGATGGGTCCAAAAACGCTTCCCACAATATGGGGTACCTATATGAAGCTTGTGACAAAATATCAGATATCTGGCATCAATAGTTGCTGAGAAAAATGCGACGAAAAATGAGCATATATGTTCAATGTGTATAAAAACCAACTAAGTCGGCAAACAGGAAGTAGGAATCTGACGGGTCCAAAAACGCTACCCACAATATGGTATACCTATATGAAGCTTGTGACCAAAAATCAGATTTCTGCCATCAACAGTTACTGAGAAAAATGCGACGAAAAATATCTTGGACGGACGGAAGGACGGACAGAGGTAAAACAGTATACCCCCTCCCCCTTCGGTATTGAAATCTGACCTTTTTGAGGAATTTCTCTTAACTAATTTAACAATCTATTGACAAAAATACGTCCTGGACGTACACACTGTGAAACAAAATTCAACTTACCCAATAAAGACTGCAATTCTTTTTTATTACAGACTTGCTTTATTAGCCAATCCAACACTAATTGTGAAATTTCAGCTAATCTTTGTTCATCAATAGATATTGTCAAATTTTTTGTATCAAATAAAATTCCCACAAATATCATTTTTGTGTTTGGCGGACAAGCCTTTTCGACCGATTCCTCAAAACCACAACGGCCAAGAATATGCCCTAAATTATTGAATGCATCACAACTTTTTTCCGGACTTTCACAACCGGCGGCTAAATCGTCCAAATAATTGAGAATGTCTATACCTATATCTTTACAAATGTATGCAATAGCAGATGTTGTTCTCATACACATGTAGGCGGCAGATCCCAACCCCATAGTTAAGACTCTATCGAAGTAAACGTGACCCCTCCACTTGTAACCTAAGAAATGGATGTCACCGGGGTCCACAACCATGCAATTGTCTGTAAGCACACTTTAGATCCCTTTTTAAAATCATACAACCTTGACCTTTTAGTTTAATCAAATGTATCAAATCATCAACATTTGGATAAGAAACTGAAATTTTGTTCCTTAAATATTCATCCTTCAAAATGCCAAAATTCACAGATTCTCCTTCAGGAAAACTAAAAATCAACTATATCTCGACGCTCACTGGAATCTTTTTTGGGTGCTGAATTTAAAGGAGATAGAGCAGTTGGTTCATTAAAAGGATTGTCTTTAAACGGTCCAACAACAGCTTGATATGAAGCTTCTTTTATCAAGTAACTAGTAATTTGTTCTGGAAAATCTGTGGCTCCCGTATGATTTCTACAAGAACTAGATCTAAACGAACTTCCATTATGTCCCACCGGCCATCCATACTCAAGGAAGTCACAAACCTGGTAGTCCCTGTAATTCAAGAGTTTTTGCCTAATATACGATATATTTAGTCTTGAAAACACAGGAATCCTTCAATCTTGAAAATTGTATAAACCAGATGCTCTAATTTTATCATGTGTTACAATATAATTTATCAAATTTTCTTTACTTAATGAACAATCTGAGCAAATTTACATTTAACAGAGTGCTTTGTTTTCCATAAAACCTTTTCCAAATTGTCGGCTTCAAAAACTTGCTGGAGTCATTCGTTATTGTGAGGACACGCAGATGAACACTCTGGGTGTTGACTTTTGATTTTATCCATCCTGTAACAAGTGGCACAAAAATGATTAACTTCACGCTCAACACCCCTTTTAACAGTTTTATGCGGGGAAGCTTTAGAGCATTTATTTGTTTGAAACAATGCACAATATCATGCGATTGGTGTTTTAGAATCTAGTTTAAAACTAGAACTTGTCTTTTTGCTGTAGTCCTGTTTAACATATTTAGATAATAATGGTACTCAGTGGCGGATTTAGAGGGGGCGTGCGGGGCGTGCGGGGCGTGCGCCCCCCCCCCCCCCCCTAAAATTCCCAAAGCATATGTTATGCAACGTTAATTAAGCAGTTCAATAAATAACTTTTTCATGAATGGTTAACTCGTGATCTGTAGTAAAATATTCTTACACATTGTAAATACACGTTGGATGTGTTCACTGATTCATATATGTATTCGCCGTCAGTAGTTCAAAGATTATTCCATTCTGATTGGTTCCGAGGTACCAGACATCAAATATTTTCTCACGCTAATTAAACATTATTTCTGCAGTCAATTTTACAACTACATGTACACGTGCTATTTAGAAATTATAAAATGGACGAAAATTCTAGGCCAAGAAAACAAGCAAGATTGGATACATTTCTGATTCCTCGACGAGACGAGAAAAGTCAAAGGTAAACTAAAAAGTAAATTCAATCAATACTTCGAATAATTAATTTAACAATTGATCTCATTTATAAAACATACAACGAAAACCTATAACGAGAGAATCAGATGATGAAACTGAGACAGTGTAGAGAAACTTGAGTGTCCCATGAAAATGGTCACTTCTCTTTAAATAATGATTCAAATAGTTCTTGAAATCGAAATTCTGCAATTTCATATGAAAAAAAAATTATAAGTTTGATTTGTATACAAATACCCGAAAATGTTGCTTTTTACTCTTCAAGTAAAGATCAGTAAAAATACGCGTTGGTATATTGTACATTAAAATACAAAAGTAACATATTAATAAAAAAAAAACTTAGCTGCAATTTATTTGTAACAATCTCTATCTGCCCGAGGTATCTGCACAAGAAAGTGTGAACAAATCCTTTGTCCGGTACGTTTATATTATTGATATCTACCAATGGATGTCTGTACAATTTTTTTACACATTTTTAACAACAAATTCTGACTACAATTTATTTGTAATTAATTAATATCTACAACTGCACATGAAAGTGTGAAAATAATGTCGACAAAATGGTCTATGCATATCTCGCACCTGATTTCCGTAAACACATTTCTCGAGAACTTTGATACATTTTTGTTTGTTTGATCTTTTAGTGTAATGAGGTTTTTACGCCCGTTGCTCAAACACTGGATGTCCGTCCGTCCGTCCGTCCGTCTGTAAGATTTCTGCAATCCGCAACTCCCCTGATTGTAACCACGCAATTGATTGACGTTAAACTATATAATGTACTTGAAATACATTGTAGTTGTCCACAATGGTTTTTAGATTTTTCATTGAAGGCCGGGTGGAGGGGGTAGGAGGATGATTCTGCAACCCGCAACTCCTAAATCAGGGGAGGATCCAGGGGGGGGGGGGGGCGCACCCGGCGCGCTCCCCCCCTAAAATTGGAAAAGATATGATTTTTTTGCGTAAAATGGTGATTTTTCACACGAAATACCCCAAAAATATTCGCGCCTCCCTCCGCTCGGCGCAATTTTTCTAAAGTGCGCCCCCCTAACTTGAAATCCTGGATCCGCCCCTGGTACTTCTAACTCACCTGGATTATCTTTCCAAGTTTTAACGCCCGTCTCAATCTGTCTAAGAAATGCGTCGTAAAAATCTAATAAAGCCTTCCATTGATAAATGTTACTGTAATACACTATTTTTTTCAACAAAGACAACCTAGTATTTCGTTCATCAATTTTTATTTTGCGTGAACTAATAATTTCTAGTTCTCCAGCAACTGACTCTGATGTATTAGAAGAATCCGAATCTGAATTTGAATCCATTGATTCTGTTGATTCGGAAACGGCGTGTTTTTTGACGACTTATTACTCTTACCGAAAAAGTACCCTTTTTAACCTTTTTCTTTTTCAAATCACGTTTCTGTTCATGATCATGTGACAAACAAGAAAAATCAGAACTATCGTCTGAACTATCTTGTGTAGTACAATCAGTAACATCAATATCAAATAATTTACCCTTCCTACAAATTTCCGACAATTGCTTTTCCACTATATCATTCAACATTTTTTTGTTTCTTAGTTTATCTAAATTCATCTCACCCTTTTTCTTCTTTTTCTGTACTAAGTCTTTATCCTTGCTGTGCGTCTGTTGTGCTTCTCGTCCTTCTTTGCAACTGCACCAATATCCTTCTGATCAAACTTTCCTGTAGTACTAACCCTCTGTTGATGTTTCACCAATAATTCCGGTCCGCTCGACTCATTACGTAATATCGGAACACTCGTATACCATTTCTTTGATGTTGATAGCGGTCCACTCGACGACACACGTGTCAAAGATTTCGGAATAGCCCCCTCCAACTCGTATTCCCTTTCCGATATGGAGATTTCTAACTCTTCAATTTGTTCTTTTAATATATTTATAACTTCACCTTTTATCTCGTCGTCAAATATATACCCGACGTTGGGTCTGAAATGTCTAAAACATCCTCGGCATAGTCTAAACCAAATTCATTTATAAGTTTATAATTTTTTTGTGGATTACCTCGTGTAATAGGCATGTTGACCGAAGGCAGTCTCCCGTGTAAGGCACACAAACAAATTCAATATATATTAAACAAAGGCGCTGTCAGTGAATTAAATAAAAATAACCAAAAGAAAGAGAGAAACAAACAAAAAAACAAAAAAACAAAAAAAATTGCCATACATATTTAAAGGCATACGGCTGTCAGAATTGAATTTGTTTTTTATTAAAAGCTGCCAATATTCCATGTTTTATACTAATTGCAGTTAAAAATTTTCATAATATACGTAAATAGCCTAGAACGAAGGAAATACGTCGCTGTTTGATTTTTTTCCATCCAGTCAAGACTCCAATGTTTACCTTCACAATATTCATACATTCATACGACCTACACAGTGAACTCATTCGGTAAAGCGTTTGCGCATGTGCGAAATTGTTTGTTGAAGAAAAAACACATGGCACAAACCAAAACATTGACGGATTCAACACGAAAACGACACAAAGAGGAGGATTCAGCAAGCTTTGTGTAAAAATTAAAAAGATGTTATACCGACCTACTCCATTTTTTAACACGTAAGCATAATTTAGTATCTTTTTTCGGCCGAATCATAGTTTAACAGTAGACTTGCATCGTAGTTTTTATATATTCTTTTATTCGGGAGAAAACGCTAGGTGATATCTCTTTTAAATTAGAGACTAAAATAGTGAGCTTCATGTCTGTTTTTTCCTAAAAAAAATATAATCAATTCAACTAAAGTGTTGTCAATAATATGCAATACAATTTGTTTACAATTTTCCCTTTATCGGGCCCCTTTGCAGAGCTTGGGTTTGTTTTTATTGATTTCATCACGTATTTCCGATTTTAAGTGTCATTCTTACTAAATACCATTATATAATAATAACTGATTACCCTGGGATCCAATTTCATAGATATATTTCTTAAATTATATTAATTCAAACGAATTTACATAAAAGATAACCAAAAACGAAAAATTAACAATACATATTTAAGAAAGGCTCTATTAATAAATTAATTTACCTCACAGTTAATCGACAAAATATGTGACGCAACAAAAGATAAGAAACAATATACAATTAAATGGCAAAATTTATTAGCTTGGTAACCCCAAGTCTAAAACCCCCCTTTTACAATGACATAAGGCCTGTTTTTTTAATTCTCAAACTTGTTTATGGTTGAATACAACCTGAAAACTTGTTTAAATCAGGGTACCGGTAAATTGAGAAACGAAAAGAAACGAAACGAAAACAAAATCCAACGAAATCTGTAAAGTAAGAAAACGAAATCCAACGAAATGAAACGAAATCTGTAAAGTAAGAAAACGAAATCCAGCGAAATGAAACGAAATCTGTAAAGTAAGAAAACGAAATCCAACGAAAAGAAACGACGAAATCTGTAAAGTAAGAAAAGAAAATATAACGAAAAGAAACGAAATCTATAAAGTAAGAAAGCAATATCAAATGAAAAAAAGAACGAATTCTGTAAAGTAAGACAAGAATCGAAACGAAATAAACGTTTATTCTTTGTAAGCACTACTAGAGATATCCAATAAAATTACGTAACTCGACCTAAGCTACCTATCGAGACGTATCTTTACCTATGAATTTACCTATTGATTGAAAATTACAATAACATTCAGCATTCATTCAAATACTAGTATTCCACATCTCAGTATTTTCTATTTGATACCGACTGGATGCACACTTCGGATTGATTTATTTATTGTTCAGTCGCTAATATTTCATGCATAATCGGGACGAGAACAAGTTGAAAAAAATCAAATTGATAAAGAAAAGCGAGGTTGGGATGGGAAACAGGAAAAACCATTTTTGACTGCAATGGCCTGGAAAAGGGGAGAGCTGGATAGAGGCGGACAATTTTGCCATCTGTAGCGGCCCCAGGGTAGCATAGGGGCATACTCTTACGAAATCTACAGATGGGATATTTGTTATACGTGCATGAAGAGTGGCACCCTCCACACACGTTGGCCTACTATGGTCCGCGGTAAGATTTTCCTCTAATAGCCTGACAACTCCCGAAGCTAGGGCTACCCTATTTAGCCATCGAGTCACCTAAGTTACACACCTTAGTTGCTCGGGGGGCTGAACATCGGACCCCCGGCCAGACTCTAAGTACTCTTAATCGGCTTTTACGAAAAGCCGAGATCTGCTTCAGGCCTATTCTTTATGACGCCCGGGACTCGCACAGGGCTTTCGGAAAACAACATCTTGAAAAATGTCCCGTCAAAATTATGCACATTAACTATATAATTAATATTTTCTTTAACGGGATAAGTCAGTAAGTGCACATTTTGGGAGCTACGTGCCCTAAGCACGGGCTGTTCGGTAGTTAGGGACCAGACAAAATTTATCAGGGGTTGGGACCGATGCATTTCAATTTTGCCTCTTAAAAAATCTTTGTCCCATGTTCAATACACAGGCATGTGGTTCAATATTTATGAAAAAAAACTACATGTCCCATGCCTAATTTCAATGAAAATAATATAGGTTTTACCAAATTCTGCCAAGAAAACGTGACTGAGGTCCCATGAAAACAAAAAGTTGCAAAAATATCTTTGTCCCATGGCCTTTTGCACTGGTCCATATTGCCTGGTCCCTTAGAGGCGAATTTTTGTTTCAGATACATGTCGTATGAGGAATATTAAGGTAAAAATTTAAAACAAGACGTCCGAAGGTTTAACTATCTGAAATTTACTAATTGAAAAGTTTTATAGATAACGTATGTACTTTTGTTTTTTTAAACCATTTCACCAAAACGTTGATAAACATTGTTTTATTTGAATAAATACCCCCTGCCTCAGTTTTAAAAGAGCATATTAAATATGTAGAGAAAATTCACTAAAATCCAATTTTCCATAGGAATCACACCCATTTGAAAATGTCTGGGCACGGGCATGTAGACCTAGAATAGATCAGTAAAGTATATATATTGTTTTAAAGCATACATTATTGTCCTTAGAAATAATATGGAGTTTGAATGGAACTCATTGACATTTGGTGGACATTGAGGCCTTGACTCTAATCCAACTGATTACCACCTAAAAGTTAGAATTTTTGTTTTGTAAATGAATGGTTCAAAATATTCTAATAGATATATGGATTACTAGTCAGGCGGGGTTTTGGGGCGTATGCCCCCCTACAAATAGAACAAATACGATTTTTGCATGAAATCTTGATATCAAAAAAATTTCTCGCTCAGCCCGCCTATTATTTTTTTTTTACTCTAACCTGAAATCCTGGATACGCCCCTGTATCTTAAAAACATATTGTTGAGAAATACAGTGTATGAGAAAACCATGAAAAATTTAGTCCAGAAACCATAGCCACTTACTTGATTTTTGTAAACTATTGGTGTTATTGATATAGGACCCAATATAAAACTTATTTTGACAAGAATGCTGGGCGTTATGTATATAAATGAGGCTTTGTAATTTGCTGTTTTGTCGGATCGTTGTCTCGTGGACATTTATTCAGCATCTCAGTATTTCCATTATTTTGGCAAAATAGTATTTTCGACAAACCTAAGACGGCCGAGCTATGAATTGTTATTGGAAAAATAATGATTTCGACAAATCAGGTGCACTACTAATCAGTAATGTAGAATTTGAATAAATTCTGCTCTAATAACAACCTCATTCTTTATATAGGGAAAATGTCACTTTACGAAGATATATATATAAGAATGTATACTATCAGATTAGTTTTCAACTGAAAGAGGGTGCATTTTTACATCTGGAAGCTATTTTGGTCCTTGTGAAAAGACATTTTCTCCATTTTTCCGAAGTTTAAAAAAATCAAAAGCTAGATAAAAATAAAGCTCGGTGTTCCTTATATTCGGACAAAGTGAAATAAAAGTTGAATAGGTAACTCCAAAATCGAAAAAGTTATGACTTGTCATCCATTTGTGATAAGAAACAACATCCCTCCTCCCCCTGGACACCCACCGAACATCGATTCCCATCATCACATTTCTTCTTCGGAAAACTGCCCACAAATGCAACCCTGAAATTTGATGATACTGCCTTATACATATGCACATCGGGTAGTATTGTGAGTGAAGGTCGTTTCGCAATTGAGATATACAAATGTAGACTTGCAAAAAAACACCCCCCCCCCATAAAAAGGAAAAATTAACGACATACTACTCCATCAAAACATCAAATACTCAGGGATGGAAATTAGCAGGGGCCCAGTTGCCCAAGGCCCCTAAAAATTTGGCTGGGCTATTAGAAATTGAGGTTTATTTTAGTTACTTAGATAGAATTGGGCTACTAAAAATTGTGTTTGTCTAGCAACTAATACCGGTATTTCCCTGTGTCTTTCCGTGAACTACTATGGGCGTTGGTGTTGTTGTGCATGGGGTATATACCCGCCTGTGTATTTTGCAAATTGATTTTTTTTCAACTTGTTCTCGTCCCGATTATGCATGAAATATTAGCGACTGAACGTTAAACAAACAACAATAAATAAATCAATTCGAAGTGCGCATCCAGTCGGTATCAAATAGAAAATACTGAGATGTGGAATACTAGTATTTGAATGAATGCTGAATGTTATTGTAATTTTCAATCAATAGGTAAATTCATAGGTAAAGATACGTCTCGATAGGTAGCTTAGGTCGAGTTACGTAATTTTATTGGATATCTCTAGTAGTGCTTACAAAGAATAAACGTTTATTTCGTTTCGATTCTTGTCTTACTTTACAGAATTCGTTCTTTTTTTCATTTGATATTGCTTTCTTACTTTATAGATTTCGTTTCTTTTCGTTATATTTTCTTTTCTTACTTTACAGATTTCGTCGTTTCTTTTCGTTGGATTTCGTTTTCTTACTTTACAGATTTCGTTTCATTTCGCTGGATTTCGTTTTCTTACTTTACAGATTTCGTTTCATTTCGTTGGATTTCGTTTTCTTACTTTACAGATTTCGTTGGACTTTGTTTTCGTTCCGTTTCGTTTCGTTTCTTTCCGTTTCTCAGTTTACCGGTACCCAGAGACGGATTTAGAGGGTGGCGTGCGGGGCGTGCGCCCCCCTAAAATTCGCAAAGCATATGTTATACAACGTTAATTGAGCAGTTCAACAAACAACTTTTTCATGAATGGTTAACTCGTGACCTGTAAGGCAAAATGAATAGTAATGATATTAGGAGTAAAATTGGGATATCATTCTAAAAAGCTCTACCCATTGATAAATGATCAGTATATTGTCCGTCCGGATGAAGCTTTTCGTTTCGCCGTTGGTTCATTCATTGAAAACGTATGATTCGTTCTTGTTTATAGACAAACAAAGGCGAATATGTTAACATTAATGCTGCATGAAACGATTCTGATCATCTAATTTAGTTACGTTTATCAGAAATCAATAACAAGTTCAATGTATTGACAATTTCCGCATTTGTTTGTCTATAAACAAGAACGGTCGAATCATGCGTTTTCAATGAATGAATCAAACGACGAAAAGAAAAGCCCACTCCATCCGGACGGGCAGTATTAACTAGAACCACCCGAAAGGACAAGCACCGAAAGTACAGACCAATTAGTGAAATGAGGAATGCGTTAAAACTAAACCAATAGTTATTTGAAGGGTTAACATATCGTGATCGATCAGTCAAGAGTTGAACAATTCGCATCACGGTTGTTAAAGAAAAGTTTTACTTTAGGTTCTTATAATCAGTCTGACAAAAACATACTGTTAACAATTATCCGACAAAATTAAAACTCAAAGTCAAGTTTTTTTGGTCTGATAAAAATGATGTGGTTGGTTCAAAATTGTCGTTCAAATAAATGTCTGTAATTCCTCAAACCCCCAGGGCTTCCGGAGGGCTTAGCCCCCTGGGCCCCCTACCAGGGCTCTGCCTTGGACCCGCTGGGGACCTTAAGCGGTCCCAAACCCCTCGCCTACTCACGCTCCCCCTAACCACAAATCCTGGATCCGCCCCTGGTACCCGTTTAAATCATGAACCATAAACATGTTTAAGATAGATAAAAAACGCAATGGTTGAAGAACAATATTTAAGAGAAATTTTCTAGTTCATTGATTATTTTTTAACAAAGTAAAATTAATTCTTCATTAACAAATAAAACAATTCAACCCTTAAACACACAAACAAAACAAAAACAACACAAAAAACAACAAATAAAATAATTTAATTCTGTATAAACAAATACAACAATGCAGAATGTCAATAAACAATTGGAAATGGCTTTATAATACACAGATGTTCCTATTACAAACATATACTAGTAATTAACAAGGTTCAAACATATTCTACCGTGCTTCGATCTCGGTTAAGATGTTCTTTAACCATTTAACCGCATGGTTAAAATCACACCGTAAAAAAACACTCAACCATAAAAAAGTTTAAAACCAGGTTCAGTGAATGGTTAAGAATTAAAAAACAGGCCTATAATAAAAATAATCTCATACAATAAGATAATAATACAGAACTAACTAAAAGTACAATGAATACAATGAAAAGCCATAGCATAAACACAAAACCCTTAGTAATGCTACTGAGAGGGTGGGTGGATAATAAGAAACAGAAAGGTGCTTGGATGCTGCCGGCTTGGCTAATAATACACGTGAATGCCATGTGGTGAACAGAAATGCTACTGAGACTGCGCGTGCAGGGATCGTCTCACGAGGGCCAATAAAACATGCGTGGCTAAAATTACATTTATCCTAAATTACACTTGACCTCACACAGTTAATCGACAAAATATGTGACGCAACAAAAGATAAGAAACAATATATACAAATGTCAAAATTTATTAGCTTGATGTCCCATTCGATGGTCTGGATCTGTATTTCCCACAAGGGCCGAAGGTACGCTTAATAGTCTGGGTAATCTGTTTCTGGCATAGACTCCCTTAAATACCGGTCTGGAGTGGTGATGTTTTTTCAATAGAGTGTCAATCAACAGCAAGATAAAAGAAACAGCATACAAATCACTGGTAAGACCTACAGTCGAATATGCCAGTTCAGTCTGGGATCCATACCATCAGAACAATATGCACAGATTAGAAATGGTACAACGAAGAGTAGTTCTAATAATAAAACCCTAAATGCTCGCTTACTCGCAAGGGTTATAACGGGATGCCATTACACATAATGGAGCAGCCGCCGATATTTTTTGCGCTCGCTTACAGAGTTTCTGACGCCTGCATTTATCAATAATAAGACATAACCTTTCCTTTTGTCCATTATTATAACAAGTTTTTATCACCTACCAATATTTTAGAATGTAATTCCCACGAAATAAAAATCCATCTCTGAACATTTTGAATTTCGTCATTTCCGGCCTCACTGTTTGGATTGTCGATACCATATTTGGCGGTTTGAGGCGTGAATATTTACATCAGCGTGTAGTAAGAAATACCATATTTAGAAAAGCTCCGCCTTCCGTAGTTTCCGGTTATGGAAAACGATCGATAAATTTGAACAAGGTTGTTGCTACCTTTGAAAAGCATATATTTCTCAGCTAAACCGATTTAACAAGGACTGGGATCATCAGTAATAGTTATAATGAAATGCTTGAAGCGTAAATAGTGAGTTTTTATGTTTCAACTGCAACTTTTTTTTTGCTCCATTGTGACGAATGGGACCGCGTTGTAGTTCTGCCGAGACACAAGTTTGTCACAGGAGCTACATTATTGCAGCTAAACGAAGAGCGGCGAGATACGTGACCAACCGTCATCACAACACATCATCCGTCAGCTCCATGATAGAAGATCTCAATTGGAAATCATTGGAAGATCGTAGGAAAATAGCGAAATTAACAATGATGTACAAACTGGTAAATGGATTGGTACTATTAAATACAGAGGATCGTCTAATTCCACCAGACAGAATATCCAGAAATAACAACACAAAGGCATACCAAATACCATCTTGCAGAACAGAAATAAGAAAAGAATCCTATTTTCCTAGAACCATCAGAGACTGGAATGCGTTACCGGATAACTGCGTCACCATCGGGAACCTTGAAATCTTCCCTTTATCTTTACGCTCATGATCTCGACCTCTGACTTCAATGTCTTCCATTGACGAATTTTCCAGTTCCGGTAACTTGGTACGTATTTTACGACCAAAAAGTAATTCGGCCAAGCTAACTCCTGTAGTTGAATGTATCGTCGCACGGTACATGAATAAATATTTTTGAAGTTCTTCTTTCCAGTTTTTCTTTTCGGCATGTGTAATCTTTAGTCGTTTCAAAAAAGATTTATTTTGTCGTTCGATTTCGCCATTTGCTTGCGGCCATAAGGGGGTAATCCGTCGTTGCGTAATTCCATTTTGTTCACAATACTGGATAGTGAATGAGATTGGAGAGAGTGTAAGGACCGACAACTCTGGGTAGAGATTGTAAAAAAGCGGAAGTTCGGAACTCTCGGGGTTTTAGATTTGAGGTAAGGAAAATACCGTTAAATAAATAAATAAATAAATAATAATAATAAATAAGCTTTATTTAGAGTTGGCATGGTTAAAACAACATACAACATAAGCTCTGTTGAGCTTTTAACCGACGTTTAAGATTCAAACAACATTAAGCTTCAAATTGTCCCGCTCGTTTAAATGTTGTTTGAATTATCCACGATCAATTTTGATTGGTGGGTAACAAAATCAAAAAATGCCGCTAAAACCTATTTAATTCGGGGGAAATTGCCAAGGTTGTGCCGATTTTGCACTATTTTGCGGAAGTATCCTTAAATAATCTGGTTCCCGAATACCCTGTCATTTCGCTCTCTGTTTACGAATGACACAAAAATTACCAGATCAACGACGAAAGTAGTTCTTACACAGCACGCGTGGAAATTGTTCACAAAGACCTGAAAGGGAAAAAAAATGGCTCAGCAGCAACAACAACAACAACAAGGCAGCTCATTGGGAGAAGCAAGCTCTAGTTTGGTAGAACAACTGAAGAGTGAAATAAGTCTGTTGGATACAGCCAGTCAACCACATGCAATCAGACTTTTAAATGATGGTAAACTAGCTTTTCACAATTCTTGCATGCAAACGAAAAAGCACATTTATTAGACGCCATTTTGCAAAATGGCCTGGGCTCTCTGTAAAGGACGGTTTTCTGGTCAATGTAGCAGATAGCAGAACACATTTGAATTAGTGTGTATTTTCTTCTTGTGGTTAATTGTATGAATATAACAGGTTTTATTGATCCAGAGGTTTGTTCAATATAAATCCCTAATTAAAATTGAGATATGTAAGTATAAGTGTTAATCACGGGCACTTTTTTTCTATCAGTGGGAAGTACAGCATCATGAGCATGTGGACAAAAGTGATTCCGTTTCCTCCATTTTCCTATATATTTCATATAAAACCACTTATTTTCATAACATTCTCATGAAGTCATTCCTTACCCAATTATCATGAATATTTCACCTTTAAAAACAATTGGAGTTTATCTTAATATCTTCTACTGGTCGGGGAGTAGTTCTCGCCAAGAAGCAATTCTCGCCAACTGTCTCATTTAGCGCGAGCGCTCGCGAATTTTCGTCTGATTTTTTTCCCCATCATTAAAGGACGCCGTTCCAATCCTTCGTATTAATTTTTATCGAATTTCATTGTGAAATATCGTTAAAATCGGGAAAAAACCCTACTGCACCCCACATTCTGTCATAACATCAACAGGGGGGTCACGTGTGTTGGTACTCTTAAAATAGAAAAACACATGGAATGATCATCGGAGAATCTAGTGACACCATATTTCCAATTTATCTTTAAGAACTTTCTAAAAAGTGTCACACTTTGCCTTATTACTAATCCCTACAATCCAAAATACTCACTGTTGCAGAATAAAAAAAGATTCCATGTGAATGCAAATGGCCACCTGCGCATGTACTGTTTACGTCATCAATTACCTTGACCGCTAATTTAATACATGGATCCTATATTATCACATTGGGCATAACACATGGACAAAATATTAATATTAATTCTAGAAAAACTGGATTCATTACTTTTCATCAATAAAATGAAAATTATTAGGTAAACCACTGTTGTGAAGGATGTATTTTACGGAATGGGGGAGCGGGCATGGGGATGGCATGACAGCCTTTACACAGCGATGAATATTTATCAGAGTTTTCTACAAACTAATACAAAAACCGGTAATCTTTTTAAGAAAGGGTTTTAATTTTCTAAAATGTCGTTTTTCTTTCCCTTTGATGCTTTAGCTTCACAAAAAAACAATATTTCTGAAAATTGGTGAGAATTGCTTCTGTTGCGGCCATTTTCTGTTAAAAATCGCAACATCGTAATAATGGATCCCCAATCAGCGTACACTCTCCTTTATGAAAATTCATTTCGTAGGTAAATTGTTATGGTTCATGCAAAATAATAATGGGGTGAAACAAAGGTTTCTCGACTGCTTCATAAAATATTGGATAAAAAACGTAAAAAAATGGCGAGAACTACTCCCCGACCAGAAATCTCGTTGAGATTAGGATTCCGAAGAAATTTTCTGTCTGTTCTTCATCCTAATCTTGTTTCAAGCCCTATCAAGGGTATTCTGGAAATTTTAAATTTGACCACCCGGTGCATTCCGATGGATATTTTGGCATGTTAGATCAAGTGCAGGTAAGATTTCATAAATAGACATATTTTCTAGTTCAAATCTGCAAAAATATTGATATTTCCTTACCTTTTACAGCGTATATCCGACAATTTAATCCAAAATCCACTTTAAGCTGACCGCCATTTTACTGAACTCATGAACTACACCACGTGATCAAAATCGTCACGAATTTTGCTACAGCATGTTTCTAAATGAAAGGACGATGTCAATTATTTATTGTGTATATGCAAGCATATCTTTTATGGGCTGTTGATTGGTTTTAATAAAATATTTATAACAAAATTACAAAATTTCAAGTCGTGTATATGGGATTTTTAAATTATAATATAATATTTGACATCGACATCTCGAACTACGAAACAGACCAGGGGTTTCAAAGTGGACCGGTACTTTTACCCGCCTGAGATCGTGTATAGGACCGGCAGAAATTACTGAACCCCCCCAAAGTTAGCGGTGGTCAAAACCACAAGTACGATGGTCGATAGGCTTGTGGAATATTTTTCATAAAAAATTAATGATCACGTCAATTGCTGAATTCTCGCATTCAAATCGAACAACTGCGTCACGATCAAGTTGATGGGATATTCCCTGTTTTAAAAATAACTTTACCTTAGAATCGTAAATAGCAGTTTGCGCATGCGGTAAATAGATATGTTTTCGCCCCAATATCTTTTCATCCTTGTGTAAAACTCGGATCGGAACAAAGCTGACATCATTTCAAAATAAAAAAAATGACCGATTACAAATTATGTTCAAACACAATTTAGTGTAATCTCCAGTAATATAAGTATGATCATTATGTATTATGAATATATGACTACACAATATTTTGTGCGATTTTTTTTATCCATTTAAAACCCAGGGTCGAATCATTCTGGGGCGTACTGTCTTGTTTCTTAACTTCCGGTATAAAAAAATAAAAACCTATGGCTAATTTATTTACATATTTTGACGGGGTCCTACCGCGGTTGTTCACAGAAATGAAAATGTGCTGAAAAACATTTTTAAAAGGGGTTACGAGGAGATAAGGGATAGAAAATTACTAGAAATCTTGAAAAAGGACTGGACATGGCTCAAATACGAATTACATTGTAATGTCAAAACGCCGGCCCCCCCTTTTTTAGCTCACCTGACCCAAAGGGTCATGTGAGCTATTGCCATCACTTGGCGTCCGTCGTACGTCGTAAACTTTTTAAAAAATCTTCTCCTCTGAAAGTACTAGACCAATGGAAACCAAACTTGGTCTGAATCATCACTAGGGTGTCTAGTTCCAAAATTGTGTCCGGTGATGCCGTGCACCAACCAACATGGCCGCTGTTGCTAAAAATAGAACATATGGTAAAATCGCAGGTTTTGGGTAATAACTCAAAAACCGTTCATAATATCAAAAATCTGACATGGGGTAAAAATGATCAGCACATCAATATCTACCTGCCCTGCAATTTTGAAGTAAATCTGATTACCCATCTTGGAGTTATTGCCCTTTTTTCATCAAATTTTCAAAATTTTAATACTTTTCATCCTTTATTTCAAAAACTATAAGAGACAGGTGGTAAGTTGAAACTGCAAACATGTTCAGCATGTCAAGATCTACCTACCCTGCAATTTTGAAGTAAATTTGATTACCCATCTTGGAGTTGTTGCCCTTTTTTCATCAATTTTTTTTTTAATTTTAATACTTTTCGTCTTATATTTCAAAAACTATTTAGAGATAGATGTTAAGTTTAAATGCAAAAATGTGCAGCATGTCAAGATCTACCTACCCTGCAATTTTGAAGTAAATCCCATTACCCATTTTGACCGATTATGCAAATTAGAAAAAAGGGGGGATGAAATTAAAAAAAATTCTTCTCCTCTGAAACTACTGTGCCAATCTCAACCAAACTTTGCTGAAATGAACCTTGGGTGGTCCCCTTTGAAAATTGTGTCCGTCAGTGCCGTCCTGTATCCAAGATGGCCACCATGACTAAAAATAGAAATTTCTTCAAATGGCCAAAACTGCTCTATTTTAAGCCAGAAAGTGCCCAAATTTGAACTGTATAAGCATAATGATGAGCTTTTTAACCTATATTACGGGATTTTTTATGAACTTTGAACTTTTGCCTATTTTGACCGATTATGCAAATTAGAAAAAAGGGGGGATGAAATTAAAAAAAATTCTTCTCCTCTGAAACTACTGTGCCAATCTCAACCAAACTTTGCTGAAATGATCTTTGGGTGGTCCCCTTTCAATATTGTGTCCGTCTGTGCCGTCCTGTATCCAAGATGGCCACCATGACTAAAAATAGAAATTTCTTCAAATGGCCAAAACTGCTCTATTTTAAGCCAGAAAGTGCCCAAATTTGAACTGTATAAGCATAATGATGAGCTTTTTAACATATATTATGGGATTTTTTATGAACTTTGAACTTTTGCCGATTTTGACCGATTATGCAAATTAGAAAAATCGGGGGGGGGGGGGGGGGGGGGGAATTAAAAAAAAAATCTTCTCCTGTGAAACTACTGAGCCAATCTCAACCAAACTTTGCTGAAATGATTCTTGGGTGGCCCCCTTCCAAAATTATGTCTGGCATTTCCGACCGAGATGGCCGCCACAGCCAAACTTAATTTAATATAGGACCCTATGGGAAATTCCCATAAAAATCTTCTTGTCTGAAACCATTTGCTCAATAAGAACAAAATTTTGATGAAATAGTCATTGGATGGTTCTCTTCCAAAAATGTGTCCGGCGGTTCGGCCCTTCGACCAAGATGGCCCCCACAGCCGAACTTAGCTTAACATATGACCCTATGGGAAATTCACATAAAAATCTTCTCCTCAGAAACCACTGGGCCAATTGCAACAAAACTTTGATGGAATGATCCTTGGATGACCCCCTTCCAAAATTGTGTCCGGTGATCCCGACTTCCAACCAAGATGGCCACCAAACTAAAAATAGAAAAAAGGGGGGATGAAATTTTTAAAGAATCTTCTCCTCTGAAACTACTGAGCTAATCTCAACCAAACTTTGCTGAAATGATCCTTGGGTGGTCCCCTTCCAAAATTGTGTCTGGCATTTCATACCTCCGACCAAGATGGCTGCCACAGCCGAACTTAATTTAACATAGAACTCTATGGGAAATTCCCATAAAAATCTTCTTGTCTGAAACCATTTGCTCAATAAGAACTAAATGTTGATGAAATAGTCATTGGATGGTTCTCTTCCAAAAATATGTCAGGCGGTTCGGCCCTTCGACCAATATGGCCCCCACAGCCGAACTTAGTTTAACATAGGAACCTATGGGAAATTCACATAAAAACCATCTTGTCTGGAACCAGTTGCTCAATTAGAACCAAACTTTGATGGAATAGTCATTGGATGGTCCTCTTCCAAAATTGTGTCTGGCAGTCACGCTCTCCCACCAAGATGGCCACCACAGTTCAGTTGCATTGTTATTGAAAGCAGCTTTGATCCAGGTGAGCGATTACAGGCTCCTGGGAGCCTCTGGTTTAAATCTTCTCCTCTGAAACTGCTTGGCCAAATGTACCTAAACTTTGTAGGATGTATCTATGGGAGGTCCTCTATAACGATTACTCATTTCGTCCTGATCCATTAACAAGCACGGCCACCACAGGCAATTCTTGTTTCTGATTGGTCGATTTCTAAAAATCTTCTCTGAAACTTGGTAGGAAGCATCTATGGAAGGTCCTCCATATAGATTGTTCACTTTGTCCCGATCCATTAACAAACATGGCCGCCACAGGCGATTCTTGTTTCTTATTGGCTGATTTTTTTAGATTCTTCCCCTCTGAAATCGTTTGGCCAAATGTACTGAAACTTGGTAGGAAGCATCTATGGAAAGTCCTCTGTTGCGATTACTCATTTCGTTCCGATCCCTTAACAAACATGGTGGCCACAGGCAATTCTTGTTTCTGATTGGCCTATTTTTAAAAATCTTCTCTGAAACCGCTTGGCCAAATGAACCGAAACTTAGTAGGATGCATCTATGGAGGTCCTCTATAAAGATTGCTCATTTCGTCCCTATCAATTAACAAATGTGGCTGCCACAGGCAAGTCTTGTTTTTTATTGGTCAATTTCTAAAGCAGCTTTTCCTCTGAAGCCGCTTGGCCAAATGATATGAAACTTGGTAAGAAGCATCTATGGAAGATCCTCTATAGAGATTACTCATTTCGTTTTGATCCATTTACAAACATGGCTGCCACAGGCAATTCCTGTTTTAGATTGGTCAATTTCTAAAAATCTTCTTATCTGAAACTGCTTTGCCGAAATGAACCAATAATTGGTGGGAAGCACCTATTGAAGGTTCTGTATTAAATTTCCTCAAAGCAGAATGAAAGGTGAGCGACACAGGCTCAGCCCACTGAGCCTCTAGTTTTTTGGCTAAAGCAAGTTCAATTGTGTAGACTCCTCTGTCACAGATCAAGAGTCAATACTTCTAGTGAAAGTCGACCCTGACACTCATGAACCAGCAACTGTGTTTGCAAGTATCGAATGTTTAAAAAGAAACAGGACAAGTAATCTTTTTCAGATAACTTGCTTGAGGACAAGCACAACATATCCGTATTTCCACACCCCTGGTATCATGTTATAAGATTAAAAGATTATCATCATTTATTGTTGTTTCTACATTTACAGAAGCAAAAAGGATAGAGCAAGGAGGACCAAAGAAGCAAGTGCCATTGGTAGAGGCTCACCATAATCGTCCCCAGGCTGTTGCTTTGAAAGTGAAGATACCTATCCATGATTTTCCTAAAGTATGTACACTGAATCTAGATGTACATTATGAAACTATATCAGATTATAATTTCTTGTGTTCTGTTATTTATTTTCAAAGAAAATGATCTGGTATGTTATAAGTAGCAGTCTTCACGAAAAACATTTTGACCCACAAGCCATTCAGACTTCTCGAGTTGTAGAATTCAGGAGTCCGAATGCAAATTTACTGACCCGTTTTATAGAAATAAAGCAATGTATTTTATTTAAATTCACAGAGAATTTCAAATATAAAAATTTTAGTAGATCTTTTCAACCATTTGTCTTAATCAGGAAAAAGCTTGTAATATTTGTCCATTTCAAAGGTTTCAATATTTCCCAAAAGCCTAAATCAAGTCCTCTATTGTATATTGCACAAAAGACAAATTTCAATTTGGCGCTAAATTGATGTCCGATAATTTTTACGTGTCCGGTCCGGACTGATTCTTGTTCTTTTATTTCAAATATTGATATTTTCGTTCATTAAAGCATTTCTGAGATTGCGACTTTAATTTTATCAATGTCCTTGAACTTCATCATAGCATGGAAGAACGATAAATGATACAATAGAATTTTGATATGGCGTTTCACTTTAGTTTTAATCAAAATAAATTATGGACAAATTGGAGATCAAAAGGGCTCTTTTATACAACAAACCCAGTATTTTAGACAGTCAGTCCGGTGGAAACCAATGTTTTGACACACAAGCCCGTCGGTCTTCTCGCTTGCGATATTTTAGAAGTCTGTCGCCGATTTTACTGGTCAGGACCGTCAGGCTTGTGGCTAAGTTCGAAGACTGAAGTAGTCATAAAGGTATAAACTTAGAAATTACATGACAGGAAATATATATGCAAATGTAGAAAACAACCAATACGGCTCAGTTAGTCTCGATATACAACATTGGTTGGAATTGTGTACCAACTGACCAGTTCTATATAGGTCAATACCTAATCTAGGAGGTAACAAGTTATTGCACAAGTGCAGTTAATTAAATTATTTATTGTAAACAGGAGTATACAAGTTGCTAATTTTCTCAATAAAATGAAAAGATGTGTTCTATAAAATGATTGCCAATATATTGTATTGCTGTTTGTTGAATATTGCAATGCTGTTTAGCCCTTGTGTCTGTATGCAGAATAGTTTCTGATATATATTACAAGAAACCAATGTATTGTTGGCAGACTGTAATAATTGTACATGTCACATCTAAGGGCAAGAACAATACATGACCATAGTGCTGATAGAGAATAAAATGTCTTATATTAGTCTCCAGTCCTTGTTACATCACATTCCATATAGAAAACAAATTTTCATAGGACATATCTTCCACACCTATTGATGGTAAATTGAATATGATACATTTTTTTTAGATAAATAACAATATGAAATTAATGTAATTATACTGTATTTATTATTAAACTATTTCTCTTTTTGTTTTAGTTTAACTTTGTGGGGAAACTTTTGGGCCCAAAAGGAATGTCACTTAAACGGCTACAAGAAGAAACTGGAACAAAGATGTCCATTCTTGGAAAAGGATCAATGAGAGATAAAGGAAAGGTATGATAAGTAGAAATTTGGAAGTTCAGATGTTTCTAAACCTCCATTTTATTAAGGTAAATTCTGACAAACTATCTCATACAGTGTAATGCCCTCGTGTCTGTATGCAGAATAGTTTCTGATACATATTGCAAGAAACCAATGTATTGTTGGCAGACTGCAGTATTCATGCATGTCACATCAAGGGCAAGAACAATACACGACCATAGTGCTGGTAGAGAGAAAATTAATGTCTTTTATCAGTCTCCAGTCTTTGTTACAATTCTCCTTTATTACTGGCCTCATTTAGCACCATAAACTTTCATGTATACCTATTGTCGGACCAGTTTACCAGATTGTTCAGGTAAACAAGGGCATTCATACTGAACAATTTGTCATTCCAGTTTTGCAATTGCTCAACCAATTTTTAGAGTTTTGCAATTCAGTTTGTAAAATTGATATGGGAATAGCTCAAAAGTTGATTCTGTTGTTACATAGCATTGTCAATGTTTGATAACTAGATTCTGTTGTTACGTAGCATTGTCAGTGTTTGATAACTAGATTCTGTTGTTCCGTAGCATTGTCAGTGTTTGATAACTTGATTCTGTTGTTACGTAGCATTGTCAGTGTTTGATAGCTTGATTCTGTTGTTACGTAGCATTGTCAGTGTTTGATAACTTGATTCTGTTGTTACGTAGCATTGTTAGTGTTTGATAACTTGATTCTGTTGTTACGTAGCATTGTCAGTGTTTGATAACTTGATTCTGTTGTTGCGTAGCATTGTCAGTGTTTGATAACTTGATTCTGCTGTTACGTAGCATTGTCAGTGTTTGATAACTTGATTCTGTTGTTACGTAGCATTGTCAGTGTTTGATAACTTGATTCTGTTGTTACGTAGCATTGTCAGTGTTTGATAACTTGATTCTGTTGTTACGTAGCATTGTCAGTGTTTGATAACTTGATTCTGTTGTTGCGTAGCATTGTCGGTGTTTGATAACTTGGTTGTTACGTAGCATTGTCAGTGTTTGATAACTTGATTCTGTTACGTAGCATTGTCAGTGTTTGATAACTTGGTTGTTGTTACGTAGCATTGTCAGTGTTTGATAACTTGGTTGTTACGTAGCATTGTCAGTGTTTGATAACTTGGTTGTTGTTACGTAGCATTGTCAGTGTTTGATAACTTGGTTGTTGTTACGTAGCATTGTCGGTGTTTGATAACTTGGTTGTTGTTACGTAGCATAATCAGTGTTTGATAACTTTTGTTGTTATGTAGCATTGTCAGTGTTTGATAACTTGGTTGTATCATTCATTATGATTGTTGCAACAAGATTATGGGTTATTTTATGGACTATCTAATTCCATTTTATGTTTATAATAATTTAAGCTGCAAATGGGGTTCCAACATGCTACATTTTGACAGATTCACTCCCTGTACTGAAGCATATTTTATTTGAATTTGGGGTCAAGGCTGTATGACCCTTAAAATTTGGGAATAATGACCAAAAAAACACCATTTTCAAATTTTTCTAAAGATTAATGATGTGATATAATAAATATATTTTTTAAAACTATTACTGTTTTTTCTACAGGAAGATGAGATGAGGAAAGAAGGTGGAAAGTATGCCCATTTAAATGAAGATCTACACTTGATGATAGAAGTTTACAGTGAAATATCTGATTCATATGCTCGTCTTTCACATGCTTTATCAGAAGTACAGAAGTACCTCACACCTGTAAGTTGCCTCCGACAGGAGCTAATTAAGTCTCGCAAACAACGTTTGGAGACTTATTGTTTTTGCTCCGTTTCTTATTATTCTTTCTCCTTTCTTTCCGTGGACCATGAACTTGTCCTCGGCAGATCTCCGGAACTACTGGACAGAATTTCATGAAACTTGGTGGAGTTATAGATATATGTTTCTAGTTGGTCCTAAAGTTTTCAGCTTTGTGGTAAAGGGGGTCAAAGTTTCAAAGGGGGTGAGAGTTACCAGAATTTTTGAAATTCATCGGACCTAGGGGGCAGAATATCATGAGGTCCGCCAATAACGTTGGTAATCCTGGTCCCCATGTCCGCCAAACATTTTTGAATGATGTGTTTACTTTCTTAACGGAAGTCGGAAACGCAGGTCGTATTGTAAATACTGGAACAAGTTTTGTCAACTCGGAATTCGTAACCACATTGAATACGTGATATTTTATCTGTTTTTGGTAAATATTATTGGCAACTTTCATGAAAATAAATATATTTGAATATATTGTGATGCGTAAGATGATCTTTTCGAGTGAAAAGCCCCCAACCCCAAAAAATTAATAAGATAAAAAAAACATGACGTCCCTGATTTGTATCGTTCCCTTCACCGAATCCGTTTCTATTTAGAATTTTGTTTATAGTTCCGGCAACATTGTGTCGCTCATAAAAATGTGGTCGTTCCTGAAGCATTACTACGGAGTTCAGCCGGGCAAATGTAAAATGGCCAGTGCCACCCCAGGAGATTGAGAGAGTCTAATGACTTTTAGAATATTGTTATTGTAATCTCAATATAAAATTTAAAAATTTTGTTTTAAATCTGGTAAATTTTTCAAAGTTTGAGGGTATCCCCAGCTGGATTTGGCTACTCTTTATTTTGGTGCATGGTTTCAACTTTTTGGTTTATTCTGGATGGTAACTGGTCTTCCTATTTTTAGGCCTCTACCAGTACTAATGAAGTTAAATACAGAAAGTGCTCTGCTAGACTAAAATAATAATAACGGTATGACATTGCTTGGCTTTAAAACAATTTTACATAAAAAATGTAGGTCCGGCAAACATTCAGAGGGTCCAGCAGAAAATTCCTGGGTGCTGGAGCTATGTCCAGCAAAAAGGAAACAAATTCCAAAAAGTCTGGGTTACTATAGAATCCTATGGGAAAGTTGAAATTTCGTACATTAAAGTTGATAACTTCTAAATGGATAATGATAAGAGACATAACATTTGACATAGTGATAGGTCACCATCCAAAATAATTTAACTTTTGTGATTCAAATGTTAATAAATGTCTTCCCGCAAATCGTTTTTGTTCGAACATTTTTTTTTGCACATAAGTCGTGAAAGTAACAATATATATTGTTATTGTTTAATTATATTTGTATTGATCTATTCATTAAAATTATAAATTTTATTAATGATGATTGCAAATTAAATTTATGTTTCATTAATTATGACACTTATATGTCTTGATTCGTGCCAATGGTCTTTGACGAGTTTAATTACTGGTATAAAGTATAAAAAAAACCACAAGTCAAGGCATTGTGAAAAAGAAAAGGACAAAGCCAACAAAAGAATTTTGAGAAGTTTAAGCTTTGATAACAATGGCTTTGTCAAGACTAGCTGCGGAACCGTAGCTCTTTATGGTCCTTTTGGTTTTTTTTTAAGATATGGCGGACTATCCATGAATAATCTTGGCTGAGGTCTGTAAGCTGAAATATTCATTAAAGAAATTGGGGGGAAAAACCATTATGCATGGTCTTGGTGAAATCTGAACTCTAAAAGTTAATGGGATTTTTCTATCAAAAACACTGATTTGCAGTCTGAAGTACATTTTTTGGTTTCACAAAATGCCAGATTTCAGGAGCTTCCGCCCCCTGGACCCCTTGCGGCGCTCGGCCTAATTTTTTCGGTACCTTCTAAAATTTAAGAAGTACCTCCTATTATAAAAAAAAATTTGAAACCCCTGATCTATATAATACACCTATGCCAGTTCATTTCAGATAACCTTTTGTTCCATTAAAAGAATGTTGATATTTATCTATGTATAAATCATTCATTCTTGTCGTAATGATCTAAAAATTTGTAATTGTATTCAATATTCAATACTTTTAGAAGAAAAAATATATTTTCCCCATTAGACTTTTTTTTTAAACATCTGCTTTACAAAACCAATTTTCAGAATGATTACATATTTATATAAAGCTGCATTTACTAAATTTATAATTACAGGAGTATAATGATGAAATTACACAACAACAAATGCAGGAGATGAACTATATGCAGAATGGTTCACAACCAGCTAGAGGAGGTGGTAGGGGAGGAGCACCGCCAGGCCGTGGAGGAGCACCAAGAGGGGCACCTGCTCCAAGGGCAAGGTAAATTGGGATTTCAATACCCTTTGACATTTATTCAATATTGATTTTTTTTGTCGTGCTTGCAACAATAACGTCACTGAAGGTGAGAGAGACATTGATATGTCAAGTTTTTGTGATTAGATTAATTTCCCCATTAACATGCAACATAGGCTTGCAATTCTTGGTCCACACATTAATTACACTAGGTACATGTCAGCCAGGCATCAGTTTTCTGCCCCTGGCCTCGTTTTCATGGTCTACTAACATTGCTAAAATTGCATAAAGTTTTTGTGATTAGGTCCATTTCTCTATTGTCGTGCAACAAAGGATCGGCATTTATAGTCTACATGTAGATCATTGAGGTTAGGTGTGAATATTTTTGCATGTCACCTTGACTTCTCTTTCAGTTTCATGGTACTTGATTTAGTTTATTTTCTGAAAAAAATTCTCTAATTGACCACTACTGCTAAATGAGCTCAAATGTAAACTTTGATAACATTGTCTTCCATCCATGTAGAAATACTGCAAATAGATTTTTGCTTAAATTAATTTACAATTACAGCTTTATTTTTAGTCAAAATGAGTTGTTAAACATATCTTCTATGTTTTTCCATGCTAATACTTTGTTAGACAATTACTACTGAGTATGTAAATTCGGTTTATTTTAAATAGAAATCATTAAAATCTTTGCAGAAACCACTAAACCAAATAAGGAAGAGATGATCTTTGGTTGGTCCACTTGCAAAATTGTGCTGGAAAAATTTCCATTAGATTCAAAATTAATTTGAAAATCAGGTAACAGACTCCTGGAAGGAAGCCTTTGTTTCAATTATATAAACTGAAATATTTTATTTTAGGGGAGCACCAAGAGGTGCACCTGTAGGACGTGGAGCACCTAGAGGTGTTGCTGGTCGAGGAGCACCACCAGCTGGAAGAGGAAGAGCTGCTTTACCACCACCAGCTCCTGTTGCAAGTTCTGTTGAAGCAGCTGGATATGACGATTATGGTGTTGGTGTAAGTTTATAGTATTTATTTCACTATTAATATGTTATGGTTTTATTCCACATTAAAAGTTATATAAATGTTGAGCTTAAATGATGATTGATTGAAAAACAATATAAAGATGTGAAACTGTTGGGGTTTGATAAGTATGAAATTATTACCCTTCAAAAGAATGAAATACAGTTATCAGTCATAACATACATGTACATTGTATAAATTTGCAGCATGCATAATGAATATGCTTAATATTTTAGGGTTATGAAAGCTATGCAGACCCTTATGCAAGAGATCCATACGCAGAGACTGGATATGCAGCAGGAGGGTGAGTTTTTATTGAAGAATTTTTTGGTCGCTGAAAGAGAGATAAAGGAATGGCATTAAAATTCATTTGCAAAGATGTATGGAAGAATTGTCATATATTAACAGTGTGGCATGTTAATTGTGCCACCTGATTGATTTCATAAATATCTTTAAGCTTTTGCCATCACTTGTTGTCCGTTAACTTTTCACATTTTAATCTTTTCCTCTGAAACCCCTCAGCCAAATGAACTGAAACTTGGTAGGAAGCATCTATGGAAGGTCCTTTATAAAGATTGCTCATTTTGTCCCGATCCATTAACAAGCATGGCCACCACAGGCAATTCTTGTTTCTGATTGGCCAATTTTTTAAAAATCTTCTCCTCTGAAACCGCTTGGCCAAATGTACCGAAACTTGGTAGGAAGCATCTATGGAAGGTCCTCTATAAAGATTGCTCATTTCGTCCCGATTCGTTAACAAACGGCCACCACAGGTCACCGCCTGGCCAAATGAATCAAAACTTGGTAGGAAGCATCCTTGGAAGGTTCTCTATAAAAGATTGCTCATTTAGTTCCGATCCGTTAACAAACATGGCCGCCACAGGCCATTCTTGTTTTTGATTGGTTGATTTCTAAATGACCTTCTCTGAAACAGCTTTCCCAAATGAACTGAAATTTGGTAGGAAGCATCTATGGAAGGTCCTCTATAAAGATTGCTCATTTTGTCCCGATCCATTGACCACGCAATTCTTGTTTCTGATTGACCGATTTTTAAAAATTTTCTCCTCTGAAACCGCTTGGCCAAATGAACCGAAACTTGGTAGGAAGCATCTATGGAAGATCCTCTATAAAGATTGCTCATTTCGTATGATCCGTTAACAAACATGGCCACCACAAGCCATTCTTGTTTCTGATTGATTGATTTTTTAAAAAATCTTCTCCTCTGAAACCGCTTTCCGGAATGAACTGAAATTTGGTAGAAAGCATATATGGAAGGTCCTCTATAAAGCAGTCTGCAACGTTAGCCACTAGCCCGATGCCCGCGGCTAGTAAAATAACGAGAGGACTAGTTAAAGCTTTATAATGCTATCCCGAATGGGCTAGTGAAAATCGATGACCTTTATTTACAAAAAAAAATCTCGAGTATTCAGATAACTTCTTGGTACGATTATTTGTATGCGTGAACGTCTCGCCGCTGTTTGTTTACCCTTACAAATGCATTTGTCACGTTGTTAACCTTGTGGAGTTCACCTAATCAAGTTCGGAATATGCTTTGTATCGTGGTTTACAAGAGAAAAATCCAGAGAGATTCCATTTTGATAATACAACTAATTACCGATAAAAATATTCCAACAACGACCCACCTGCCAACTAGGAAGAGCTCCGGACTCTTCGTACAACAGGGTGGTATATAAGACCCTGATGGATGTGGCTGTGGTCCTTTGCACCAATTGGCCTTGTCTAGTCCTTAGGATATACCGTATTTCTTCTAATAGACGCCCCGGGGGCGAATGCATTTTTAAAAAATGAATTTATTAGAGAAATGAATTTCCGAGTTTTATAGCCGTCAGATGAGGTTAATTTGATGAAACAGACTATAGAAATATACACGTGCAATGTCAATATACATTACCTAATGAAATGTCTCTGATATCGGTTAATCGGTGCGTGTTGGGTTGGTCTGATCTTAATTTATAAATTCCATCTAGAAACGTGCATGGAGCAGCAAATGGAGTTTGATTTTGAAAGTTCTATTCGAGGTTATCACGTATATAAATCAATCTGGACATACGAGATCGGCGAGAAACTTCGTTGTGACAGAGAAGAAAATAATCCAAATGAAAAATCTGCTGTGAAACTCGTTCGAAATGATGGAAATAAAGAACAATGTGTAGGACATGTGCCCATCAAACACAGCAAAGTATTTAATTTTTTTCTTAAAAGAGGTGGCAAACTATTTGCAACTGTAACCGGCAACAAGTTTTTCAATATAGGATTATAATTACCGTGTACGTACACATTTTCGGGACAAGCTGCTGAGGTTGAAAAATTAAGAACTTTACTAAAACCCACTGCTATTTAAAATGGAATCTAAGAATAAAGCTAGACAAAAATATAATTTTTCTTTTAAGTTGAGAGTAATTAAATTTGCCGAAGAAAAGGGAAAACATGCGGCAGCCAAGTTCTTTAATGTTGACAGAAAACGTGTTTGTTTACCAGGACAATTATTGCTGATTAGTGATGCGTAAAACTCTTCAAACGCTGTAACTATTTTGGGAACTCTTACACGCTGTGTTGTTGATTAGGTACCGATAAGAGGAGTTTATATTTTATGAAATGGGGGCGTTAATTAGAAGTCAAAATGTTCTATAGGCCTGAATAAGGGAGGGGGGGGGGGGGCGTTAAATTAGAAGAAATACGGTATGATGTTTTTCTCAGCTTGTTCAGAGAAATCTGGTCAAATATACTTCAAACATTATTTTTAACCAGATTTCTTTTTCAGCAAAGGTTAATAAATTGTTTTATTAATTTTCAGTGATACACAGTACTTTGATTATGGTCATGGGGCATCTGCTACAGCTACATATGATGAGTCCTATGGTAAGCCAGGTACATCTTGTATCTTATATACCTATAAATTCATCTTGGAAATCATATGCAGGGACAGAAATTAACTATTTTTTCCCAGTAGTCAACTGACTTAAGGGCCCAGTTTTATTTTTCAGTCAATGAAAAAGAAAAATCAAAACATTCGGACATAACGAATAATTATTCATTTTAAAAACCCATTTAATCAGGTAATACAGGCTTTTTAAATACTTGTAGCAGTATGAATTTTTATCTTCGTCTGTCTTCCTCTTTTGTGGAGGTTTTATGCCACTCTCACATTTTCTAAACAGGAATTAACTACCTACTTATAACTTAAACTCTTAAAGAGGAATTGGCATGCAAAAAAGGTTTCCAGATATTTTGAATTAATTTGTGTGATAGATCCAGCAATAATTAAATTTAATCACTAGGTCTTGTCCTGATCTGATCTAAAAAAAAAAAAATCCTAATTTTGTTAGGAATACATTTTTTGTGATGTCAAACTTGTCTATTAATGACGTTTGATGGCAATTTAGTAAGCAGTCTTTATGTGACTGTGAGCTAAATTATGTCAGTCAGCATACATATATAGTGCACAGTATCCAGTGGATGTTATGAATACAGCATATGTAAATATCTGTATTTACTTATTTCTTTTACTGTATGCTGTATATTATTATGTGTGCATACAGATATTGTATTTTATATTGGTTTTTTTATTTGTAAGCAAGTAAAATGTAGCAGATAATTTGTATTTCATAGGTTTATACATTTGAAATATATTCTATTGTATGGTATAAAATAAACTGTTACATAAAAGTATCCAATACACATCTATTATTTTGGGAAAAAAATTAGGATATCAATTAAAAATAGATGTACACTTTAATGTACAATTGCAATAGACAAGTTATTCACCTTAGTTTGGATTACAAGTATCAATAAATTTTCATGTAAATATTTTTTCAATTAAATGTTTTTCTGTATAAGATGAGGCAGATATGGCCAACAATCCGTATCTCACTGTCTGATCCCGTTCCGGATATTTTACATCAATTTCAACATCCGTTTTACCTACATTTTTAATTTCAGTTAAGAACATGAATCTGTTGTCATCTTCAATATATAAGCATCTCAAAACAAATTTAATTAAATACAAACAATCTTTAATACTTTGAGAGTGTGGAAGTCAACTTATTTCTGTGCTCAGTAATATATTTCAGTTTTAAGGCTGCATGTATTGCAGGTGCTCGTTCCTACTAAAAGGATGTTTACAATACATATCGGAAGAAGAAGGAGACGTTCTATTTAATAAAAATAGGAATGTGCAGGTCTGACAGAATAAATAAACAAATTTCAAGTCTCTGTCTGACATTTAAAAAAAACTGAAACGGAATTTAATGCCGTTCTAGAAACTCTGTTGGCAGTGGAAACTTGGAGTGATGAATAAATTTCATTCGCCAACTGGACGACCGCAAAGTAATATTTGATCGCCCAGCTAAAATTTTACTCGCCCTCTGCGACCGTTAATTTCCATCCCTGATATGCATGAGAAATGAACTCTTGCATAATTTATAACAAAGTTGCCACTACATGATTAAAATACCTATGACATTTATGACATTTGAACTTTCAAAATAAGTTGAATACATGAACAAGGTTTAAAATCTTGTATGTAGACATTTGAAACTTTACAAATCCCTTAATACAAGAGATACAAGTTCTAATTTTTAAATTTTGTAATTAAATTGATAATAAATAATTACATCAGAATTTCATTTTGTCCAAAATGTAAATCGTCAAAATGTTTCATTTGTACATTTCAGTGGATAATTCCTGGAATGCTGGCTCTGCAGGCAAAGCTCCACCAGCAGGAAGAGGTGCACGAGGACAATTCCGTTCACATCCGTATGGAGCAGGAAGAGGGGCATACTAAAATCATCTGAATCGTCTTGATTATTTTTATCGTGAATATGGTGTTCCGAATTGAAAACCTCAATTTAAACTGTTGAGGTACTTAATGTGTGTTTAAAGTTATTTTCACAAAAGACCAACAACAACAAAAAAACATTACTAAATGTGAAAAAAATTGACCATCATGAAAATTTTAATTGCCAATAATAATAAACTTAATGTGGAGGGTAATCATGTGAGAATTGCCTCATAAAATATTGTTTTAAAAGTTAATGTAGTAAAAACTTGTAATTGTTGAACAAAATGAACATTAGCCATTAACTCATGTCATAATATCGTAAATCATTGTTGTAATAAAAAATTCATTATTCAATTACTTGAGAATTTGTTTCTATGTCTGAAAGACATCTTTCTTGAAATCCAATGTCTCTGAAAGTTACAATCCTTATCCTACCATCATGTTGAATATTTATATATCCAGTAATATTTAATACCTAAACGTCCAATGCATAAGATGGCTATGTAAAAAAATACCTACAATAACATGTTTATAAACATTATTCTGAGGCATTGGATTTTTCTTAGTTATAAATTTTTCTAGAAAATTTATGAATGTATTAAACTGACTAGATATTTACTTTTTCTTTCCAGTGAGCCTTTTGTTAATGTAATGTTCTTGCTGTGCCATTAAATATGAAATAAAAATACTGTACATTTATTGTAATTATTAATATGTGTAAATCATGAAAAAGTAAAGTTTACTACACAGAAATCATATCAGGATCTAAGGAGAGTAGTGTCGTCTAACAACACGAGATAAGATTTGTTAATACAAGTACCATATAAAATATTACTTCAATCCACAACACAAGACTTAACAACGGAACACTTAATTAGTTTAATTCAAGATAACCATTAGGAAACACTACTACATGATAGCTATAAAAATATAGACAATAACATCATCTCTAATGTGACAATGATTGGTGTATCTGTACAAACATTTTAATGACAGTGTAATAAATCTTGTCATCTTCGTCACTTTAAAGGAGAACGAAAGAATTGATTAACAAGAGAGTAAAAAAAAAAATATGAAGCAAATGTGGTTGCAATATTATTTGTACAAGTAAAGATATTTGAAGAATATCTGATGTATAAAATATCTATCAAATATAGAAAAACAGCTTTGTAAAGTGGAACTAAAGGTTCATTTATTGGTGTAGGACAGTTTTCAAATTAGATTCCAAGAAATGAGGGAAGCATTAAAATATGGCCAATTAAAAATAGTTTTAATTTTTTCACTGTCTGTCAATAAAGAATATTGATATTCTGTTTGTAAATTTATTTGCATAAACTTCCAATTATTACAATATTAAATCAATTATAATTTTTTGATGTTAATAATGAAATAGATGGTGTTAGCAGAAAGTGAAGATGTTATAATTATTTTTAATATGGCGCAAAGAAGTATGTTAATAGATGATAAAAGAAATAATATTTGTACATTATTATAGATAATAAGAAGTATATTAAACAAGAAAAATTGTTAACTAATGTACACAGGTCAATATTTAATGGGAATAAATATCATTGTTGTAATATGAAATTTGTTCAACTTAAAAGTTGCTAAGCTGAAGAAGATCTTTTAAATATTAAAAAAAGCAGGAAAAGAGAAGGAACTCCCCAACAGACATCAGGTATAGTAAGAAAAATGTATGTTAAAAACTGTAATATAATGGGTATCAAATAATAATCAACTCAAATCAATATACTTGCATGTAATTTAAATGGAAGTTTACCAATGTAATGATGGAAAAAAGTTTCAGAATTTGTTTAAAAGCATCTGAAAATCAGCTATAACCTTCAAGGTCAAGCAAATTCAATTTGATAAAGAAAAATAACTGCTACAGTTGTTTAGGCATAATATTTTAATTTGTACAGAATAATATAGTTCAAAATAAAAATGTGGAAAAGTAATGGTTGGCAATATTAAAATCTCATTAATGAATGTGTACAAAATCTCGTGAAAAATGAAGGAATGATTTAGAGAATCTAGAAATTAATTTATCAACTAATGTGAGTGGTGCATTGTGTCCGTCTTGTTCTAAGAACACTTTGTAAGACAATTTTAAATAGGTGTCTATTTTCTTTACATGCAAGATTAATAAACAACTTTGTCCTTGCTCAATTTAAAAATATTTTCTGTAATCAGTTTTAAAGATATGTAAATCTGAATCATTAGGTATTGGTAATACTGTATGTTAAGATGTATAGATGAGGGACTTCACATGTCGAGAGAAATCAACCAGTTGAAAATGTTCAGAAAGTGATTTCACAAATGTCAACATAAAGTGATAGATTATATTACTTATAGATATGTTCATTCAATCATAAAACCTGAAGCTCAAGATCAACAGTTGAAGTGGTCAATTATGACTAATGGTCCCATGATTCTAAGTAAATGAACATTGAGTTTACTGTTAGTGTACAATACTTAATAAAATCAGACAAATGATTGTGGGAAGTTGTCCATTCAATCAATGTTGATCCATACTTTGATCTCTGAGCCGATTTCCATTTGTATACTTGGTTTTTAAATGTTTAATTACACAAAAAAATATGCATACTACACATATTTTCTTTCCACTAAGCAAACCAAGGATTATGAAATTGGTATTTGCTGCTTCTCTGATGAGTACACAACATAAAGGAGTAAGAGCAGATACGGGTTGGCTTGGAATCAATGTGTTCAAATAAATGTCTACGTGTGAACTGTTTCAGTGAGCCAACACTTGAAATCCAACTAAGCTTCTTGGTCTAGTACAAAAACAGACATCGTCTCGTTGAAATTAACTTGTTCTCGTCATGACATTGCTGAAAAATTGGTCACGTGATCTCAGTTGACAATTTTTTTTATTGAACAAGAAAAAACCAATGGATTTTGTCGTAACAAATTTTTTTGTTTCATTGCACAAAATTTTTGAGTTTTTTATCTATACATCCAAGTTGTGATTTCAATTGTAAAACATTCATAAATATGTATTCACAGGTAGTTCAGAGACCAAACAGACAACTTCTAGGTTGTGGATGTTTCAAGACATGTGGCACGCTGTCGACAGTAAATGTACATTGACTGTTAGTAATACAGAGACATTTGAAATACAGAGTGTAGTACATTAGTCATTTGATAAAGGAAAATGATGAATGTGACGAATGAAAATTAATAAAAAAAAAAAAAAAAAAAACAACAAACCAATAAAATCTGTTTTTAAATAAAATTATTAGTTGAACTTTAAATATGCTGTAGGTTGAAAGTGAGAGCTAATTCTTCGTCAGTTCTACAAATATTCTGTTATAAAAGGGATATTTCAGAATGTTTCATCACATCAAATGTAGAAATTAATTAATAAGAAAGGATATGGATGTAATAAACATGACTGTCCAAGTTTACACTTGACACATTAGAATAAAGGAACTGCTTTTATTGCTTGCTGGACGTTAAACACCAATCAATCAATCAATTTATTGCACGTCGACATTCGAGTCACTGTAGGGTCATCAATTAAACATGCATCGGCTAATATTTCACATTGCAAGTTTAAAAGAATTGCACCATCTGTGTAATGGTAAGTGTGCTCGTCTCGGTGAGGTAGACCATGGGTTCAAGTCCTGACCGAGTCAAACCAGACTATAAATTAATATTTGCTGCTTTGCTAAGCATTTGGCAAGAATGAGATAAAGCAAAGAATGATTGGATCAAAAACTGGATGTGTTCCAAGTGGAGTGACATGTCTTCCTGTAGACTGTTTCAGAGACCAAGCACACTAAAAAAGGGCACATCATCTATTCTTTCCATGATATAGCTGTAAATTGCTCATTTGTTGAACAAGAATAGTTTGAAGATACCAAAGGGGTAATCGGAATCCGTATATTGAAGAACACACAAAACGAAGGACAAACAACGATTCACAAAGCATGCAGGTCAAGTAACACAAACCCCACTAAAAACCAGGGATGAACTCTGGTGCTCCGGAAGGGTAAGCATTTCCTGCTCCACTAGTGGAACTGTCGTGTTAATCTAGTGACAAGTCGTGAATGAAGAAAGGACCTGGAAGTGTTTACAAGTGGAACATATCCATGGTCATGGTGGCGACCATAAAATTTTCGAAGTGAAGACTTCAACTTTACCAAGAGGAACCCTTGATTCAGTAGCTTCCTTGTTAGCAGCAACCCTCTATCATGGAAATCATGATAGGAACCACAAGCTCTGGAATATCTATCAACTGAGATATATATACTCGATGTGCAGGTGCTGCTAGAATGTTGCTACATATAAAATGGAAATTTCACTCGATTTTGAGGTGTAGGTCAAGGTATGAGTAGCTAGCAATTTTACAATCTACCAACATTTTAACAAACTTGCATTTGTGTCGGTCGACTTATTTAGTGGTCAGTTGGGTATCCATGATTATTTAATTGTCGGTCATTGTTAATCACGTCAAAATTTAATATTCATTCATCAGAATAAGTTTCACGTAATTGGGATCCGTTACTTTTCATTGGTTGACCAATCTAATTATAGCAGTTGTTCATCGCCCATTGTAGTTAAGTCGAAGTTTACTTTGTGAGAATGCATACTTCATATCCTATAATATTCCTTGGTAGAAAGTATAGAAGACATCTCGGAAACTTTGAGGTCATAATATGTTATGGCACCGTCGTCCTCCATCTAGACAATGGTCTCCATGGGACAAGTTCTGAATTATAACCACAATGATTCTGGGCACAGAATGAAGGTTGATATTGATTTGGGATATTGCAGCCATACCCATTTCCACACAGATCCTAATGTGCAAAAATGGATGTTTCTGTTATTTGTGCATGGAAAGTTAATTTTTCATTAGATTTTGATGTTGTTTTTTTTTAAAATAAATTCCTTAGAAGAATGCAGAGTTATGTAACTATTGAAGACTTTGACGTAACAGGGGAGAACTGAATTGTAAGTTCTTTACACATGTTTGAAGGCATATAAACATTTTATTTTGATGGATTTATTGATCAGAGAGCTTCTGATAGTATGTTGCCGGATTTCTTCTATCATTTACCTTTTCCGAGATAAACTCTACAAAAGCAGAATTTGAACGTTCTCATTTTTCATTCAATTTTAATGTAGTTTTTGCAAAATGATCATCTCGATCGGTTTTTGACGGACCATAACAATTTTTGCTATTTAAATTCGTAAAGGGCTTAAATTTGGAAATTTCTTATATGGAAGGTATATAGAATGTTAATTTTTTTTATCCAATTTTGATGTAGATATGTTGTTCTAGAAGGGAGTGAAAGAATGAATCTGTCAATTTATTTATTCATGTCAAAAACATTTTGTTTAATAATTCACTTAAAAAATGCATTAGTCCAATAATAATTATGTTGTAAACCCTTGTATATCCATGTCGGGTGATAATGTGGGTTTCTTTATGTACAAGTAAATTCCAGACTTCTGGTTGTATGGTCATGGATTTCCTCCATCTCTATACGGTTTCGGAGATAAACTTTGCTGAAAGGTGGCAACAAGAACTTTATTTTTCATCACATTTTAATGCAGCTTTTTGCAAAAGTAAATAGGTTTTTGATGGACCATAATTTTTTTTGGTTTATTTTGAAAAGGGGTTCAAATTTGGAAGGCACATTTAACACATGAAATAGTAAAACAAGACAAATGTCCAAAATACAGTGGGTCTAGCAAATTATTGTTTCCAGCATATTACTGTTTCCAAACACATTATTGTGTCGAGCGTAATGCTGTGTCCATATTAGCTTTAAATATCAACTTTCCCTCTTTGACATGCTATAGTCATATGCTTCGCTGTCCATGCTATACATTTATGTTCAGAAGGAGCCTGGAGGTCAAATAGGATTATTGCAAAGTAGATGAAACGGTATATTTCAAGTTATTGTATGACAAAGGAATTGTGGACATGTTTTGTAAAGTCAAATAACTCTGGATGCAAAAATCGTCAAAATGGACAGGTAAATTCCTGCATCAAACAAACAATGTTGACCAATTACAAATGATTTAGTCAAATCAAATTTAAGTTATTGTATGACAAAGGAATTGTGGACATGTTTTGTAAAGTCAAATAACTCAGTATGCAAAAATGGACAGGTAAATTCCTGCATCAAACAAACAATGTTGACCAATTACAATTGATTCAGTCAAATCAAATTTAAGTTATCATACGACATGAATTGTGGACGGAAAGACAATGATTAGAGTAGAGTGTCTACTGATGATCAGCATGACCCTAAATATATGGAGAATTAAACAAATATTCATTATTATCACTACATAATAAATCTTTATTATTCAAAGTACATTAAAGTATTTTATTATAACACTACATACCTCTAATTATCACAGCACACTGAACAAGTCTTATTATCATAGTATATAAAAGTCTTTTATTATCGCAGTACATAAGTCCTTTATTATCACAATGCATTACAAGTCATTAATTATCAGTCTTATAACAGTACTTAAGTCTTTCATTACCACAATGCATTGAACAAATCTTTTATTATCACAGTACATAAGTCCTTTATTATCACAGTGCATTGAACAAGTCTTTTTTTATCACAGTACATAGTACTGTATTATCACAGTGCATTGAACAAGTCCTTTATTATCACAATGCATTGAACAAATCTTTTATTATCGCATTATACTAAACAAGTCTTTTATCACAGTACACAAGTCTGATCACTGAAGAAGTCTTTTATTATCACAGTACATTGAACAAGTCCTTTATTATCACAATACATAAGTCTTTTATTATCACAGTACACAAGTCTTATTATCACAGTACACAAGTCTTTTATTATCACAGTACACTGAAGAAGTCTTTATTATCACAGTACATTGAACAAGTCTTTTATTATCACAATACACGAGTCCTTTATTATCACAGTACATAAGTCTTATTATCACAGTACACAAGTCTTTTATTATCACAGTGCATTGAACAAGTCCTTTATTATCACAGTACATAAGTCTTTTATTATCACAGTACACAAGTCTTTTATTATCACAGTACACAGGTCCTTTGTTATCACAGTACATAAGTCTTATTATCACAGTACACAAGTCTTTTATTATCACAGTGCATTGGACAAGTCCTTTATTATCACAGTACATAAGTCTTTTATTATCACAGTGCATTGAACAAGTCCTTTATTATCACAGTACATAAGTCCTTTATTATCACAGTACATAAGTCTTTTATTATCACAGTACACAAGTCTTTTATTATCACAGTACACAGGTCCTTTGTTATCACAGTACAAAGTCTTTTATTATCACAGTACATTGAAGAAGTCTTTATTATCACAATACATTGAACAAGTCCTTTATTATCACAGTACACAAGTCTTTTATTATCACAGTACATAAGTCTTTTATCATCACAGTGCACTGAAGAAGTCTTTATTATCACAATACATAAGTCCTTTATTATCACAGTGCATTGAACAAGTCCTTTATTATCACAATACATTGAACAAGTCTTTTATTATCACAGAACATAAGTCCTTTATTATCACAGTGCATTGAACAAGTCCTTTATTATCACAGAAAATGAAAACAGTCTTGTTATTATCTACAGACCTAGAAATTCATTAACAAATACTGTGGCCTTTATAGCCAACCACCATACTGAAGTTTACCTGGGAGATACACACTGGATAAGAATGTAGGTGAAATAGAGTCAAGAATCTGGATTTCAGCCTTCACATTCATTTCTAAAATCAATTTCAGCTGAAAAAGAATGAGATTATAGTGAAAAACGGTTTTCAATAATAAAACATGAACAATGAACAAATATATATGCATCTTAATAGCAGAAAAATTGCTCAAATTGTATTCCTTTTAGATATACATATTTCAGTCGTTTCAACACACTTTTTAAATATCTGTATTTACACAAAGGAGTACAATACTGTCAAAAACTCATTCTTTCCAAGGACCATCAATCAAACCTTACATTGGCAAGCACAGTGGAAGGATTCAGAACTGTCATAAGGGCATGCTCTGATGAGTCAATACTTTCCTAATCATAGTTTTAATCCTAAATAGGTTGGAAAGTTTGTAGTGTTGCTTGACACAGACTTAGTTTACACTAAACCATCAACAGGCAATATCCCATATATTTGCACAGTAATATTGAGAAAAGAAATAAATATATAAAAGTAATTCAAAATGTTCTGTTTTGTTCTTCTAGATCCAGCTTAGGCTTAGTCACAAACAAAGATATAGGTATACAAATGACGAGATGTTATTATTCTTTGTGTTTTAATTTCACTTATTTTGAAATCAAAATCTTTAATTTAATTTCCATTTACTGTGTTACAACTGTGCAAGTCTTGCTTACAAAGATGTCTGAATCTAATATTTGTCTACTTCAGATGCAAAATTAATGTAAATAACTCTCCTGAAGACACCCCCCTTAGGAGTGAAACCTGGATACAATAAAAGTACCACATCAGTATATCTTAGGTGTTGTCTCAATATATCCTGGTACAAAAAATGTATTACTAGTTTTTGACAGTCTAACACACAAATGTTAACATCTCAATAGAGCAACCAAAATCGAAGCTTATAGATAACATGAAAAATTGGTTATTTGTGTTAGATCTACTCAATTAAAAATCAATTATTTTCTTTCCATTTCAAAATGTTGGCATGGAAAAAAACCAAGACATGCTTACACATAAACTACTAGAATGGGTATTGCATCACCAGTTTTTGACGAGTACCTAGATATAACATGAAGCACTGGTTATTCAGTGAGTATGACATCAATATTTACATGATTAGTGATATTGTAAAAATCAAAATCACAGCATCAGTGATTTTATAAATAATTAAAGCTGGTAAAGAGTGAGTGAATGAGTAATTGTTGCTTAACACCAAATGACGAATTTTTCAGTCAATCATGACGAAAACAAGTTACATTCCATGAAATGATAATAATGTCAGCTTTGTACTTTACCAACAGGCTCTGCTCAGTTTGATCTTTATTGTGCTAGCTCGCTGAAACAAAAGTCTGGGGGTAGACATGTCCCTCCACTCTGGCACATTAACCCGATGCCCCACCAGTCTTTACCCTAACTCCATTAACCTGTGTGCCGAGCGTTTTTTAATGGTAAAGAAAATGGAATTACAAAAAAGTATGTTTTTCAACCTGAAATAATAGATATTGCAGTATCCACCTTTAAAGATAACATTTCTCAAGATCATTTACATTATTTCAACATCATACCATAACCTCTGACCTATGAATCAATCAAAATAAAATGAGATGCTATCATGTGAACCAAATCATCGAAAAGAGATGACCGTTGAAAATGGGTGACATTACAATAGTACATAAATGTAATTGTAAGGATAAATTAAATACTTCTTTGTCTAATCCGTGGAAACTGGAACAGAATGGTCTGGTCAGTAGATCACAAATTTTATCTTTATCTCCTTTAGTAAGAGGTATGCACTTCTTGATATCTATTCCAAATCTGTTAATATAAATATGTTAATTATTAATGTAACAGTCTTAGTGTAAACATATTTTATTAAGTAATTCATTAATACAATACAAGCATGAATATGTACAAACTATTCAGATGAATTATTAATAGGATTTGAAAACAAGTTACAAAACTTATATTAATCCATTTCCTGAAGAAATTAAATTTACAAAGCAGAATATATGCTCCAATGGTAGAAATTATAATGAATTAATACATTAATTAAGACAAATTAAACTTGATATAATAATATAGTTATATGTGAAATTAAATAATGAAAAGAAATATGATGTAAAGAGAAATTAAAGTGAGCACATGCACTGTTTGTGTCATATGTCAAAAGACAAGTCGTGGTTTCAATTGACAACTCTAATTTCTGTTAAATCGTTTCGAGTTGATAATAAAGGATTGCACTGCTAAGAAAATTTCAACGTTTTGTTCGTAACTGAACTCGGGCGATCCAAAAAGATAATGATCATATGAAATCAGAGGATCGTCAAAAAAGGGCTCAATAAAAAGCTGTCTGTGTACTTTGTAGAGATGGCAGTATAACAAATAATGTTCTGTTGTTTCAATAGCACCACATTGACAAAGCGGGAAGTCAACAATATTTTTTGAGTAAAGATGCTGGTTTAAAGAGCTGCAATGCATACAAAGTCTAGAGTGTAGAATTTGACCAAGTCGTTTTCCAATATAATAATAGGGCGATTTATTGTAACAGTCTTCAATAAAACTTTTGCAAATTCCCGATTTGAACAAGTTATTTTCCTTACAATGAACAAAATGGTACCTGATCTAGCAAGAGCAATGAAAAGGACAATGAATTTGAGTATAATTCTTTTCACAATTTGTAGATATTTGATCCTTTTAAATAATCACAGGATAATTTCATAGCAAATTGAAAATTTACAAATTGTTACAATAAAATTTTGAAAAGATTATTGAAAAAAAATATATGTTATCTTTATTGAACTTTCCATGAAAGAGGACCTGTTTGCTTGTCTTAAAGGGAAATAACTCATGTCAAAAATATAATTTTAGAATCAAAGTTGGATTTGAGCAAGTAGTCTATTATTTTAAAACTTGACAAAGCTGTAGTAAGGGAAACAACTCAATCTTCATAGCATGATGTCATATCATCACATCTATTTCATTTGTGAAATACACATACTATGTATGTAGATTTTCTATTTTAGTAAGAGCCCATGTAATGTGTACTTCTGAAAAATGACAGAGAATATTGATACCATATTTCTCTGTCCGTTTATTTACCCAACAAGTATAACATGTCTAAAGTGAAGAATATATTGCATATTGTATTTTTAATCCTAATAATGTAGAAAATTCACTATAACTAATTGAAGAGTTTTATAATAAAAAATATGTCACAAATGACCAAATAATACAGTAACTCACAAATGCATGCAGTGCATGAGTTATTAGGTCATGAGTGACATATTTTTGATAATGAAATTCATTAATTAGTTACAGTATTTATTATATACATAAAAAATGTTTCGATTCAAATTTAATATAAAATGAGTTTAATTGCAATATATTACATGTTTAGCATAGGGATATATTATATTATTATACCTCACTAACTTCTCATTGGCTTAAATTAAATCACATGACCTGAAACAATTTTAATGTTTTGTGAAAATTAACCCAAACGGGAAACAACTAGTTGTTTACCGGGTAACAACCCTATTGTTTCCCGATAAACAACCCATTGCGTGCCTCAAAAGGGAAACAACTCTTTCAAAAATTCAAAATTTTTCATAAAAATTTCAAAAAATTCTATCAATAAAAAAATAATAATTTAAAGTTCAAAATTTTCAACATTTCAAAAAATTTTGATTAAAAAATTTCAAAAAATTCAAAATTTTCAAAAAAAATTCAGTTTTCATAAAATTTCAAAATTTTAATATTTAAATAATAATATTGAAAAATGATAAAACAATTATAGCCTACCATTTCGGTCAATACTATTGCCTTCTTCAAAAAGAATGAAGATTACCTAAAATTTAAATTGACTGGTTAATAAAAGTATTAAGAAATGGGTGTTTTCATAATGGAACGGTTATATGTCCAAGGTTAGTCATAATGGCTCAAGGAAGGTTGTATTGGCCCGAGGCAATTTTTGAAGTTATTAAAAACAAATTTTAAATCTGTTGAAAATATTACTGATGGCCGGCTTGTGCCCTGTATCACTGGTTGTGTTGTGAACTTTAATATAAACATGAAATAGTTTAACATTTGTCAAAAGTTATTAAACACACATTTTGCCATGTATTTATTTAAATGCCCAATCCTTGGTCTGTTGTTCGGTATAATAAAGCCCTCGGGAAAACAACCCACATCAGGTTAACAATTCTGGATGTTTACATCCATTGAAGGCAATAATTGTTTAATGTCTATCGTTTCAAAGAACAACAACACCATTCAAAACAGTCAAAGGGACATAACTGTAAAACATACAGAAAATGTAGCTCACTGTGAAATTATCATTTTTATGCAATTCACAGCTATCTATACAATATTAAATGGCTTTTACCATAACAGATCACTCTGTTATTCCAATTAATTTAACATTTATGCACATTTTAACTTGTTTAAAAGGATGTTAAAGAGAGTGGTTTTCATGTCATTTAAGTTAGTGTGTGCCACCTTACTGTATTACATTAAATCAAAAAACTATTTCTATATTTGTTAGTGAAGTCCCTAACCATTTTCATGTCATTTAAGTTGTTTGTGCTTCCTTACTGTATTACATTAGATGAACATAAGTTTTGAGCATTAGGGTTAGTTATAGTGTTTAACACCACTTTCAACAATATTTCAGTTATATCGTGCCAGTTAGTTTTATTGGTGGAGGAAACTGGAGTGCTCTGAGAAACCATCGACAAACTTTATCACATAATGTTGTATCGAGTACACCTAGCAATGAGCAGGATTCGAACTCACAACATTAGTGGTGATAGGTGCTGATTGCATCGGTAGTCATAAATCCAATTATCATACAATCACTACGACGGCCCCTACAAACCTTTTGATATCTGTTGGTAAGATCCCTAACCATTTGATTGATGGTACAGCTAGATGTTCTGATTCAAAAGCCAGAGCCTGAAAATAGTAATTAATGTGTTACATATTAATAAACTATATTAAGCTGTCTAGTTTTTTTACTATTTACCTGATGGGAGTCCTGCAGTTGTTTTTTTTGTCTGTATCTGTAACTTAGTACAGTCTGTACATGTCATGATGATTAAAGATATTATGAATAAAGTTCAAGATTTGGACTCGACAAGAATGCTGCTCACTCAGTTATATGTGAGGGTTGGCGTTTTACTTACATGTGGAAAACATTTGCATGACTACATCATTTCACGCAGAGGGAAGGTTTAGGCACATGAAACTTGCTTAAAACCTAACTTCTTATTGAAGTGTCTGTACCAAATCAGGAAAGTGGAAGGTCATTTATATGTGTATTGGGGTATCAATTTTGAAAATTTTGGAATTTGAAACTGCTCACAGTATGGTATTTTTTTGTTTTTCATTTTAATTGATCCCTTTTATCTGGAAAACCATAATAGCTACTCCAAAGTCTGATTAATTGCAGGTATGAAATTCCATTAGGAATCGAATGAATGAAAAAAAAAAAATCAGACTTATAAATAAAAATTCTAAATTTTAGATGTTGGCCATATTTTGACCCCTTATATCTTGAAATGGTACAAGCCATACGAAAGCTGTTGGCATATTACACAAAGAGACTTTTATAAGGAACGCAAAGAAAAACTATATTTCATTAAACAAAATTACCCTGGATCCATATTTGTAGATTGACATAATTTCTATTCCTGTAATAAAAAAGAAAATAATAATTAGCACTGTACATATTAGTTATATGTCATTGAATCAGATCTGATGCATCAGAGGCAGGGGCAGACATGTTGGATTTTGAATTGTTCTGAAAAACAACAACACCTCTTGGGGACCTCTAGAGCAACATTTCTGGCAAGTCTGCTGACTTCACATGCAGTAGTTCTGGTGAAGAAGTCGATAATATCTCATCCAATCAGAGACCAGGACAGCCATCTTGGATTTCTAATCGCTTCAAAAAGATACAACCCTTCTTCAGGACCCCTAGAGGAACAACTGTGGTAAGTTTAGTGGCTGGGCATGCAATGGTTCTTAAGAAGAAGTTGAAAATGTGAAAAGTTTATGATGGACAGACGGGCGCCATACTCTGGCTCAGCTGAGCGAAAAGACTGTTGAAATACTTTAGACAAATAATGCATACAAATCCGATTTAAAATAAAAAAGCTATCATTTTGGGTGTTGGTCCCTTTCGGTTCCCTTGATCCTTTTTATCTCTTATATTATAAGAGCTAGGTCAAATTTGTTTGAAAACAGCAGACACACACACACACAGTACATTCATAAGGAATCTTAAAAAAACCCTATCAACATTGAATTTAAAATTTGACTCCTTTATATCTTGAAAATTGTAAGAGCAATTCAAAATTTGTCTGTATATTAAATACATTGAGAAAACAAGAAAAAAATCATCAAAATTTCACACTATTGTTGAGGATATATACATGTTTTTAATACTTTTCAAAGGGCATAACTTTGAAGCAATATGTTTGACAGACAGACATTTTGTTTTACATGTATGATGCACTTACAAATACTAAACACTCTAACGATTGCAATTTTAAATTTCCTGTACATTACAAATTCTAGGGGATATAACACCAGAATATTTATTACAGTGGACTTGACCTGATTTGACAGTTTCTGTGTAGGAATGAACCTGTTTTAGTACAAAAGGGGTGTAAATGAACATGAGAGACTATCCAACATTACACTTGTGAATTAAATTAAAGTAAAGGAACAGCAATTTTACTGTTTACCAAGGTTGAGATGTCAATTCTTTATTTTTGTTGTCAACATATACTCTGGAAATGTGGAAAGATCAACTTGTGTCTTTTTAAATGGCTGATCAACACTATTGATCTGTGGCATACAGAGATATGTGTATGTGGATGATATTTTAATTTTCATGGAAATATAACCCCTTCTTCTTAATTATAATGTTATATATCTGTCATACCAAGCTAAGACCTGTTTATAACAGAAAAGTTCAGAAGTGATTAATTTTACGAGTGAACTGCATTATTTACCATGAGGATCAGCATCCATCAATGCCATCATAGGAATATGAAATTTGTCCCATAGAAGTTTTAATAGCAGTCTTGTATTCATATCAGGAAATCCTTTAGCCTACAAGTGGAACAGAAATCAGCTATGGTTTGTATCGTACAAGTATTAAAGCAATAATGATAAAATACACACAGATTTTCTACAATTTTCATTATGTTGAAAAATATAAGAATATTGGGTTAGGGTTAGGGTTTTGGTGTTTAAAGTCACTTTCAACAACATTTCAGTTATATCATGGTGGTCAGTTTTATTGATGGAGGAAACCAGAGTACCCCGAGAAAACCACCAACGTGTCGCAAGTCACTGACAAACTTTATCACATAATGTTATATCAAGTACACCTCGCCATGAGTGGGATGCAAACTCACAACTTTAGTAGCGATAGGCACTGATTGCATAGGTAGTTGTAATTCCAGCTACCATACAATCACGAAAACGATTAAAGGATATAATATTGGTGAAACAACTCAATTGATATATATGTTAAAATATGAATTATACATATAGGAGACATTCATTTCAGTCATTATCAAAGCATGACCATTTGTTTTTCTTTATGTTTTGTTTTGCTATAAGCCCCTTCAATTTCAAAATTGATATTAGATAATAAGATATATGTACAAAAAAACAGCATAGTCCAAAAAAAGAAATCCTTCACTACCGCTTCAACCCTAAATATAAAAATTAAAATCTAATCTTCAGATTTGTTGAAAGCAGACAGTATTAGACAGAGGTAAAGAGGAATAAGAATAGAAACCTCAACTGGTACTTACTGTAACAAGAATGCACTGTTCAAATATCACATGAAAGCCATCATCTAACAACTTCTGGAATGTAGCATCTTTTTCAATAATCAAGACAAATTTAGCATTTGTCTGCATGTGTAGATAAAACTATTAAGGAAACATCTTGTTGTGTAATTATAAAGAGACATTAAAAAACTACAGACTCATTTGACCACCTCATCCCCAGTCAGGACTGGAGCCCAATATACCACAGGGCCTTCATTGGTCCAAAATTGAATCTTCACATCATAATGCTGCTTTAAGCATGCCAAATACAACGGCATTTCCATCCTTGTTTCTTAAAAAACATTTTTTCATTTTTTTTTTACATCTTTGGACTGAAGTGCTTGAACTCATTATACCCTACATTCTAAATTAGTGCAATGTTGAATCTGCATGCATATTACAATGCTGATAAAAACAATCTCCAATCTGGTTCTTAAACAAATCATTTTAAAAGTTCCCTCATTGTAATCTATAGTTAAAGTTGAATTTCATAAGGAGACTTCATTTAAAAATACAAATGCCTCAATGATGTAATGCTTAGCATGGGTGTAGTAGATCACAGATTTGACCTCTGGTCGGGTCAAACTAAAGACTATAAAATCGGTAATTGCTGCTTTTCTGCTAAGTATGCAACGTCAGTATTAAGACTAAAAGCAAGATCATATGATAGGAAGTGTGTCTTCTTCTTAAGTATATTAGACGAGTAACTAAGCAACTTTGAAATATTTAAACAATTTTCAAAAGGATATAACTTATACCGTTGACATGTGATGGTACAACAACACCCTGTAAAAAGAAAAAAATAATAAATCACATTTCTATTAAAGTATTATAATGTACAAACAATGATTTTTTTTTCAGTAAAATATTTGTGCTCACTACTTTTCATTCTAGTCTTGATTTTGGGATTGAAACACTCTCTTGGTTATTCATGCACTGTTTTGATTCAAACAAGTTTATCGTTTCTGAGACCAGAATTGCCCATCGCCTCCATATTTTTCACTGGAACAAGAATAAATAAGGAATCTTTGTACAGAACATTACATACATCATTTGTACTTAATTAAAAATCATTCAGACTTATAGCTACAGTCCTACACTGTTAACAGACAAATTAGTTGTTTTTGTCTTTGGCTATTTATCAAGTTTCCAAATGGTGTAGTTTACAATATACCTTTTATAACAGCCTTTTTTTTTTTTTTACATGTGATACATAAGTCTTGAGTAGTTGCTACAAGCATTTCTGGGTGTAAACAATTTGCATTGAACATCATTACAGCATCACGGTAATTGTAGTATAACTAATCTGTATTCTGATAATTGTAATATAACAAATCTGTATTCTGATAATTGTAATATAACTAATCTGTATTCTGATAATTGTAATATAACTAATCTGTATTCTGATAATTGTTATATAACTAATCTGTATTCTGATAATTGTAATATAACTAATCTGTATTCTGATAATTGTTATATAATTAATCTGTATTCTGATAATTGTAATATAACTAATCTGTCTTCTGATAATTGTAATATAACTAATCTGTCTTCTGATAACTGTAATATAACTAATCTGTATTCTGATAATTGTAATATAACTAATCTGTATTCTGATAATTTTAATATAACTAATCTGTATTCTGATAATTTTTATATAACTAATCTGTATTCTGATAATTGTTATATAACTAATCTGTATTCTGATAATTGTAATATAACTAATCTGTATTCTGATAATTGTAATATAACTAATCTGTATTCTGATAATTGTAATATAACTAATCTGTATTCTGCTAATACGTTGTTTCGAATCATATCAATTCCGACCACGTTCCGTCTTTTTCTTGTCTTGACGTCTGAACAAATCGACAGGCGACTTCCGGTATTTATGCTATTACTGTGACAACGTCAGCATATCATAGTCGTAGATGCGGTAGATTATAAGTAATTGTAATATGGAGACGCCAAGGAAACCGCTGAATAAATACTGGTGTTCGGTACCCCACTATCTGTCTGATATCAGAAATATATACATAAAGGCAGATAGTTTTCCTTTGATGATGCTGACAGCCGCAAATAAAGAAAACAAATTTAATTTTAAAGAAGTATTTGTGTATGCAATGAAGTCTTTGATACAAATAAAATAATTTAATTGATATCCATCTTTTACAGAAAATGTTAAGATTTTTTTAAGTTGAGGATCAAACGTTAAAACAGCACATATCAATTGGAGTTTTTGTTGTATACATTGACACCAGAAGTTCAGTGCCAGGAGTTCCATCAAAATCACGTGATCTGGCGGCCGAAAATAACAAAATTTGGACGGAATGGAAATGATTCGAAACAAACGTATTGTAATATACCCGGTAACTAATCTGTGCTCTGCTAATTGTAATATAACAAATGTGTACTCTGATAATTGTAATATAACTAATCTGTGGTCTGATAATTGTAATATAACTAATGTGTACTCTGATAATTGTAATATAACTAATCTGTGCTCTGATAATTCTGTACTCTGATAATTGTAATATAACTAATCTGTGCTCTGATAATTCTGTACTCTGATAATTGTAATATAACTAATCTGTGCTCTGATAATTCTGTACTCTGATAATTGTAATATAACTAATGTGTACTCTGATAATTGTAATATAACTAATCTGTGCTCTGATAATTCTGTACTCTGATAATTGTAATATAACTAATCTGTGCTCTGATAATTCTGTATTCTGATAATTGTAATATAACTAATCTGTGCTCTGATAATTGTAATATAACTAATATATACAAGGCATTATCTCATAAACATAGTGACTGTACGAGTTATAGCATTTTAAGGAAATATATGATTGTTTTATTGACATTTGAATATTATAATCATAGTTACCATTATACACACATTCTTTTTAGTCCTTTTATCTGTTATAACTATGGCTTTGGTGTTCGATATTTAGTGTTGTGGTAGTCATCTTGGATATCAATCGAATATAATTTGGTTTGACAAATTTAGTTTATAAACTTGTCCATGCATTTTTACAGGAGCAGACTTGAATGTGAAAAATTAATAGATTGAAAGAATATAATGGAGTTAAACACAGTTATGACAATAGCTAATGTGGGCCTTCATTCTAGGTGGCCAAAATAAAAGACCATGTTCATCATATTTCTACATTGGTTTACATACATTTTTTGTTGATTTACAACAGACAAAATTACCATCAGCATCTTGGAAAGACAAATCACCAGCCAATAACCCTTTAGATGATCCAACCTAAAAAAAAAGAAGAAAGGTTTGCATATAAATATTCTGTTTATTGTCATCACACAGATATATCTAATTTTTTATTTCTTTTTTAATTTTTATGCATTTCCCCTTAATCATTTTGCACCTGATCATTCTATTTTGCACATAATGTTGTTGAGGATTGAATTCAAATAGACAGATACATTAGTATTGTTTTCAGAAATCAAAAACACACTCTGATCATAGTAGAAAAAGGTCATGTGAAATATGATTGATGACACTGGAGTGAGTGAGTGATTGTTGTTTAATGCAGGGTGTCAAGCCACTTCTGACAAAAATTATAAAGGAATATAGGATTTTTTTGCATGAAAATATAGGATAAATATAAGGTATAATTTACCAAAAATACATGGCCTCCACCTCCCCTGTAGCAATGCCTCACCTCCTTTTTACTGAGAAATGAAAAAAAAAATAGTAGAAAAAATGCTGGATTTCGAATAATTGTATTTATTAGTAAAGATCGCAAACTAATTTTACAATCATAGTGAAAAAAAAATATCAACATTTGGGTTAGGGTTAAGGTATTTAACACCACTTTCAACAACAATTCAGTTACAATGTATATCGTGGTGGTCAGTTTTATTGATGGAGGAAACCAGAGTACTCTGAGAAAACCACCGACCTGTCGCAAGTCACTGACAAACTTTATCACATATAATGTTGTGTCGAGCACACCTCGCTATCAACTTTAGTGGTGATATGCACTGATTGCACAGGTAGTTGTAAATCCAACTACCATACGATCATGACCATGACGGCCCCTAAATCAACATTTGTCTTTTTCAAAGGATTGAACATTACAAGAAAATGACAACTCCTTCAACACTTTAAAGGACAAATTTTGATGTAATGTCTTCTAAATTATATATAATATTTTTGTGAAGAAAATGGTACCTATTCAACTTTACAAAGTTTGTTGGAATAAATGCTCTGTGTCCAAAAGTCCTGAGAGTTCACTTGGTATTTTTTTCATGTCATAGAACATTAAACATTGTATTCATAATTGTATTATCCTAAACCAAGGAACCAGTACTGAGAGACCACTATAAAAATGGACATGTACCACAAAAGACTACAATATTGAAAGAAATACACAATTTAAACCCTATAAATAAGTCACATGAATGCATCTGTTGCTATACAAGATCAGCTAAAAACTATAGAAGTATCAGCATTAATATCTTGCACATGTAAAGCCTTTGTTTGTCATGTTTATATGGAATTTCCGTTCAAAATAAGATTCAACTTTTTTTCTCATAGTTTTGGAAAACTATAGGATTTTGGGATGAAATATCCTCGTATGAGTCGGTCAGTTATTGGATAATGTTTGATTATTTTTTTCATGTTTGAAAAGTAAACATTTTTTTCTTTTTAATTATGTTCCTCATCTATTCTTGCTCACATGTGTAAAGTTCCATGGAAAAAAGATCAATAATAATGACACACTGACCCATATTTGTTTACTACCCTTTTTCCAAATGACGTCCTATTACGTCACATAAAGCCGGTCAAAGGTCAATAAAGCACACAATTTTGTCATAGGCCAACCAAACTTAAAAAGTAAACCAGATTAAGAAAGTACAGTATTTTAGCTTTTTCAGTGTAATTGTTTTGTTTGAAAAATTTCAAAAGATGTTTTTTTTAAATAGTTTGAAATTGAAGTATTAAAAATTAATTATTTGATGCAAATATTAAATTTGCTTACCCATATAATAAAGTATTTAATCCAGTAAATTTGGTGTTTTTGCTTTTGTCAATACAATCTATTAGACTGACTACATCCAGATCCTGCCATATTTTTGTAAAACAATTAATGACTGATTTCAATTTATTTTAATCACATTTCAGGGGTTAAAATGTTTTCCTAAAGGTCACTGGTCCAGGACCAGTGAGCATCAGGAATTTACTGGTCCTGAATATCGGAACGAAGGAAATAAAATTTGTTGAACACAAAATTTACTAGTAACTGAGTGACATATATTATTTGAAATGACTATTTTAGGTTGGCAATTTAATATCTGCTGTACACTTAATTTTATAAAACCTGCTTTTCATTTTGTCTTAGGCTATCAGTCAATTTTCGTATATTGGTTGTACCTTTAATAAAGCATTGTTGTTGGGTTTTTTTGGGTGCAAATTCTGGATATATTCTACAGTATTTACCCCACATATTTACTTCATAATTCTCACTAGCATGATCGCCAGTAATATCGTTGAGATTAAACTTCCACAAATACAGAACAGAAAATGTCTTCGGAAGTCTAATATCTGGAGATACAGAGCAGAAAATGTCTTTGGAAATCTAATTTCAATGATATTAGATCGCCGGGGTTATCAGCATACCACTCGTCTCAACCCAAGGTATTTTTTCCTTCTACGATGTTTGAAATGTTCTCTTCCATTTAAGCCTATAGTATCTTTGATCTTTTGTTAGTTGTGGTGTTTTTTCATTATGTAATTTATTGTTGTCAGTATCACGAGCCACCCCATTAACTTAAAAAAAAACTAGTCAATGACTTTCGGAGTTTCGGGCCATTTTTACGTTTGAACTGCTTCACTAATACGCTTAAGTATTATCGAAAGAATTACCATTTCTGTAAAGCGCAAAACTGATCTTAAGATATTCTGTTACAACCATCCTGGGTGTGTGTGCTCCGTTACCGGAGGTTCGTACAGAACAAAACACACTTGATCTTGAATTATTTCAGATTATGTAACCCAATGTTAACAAGATTAAAAGAGGCAGTGAATGTTGGATTAAAATTATGCAGTAAAATCTGTCACTCAGACTTTTAACTTCCTATTTATTTCAAATCCGTAATTGCACAGTTTCAACTGGTCCGTCGGACTTTACGAGATTAGAAAATGTTAGGTCTGAACCCACAAATCGCCGGTCCCGGACCTCGGACCAGTGCATTTTTTAACCCCTGCATTTATTATCATAGAGTGGTAACAATACAGTTTTGTTGATGCTATTTGTAATAATGACAGGTTTTTTTTACCCAGATAATCTCATTTTTCTGTCTGGTTTAATTTAATTCTCTTTTCAATTTATGCTATACATTTTGATTATTCCTGTTAAATTAATTCTTTTTCTATCTTCTCTGTGAATTCCCAAGAAGTAAGGGATATATTTGTTATTAAAGCAGCAGTGGAAATGCAAAATAATCTGCCATTTTGTGACTAATGGAGAGCACTTGTATGTATTTTCCCGGTAAAATCAGCCATTTTCTAGAAAATGGTGGAATCTGAACGATCAATCATCATATTTTCAAAGTATTTTAAAAATACAATTTGCTTGGACTACATTCAAGAAATGGTCATGAACTGTGATGACGATTATGTCAACAAACCGGAAAGATAAAAATGCTTAGGGAATATCACCGATGGAAACATATTTAACAAGCATAATGATCAGGAAAAAAAGACATTAGTAAAAAGCATGGAATTTATTCAATTCAAACTTCTCTGTTTTAATCTCATCTTGTAATTTTGACGTTGAAAAGAATTCCCTCTGTGTTTATGTACGCTATGAATATACACAATGACGTCATTGGTCTCGTGCTGCGCCAGAATTGTAAATCAAAACAAGTGACCGACTTTACTGCATGACCGAGCAGATGTCACGACATGATATAGGAATTTTTAGATAAATATAACAAAACCTTGAAAATATAGGAATATAGGATCACTTGACACCCTGTAATGCCAACTTAGCAATTCTTCAGCTATATCATGGTGAGAACATGTTAATTTTCAATGAGATGATGATGAGGTCCACTTTGTACTAGGCCAATACGCTTAGTTGGATTTTAATAGTACTAGCTCAGTGAAACAACAGTCTGCAGGTAAACATGTTGCCCCATTCGGACACATTATCCTGATTCCGATTCAACCAGTCTTTGCTCTTTCTCCTTAATGCTGCATGCCTAGCAGAGAAGCAACAAATACCAATTTTATAGTCTTTGGTTTTGACCCGATTGGGGCTCGAACCCACTATCTACCGCACTCGAGGTGAGCACGCTAACCATTACACCACCGATGGCGATGCGATTGATGACACACACACATACAAGTGAAATTTCTAAAAAAATCTAAACTAAAAGAGATATATTTTAGGGGTTGCTAGGTGTTCACTTGCTAAATTCAAAAGCTTAATAATGGTTCATATAATTTTGCCTTGCACACAATATTTTGTATATTTAACATTATACCACATGAAGATGCCATCTAGGTATCTGTAACATACAGGAAATGTTGTCTACAGCTTCATCAACAGCTGACTGATTACCAAAAAAAGTTGGATCTTGATAGAACAAGTCTCTGAAATGTTAAATAAATATTGTGTCAATTCTTGTAAGCTACCAAATTAAAATTGAGACATAAAAATATTGAGAAAACTGATATACCTGTGTTGAACTGATTTTTACATAAGATTTTTTTTTATGATTTAAAAAATAATAATTCTCAGATTAAAATTCATATCAATATAACTATCGTTCTACATAACTACAGTCACAACTATTTAATAGTCGTCGTTATAAATATTGAAACAGAAAACTGAAAATATAACCAAAGGTTTCAAGAGCCTTTAATTGCTCACCAGGTTTCCAATTTATTTCATATTGTCACAGATGGTTGATTGATAGATTAATTGATGTTTAACATCAACTTTTGCAGTATTTCAGCTACATCGTGGTGTGAACATATTTTATAAATTAATTTCCCTTGTCACAGATGGTTCTATATAAATTCAAAATTGTAAATATCTTTATCCATTTCTTATGAAGCTATCTGTTCAAATTTCATTAAATTGAAGTTTAGGTATTATAGTTACTTGCAGAAATTACTGAATTAAACAAAGGGAGACAATTTTGAATATAAAATGTGAAAACAGGTCTGTTTCAATGGCAGTATTTGGAAATAAAATATTCATACAGAAGCTCAAACATCAAATTTGATGGATATATTATTGTAATGTTTAAATACCAGTATTCAAATAAATTCCATTAAATTTAAAGGTCCTTGTGTGAAATTTGGTCTGGACGAAATATATTTACTAGTAAAATTAGTCAATGAACCATATTTACTAGAAAAAAATATCCCATTTCAACTACCAAAATTATTCTAAGACTTTTTAAACTATGAAAATTTGCAACCTTGCATTTATTTTATTAGAAATGCTGGTTCATACAGACTTATTTCACTAGGTGAAATTTAACACTTACTGTTTACAAGAAATCCAAAATATACCATAAATGTAAATCAAATTCAGCAACCTTTAAAACAGCTTGCAAAACAATACTTGAATATATGAAAAACAAATTAGTACTACTCATCTTACAAAACTATATAAGATACCTTCACCTTTTAGTGGAGTATTTATCTGACTGAACTAAGGTGTACATCAAGGACATAATTCTCATCATCAGAGCTGAAGTCAAAAAAAACAAAGCAATTTATAATCCTCAATCATTTTCTATTCATTAAAACTGTTCATAAATTGGAGGTTTATTAGTTACAAAATTTAAACATGTAGAAGAACACAATATATGATTGTGAACTTTCTTAAATAACACAGTGAGGCATTCATACTTTTACCATGGTGTTGTAAAATGTAATTGATAAACTGCATTAATCATGCTTTATCATAAGATAAGAACAAATTCCTCAAGGATCTCAAACTGTAAAACATTAAATGCTACAACAGTACATCAATCATAGAATGCAGGGCATAAATCTGGAACAGAAAGAATGTTGAAGTCCAAAATTGAACTTGGCATGCCTTGTTATATAAAGGGGAACTTGAGTTATTGAATGGAAATCAAATGATTGACTTACATATGGATGGACACTGATAAAATATAAATGACATTAATGAAGAGGGGACATAAAAAATAACAAATTTCTACAAATCAACATGAAACATTGACATTTTAACATTAAATGCAATTTGGTTTTCATATTTTATTATGTCTATAGATGTACATGTAGTTATAAATATTTTGAAGTGGGATAATGGTTTTTGGTAATACGCACTAAATTTCTTGGTTGACTGTGGAGATTCATATCTCACTGTGGTCATTCTGGGTTCATTTACCATCTGCAATCCCACATTTTCTTTAAAACTAAAATTATATTTGAAAACATTACAATGACAATTAATTGGATACGTACAATATACTTGTATATATAATACTACAGATAAGCTAATTTCATTATCAAGTGGCCTTTTCAGTTCCTGTGTTTATGTAAAACATGTATAATATCCTGAGACACTGACTACTGTACTGGAATCATCTATATGTCCATGCTACACCCATATAAAGTCTCATAACTACCGAACAACGAAGGTGAAACACAACAGGGACCTGAATTTCCACCTCATGTGTTGTGGTCTCTTTTTTGTGTTCAATGAGTTAAGGTGAGAGGTGGATATTCATTTTTTGTTGATATTGGTGCAATTGTTGACCATCACTGTTTAAACTTTCTTTTCATAATAGATCACCCTTCCTAATAATCTCATTAGGTTGGAAGATCAGTCAAGATGTTTATGATAGATTATTTTTCATCGGAAAAACTCCCATAACTCTGGAACATCGATAGTGAAAATCGTCAAAAAAAATACAGACCCATTCCCAATAATCTGGTGAAGTTTGAATGATATTGGTCCAGGTGAAGTGGAAGTGTTTACATCAGGCATATAAAAAGCTTAATATTAGTTAACCTAAATGTTGACAATTATGACAACAACAGAAAGTGTGACTGCTATGCTTTGCCTCCAGTGACATTTGTCGTAGGTTAGACAAAAAAAAGAAAGGCCACCTTCATATTTTTTTTTCAAGTTGAGTAAAAATTAATACTAGAATCATATAAACTTAGCACATGTAATTGTTTTTCTTCACCATGCTTTGGTCACTTATACATTTTTTCTAAATACACAATGTAATATGGAATCTTAGTGTTGTAGAAATGAAAAAGTAAACAAAAGTTTATAAAATGAGTCTACATCCTATACATGTATTAATTGACTTCTTTTACCTTATATTGTCCCATGTATTTCTATTGATATGCTTCATAACTGGGGATTCCCCTGAAGACATCTGCTGCATCACGTCAGACATCACTGTCTGTATCCGAGTCAGAATGTCATCTTTACTTAACATCCTGTAAATGTCACATAAATATAATTATACTACATTGAACATATTGAATTATTTCTATTGCTGGATCTTGGGAAGAATTTTCCTTTAAAAGATTTACTTAATTCCCTTTTGTGTTTCCAGTTTTAAATTTTGAAATTAGCATTTTTACATCCCAAATGTACTTTTCTGATAATGGTATGTTAGGCATGCAATAGACCATTTGCACATTTTCACTTTCAAGGGAGTTATTTCCCTTTAAGGTGGAAAAACAGACCCCCTTTCATACAAAATTCAATGAAAACAACACATATTGTTTTCCAATAATCTTTTCAAAATTTTAATGGGTAAGAGTTAGGAACGTTATGGTGCTTAATGTCACTTTCAACAATATATAATTTATATCATGGCAGTCACGAATAACTGTTAACAGAAATTTTGGAAACAAATATTTACACATTCCTTTCTCTTTCAGTGTCTATACATTTCGTTGTATTTCAGTGTAATAAAAAGTCTTATGACGCTTCTCATGTCGCACCTGCTCTTATATTATTAATTTACCACGGTACCATAACCATAACAAGCACTCCGAGTCAGATTGTCAATTGCATTTTGACACCCTACTGTATCTATCACTTGCACCTGCTATTATAAGATAAGATAAGATAAGAAAACTTTATTTGAATAACAATAAACACAAGCTCTCAGGAGCTTTTTACCGAATATTATCGTAATATATTGAACAATGTGAAATCAAAACCTTTTGACAACATTCTCTGCTTTGTCATTTTCTTTTGGAAAACTTTCATATAGATTTTCCAAACAGTTCCAGAACTGCGGATAAATACAACTGCTGAAGGAATCCATCATTCGTCTGCTTATTAGTAAGCTCGAGAGATTCCGAATGGATGCACGTGCAATAGATTGGGTGCGTTCACGGTTATGCCAACTTCACCTATTGCTAATTTAATTCGCCAATATTCCTTTGGTGTCATTTTTAACATAGGTAGACTCTATTGGTAACCAGTCCTGTAAGTGGACTACATGCATGTAATAATTCCAACACACGATATGTGGCAGCAAATCAATATGATACACAGGCAGTCATTTTATTTTTCCAATGAGGGAAATTTCTGCATTTTCAGGCATTGTCCTAAAGATTAACTAGAGGCTCCCAGGAGCCTGTAATCGCTCACCTGGTTTTCAATTTGACATCTAAAGTTGAAATAGAAAATGGGGGTGTTACACATAATTTTGAAAGTGGGCCACCCAAAGAAAAATTTCACAGAAAAACCCGGAATATATGTTAAACTACTCCTTGCCATGTAGCTGCAGTTAAAATTTGACCTCATTTTGACTTATACTATAGCAGCAATGGACAATTAAAATTTCATCCCCCCTTTTTTCTATTTTTAGCTTGGCGGCCATCTTAGTTGGAAGTCGGGATTAACGGACACAATTTGGAAGAGGGCCATACAAATACCATTCCACCAAAGTTTGGTTGCAATTGGCACAGTGGTTTCTGAGGAGAAGATTAAAGTTTACGACGTACGACGGACGACGGACGCCAAGTGATGGTAAAAGCTCACATGGCCTTTGACCAGGTGAGCTAAAAAGGGGGAGTGAACACAGGTGCTTGCGAAGGGTAGGCAGTTCCTGCTTCTTATAAGACACCCGGCGTGTTACTCATATTGTCTAGTCCGGTAAATGTCTTGTCGGTGTTAGAAGAAAGATACTCTAGGTAAAAGGGAAAAGATCCATTGTCATTTGAGACATTGATATTTTGTCAACGCTCAGCCAGTTCGTGATGGCGATCGAATACTTTTTGTAGCGACGACTTTAACCTAGGAGCAACGTAGTCTTGTTTGAGTAGCTTTTCATACAGCAACTGTAAAGAAAATCACTGTACAATTCCTAGAATAACGTATGAGTTGTGAAATGTAAACTCCATACGTATGTGGAGATATAGTGTGACTGATGAAAGGGAAACTTACTATTGGAAAACTGAAGGCGTCTCGTTTGTCGTCGAGTAAATTTGTTATTAATCTTCCTCCGTTATCGATTTCAAGGTGAAGGTCAAGCTAAGAAGCAGACTTTTGAGTGTACGTAGTTGTGCTCCACTACTCGCTGATTTGAATAAAGATAGAAAATTAGCTCAAATCTTCAATTCAAACATCAGCTATGAAGATGATGTTCTGTCATTGAACAATAGGTGTTTCTGTGACTATCCAAATGAGTTTGGAGTAAAATTAGAATCCATTAGAATATAACAATCATCTGTTGAAACAATAGCCCCCTCCCCCCCCCCCCCCCCCAAAAAAAACCTGGACAAATATGCTGTCGATCAAAACATTTACTATATCATTAGAATTACCGGTAGATAAGACTTATCTCTACCAATGACCAGATTATGATACCAATACTTTTGTTCTCGGCTTTTCTTTGAGAAGGAATACTGAATCAGTTCTTTAAACCTAAATTTTAGTTGCGCATGTTTTTAAAAATATATATATTTCAAACACAAAGATGTGTTCTACCTAATATAAGATACATTTGTATTTGTATTTAAATGACTCGACTGAACATGTAATGTTAAGTGGAACCTTTAAATCTGAGCTCTAGATATTTTGTCTGATATCTTTATTTTACAAAGTAATTACTTTAAACTCTCAAAATGACAAATTTCAAGAACAGTTAAGACAGCCATATCACAAGAAGATATTGGACAACATCAGATAAAGGTTAACAGCACTGGTCAATAGTATAACTCTCTTATCTTCTTATTCAGCATGGCTCTTCACGTGTGATAATATACAACATGACGTTTAACGTGAGTACCTTATCTAAGACTATTGTATAAAGGTAGAACAATTGACCGACTGGCCTTCGTTTACAGTATACCAGAACGAACCAAACAATGCTTGCTCTTCTCTTAATCATTTCAGTAGTTGCTGCAGAGGCTTCTGAAAATGGTAAGGTTTTGGAGTTTTTTTGTTTAATTTTAACTACTAAGCGTTGCCTTACCTTACATTTTATACATAAGCGAAATTTGCGTCCTTGACACACAATAATTACCACATTGATAAAAACAAAAGGCCTTCGTGTCTTAAACTGGTGTTTTCTGCATTTTTCCAATAACAGCCATTATTTATAGTATTTTTTACATTTTAACATCATATTTGCAATCGGTTACTAGTATTTTTAAGGTGTTTTAAATTTTAGGATGTTTGTTTGATGGTACGATGTATGCATCAGGCGACAAAATCATAATTAGACATTGTCTTGGTGCCATGACATGTATGGGAGACAACCAATACGATCATCTGGAATCATATGGGTATGTTATTGATATAAACATGCGCAATGATAAGTTTTTATCAGTAATTTGGATATGAGATCAACTTTTATCGGTAAATTGGATATTTTCCATTGATCTCACCGAGTGATACTGTCAGTATCAACAAATTGATTCTGATACTGAAAATATTGAATTTGAATGTCTCGACATATGTTATCACGACATATAGGATGAGCTGTGATAATATATGCCGACATCGGACTCGCTGCTATGCTAGCGATAATGTCTGTCCCGACCTTTACAACTACCTATATTCTATATATCTGGCACACAAGAAGAGTGTGAAAATGTATTCCAGAGGTCATCCATTTAGAACTTTTTGTGATTCGTATTAACATGTTACTGTTAAGGTTACTTATATTTTATAATAAACAATTTAAAAGAAAATGTTACTATTGTTTTAGAGGTGTATGTCCTTCTGACAAAAGATCAAATGGGCAAAGTAAGTATTTATATTAGTTTCTTCAGTAACTTAATATACAATGTATATGCATGTAATACTAAATCGTTTATACATCAAAATATGAAAGTGAAATCAAATTTCAGAAAAATAATGACAGACAATCATCATAGGTGTCTATCTGCGATTTAGAATTTTTATTACATGATCAAGTGAAAACACAATGACCTTATTTTTAGATATTATATGTAAATATATGTTTCAGCTAATTCAAGAAAGCTAATTATATTGGTCAAAATTGTCTATATATAATTAAAAACAAAACAGTTGAGGATACTAATGTGGAAATCAGAAACCGCGAGACAAATAGGATTAGCAAAATAAACAAAACAGAAAGATAAACAATGACAGACAACACTTCACAGAAAACTAAAAATGTACCAACATATAAATCTAGGACGAACTCATGTGCCCCGGTAATCTAATCTAGGACGAACTCATGTGCCCCGGTAATCTAAGCTAGGACGAACTCATGTGCCCCGGTAATCTAAGCTAGGACGAACTCATGTGCCCCGGTAATCTAAGCTAGGACGAACTCATGTGCCCCGGTAATCTAAGCTAGGACGAACTCATGTGCCCCGGTAATCTAAGCTAGGACGAACTCATGTGCCCCGGTAATCTAAGCTAGGACGAACTCATGTGCCCCGGTAATCTAAGCAGTTCCTACTCTAATCATGCTACAAATCGGTGATAAGTCATATATGGTAATAAGTCATGAATGAAAAAGAAGGACTGAGTTGTAAATACGACAATCGGATCAAATGTGACATACACACTCCGTAACGATTGATAAAGTCATGATGGCGACCGTAAAACGTTCGAAGCGATAGCTTTAACTTTACTAATAGGGACCCCTGGTTCAGTAGCTTCCTTCTTAGCAGCAACCATCAAGGAATACACGAGCTCTATAATATCGTATTAACTGACAGAAATAGAATCCATATGCAGGTGCTGTTGGAATATTGCTACATTTAAGAACTACCGACATGTTAATTGTTGTCCTTTATATTCTAGCTGGATGTTTGTTTGATGGTCGTGTTTACGACAAGGATGAAATAATCATGATTAAGCCTTGCTTGGCAGAGATGAAATGTCTTGGTTTTAACACATACGGTTCCCTGGAAAGTCTAGGGTAAGTAATATTGAATGTTTGTACTTAATACAAAGGAGACATTACATTTGGTAACATCTTTATTACACTATGCAATACCTGTATATGTTCTGTCATTCATTCATTTGGTAACATCTTTATTACACTATGCAATACCTGTATATGTTCTGTCATTCATTCATTTGGTAACATCTTTATTACACTATACAATACCTGTATATGTTCTGTCATTCATTCATTTGGTAACATCTTTATTACACTATACAATACCTGTATATGTTCTGTCATTCATTCATTCATTTGAATGTCCAATTGAACTCGAATCATCGAAATGTAGAGATGATATAAATGTTAAATGCAACACGATATTCATAGGATATAAATCGTATGTGTACTAATAACAATTTGTGTAGAATTCATTGGTTGACAAGAAATGGCCAATAGATTGGCACAGATGTATGTTAAATCATTTGGTCAATATGTCATCATCCATTGATGTGCGTCTGTTTCCTTAATCAAACTTATTGTTTCGTCTTTGTAATTTGGAAATATTATGAAAAACCATACATCAACAAATTCTTGTTTCAAAATAAAAAAGAAAAGGGTCAACTAATATATATGTTTGGTTTAATTTTCAGACGTATATATATATTTGAAATTTAACATTAGTATGAATAAAATCTGACTTTGATTACTAGTAATAACTTTTATCAATCAATCAAAATGCTTTTGTTATAATTGTATTGTCTCCTGAAATATCACTCTTAAAAGTTATTTTTCTTTCTGACGCAAGTGATACACTATTGATTTTTAGAGACAGTAAAATCCGGTTTATGACACAAAAAGATACAAAACGAGTAAATCTCGAAAATTGTCAGCAATCACTTACTAGTATTAGTTTTGTTTGTTTTTCAGTGGAGTTTGTCAACCAAGCAGACGACAATCTGCTAGTCAAGGTAAAGACAACTATAGATATTTATTTTTCGAATTGTTCGTTAAAAGTAAATTCAAACCTTTATGTTATTAGTACAGTTCTGCTTAGAGAGCAACCATTTTGTTGGAGAAGCAGGTTCAGTTCCTGGATATTTTTATATTTTGTTTTTAATCTTTGAGCCCGCCTTTTTCTCCATGCTTCGTTGTTTCCTGTTTGTTTTTTCATTTGTTTATGTTAAAAAAAAAGGTGCCAAATGCATATCCGGCTTATTTTTTGTAGTATTCATAAAACCTGACTATTTTCAATCACATATCTGTACCTGAAAATTGTTTTTGAAACAACTTCCTTACCTCTTCCTACATAAAAATCAAACGGAATCTCCCTTATTATATAAATTATGATAATAATAAAAAAACAAAACTTATTTACAATTATTTTTATTTATTGACTTTAGAAATGTTATTCATTTCAGTTGGTTGTTTATTTGATGGCAGATATTACAAAACCAACGAGGAAATCATTGTTCCAACATGTCTTGGTAAAATGACTTGTTTAGGAAACAATAACCTGGGGTCCATTACTTTGCTACAGTAAGTAATTAATATATCAACAACACGTGAAGCGAACACAGACTACCCAAGTCTGAAGATGTTTTTAATGAGAGTTTATATGTCGTGTAAATGTAAACAGAAGAATAGAATAGAATAGAAAACTTTATTTTAAGTCGGGTTTACAGTGTAACATTACAAACATAAGCTCTGTAGAACTTTTTGCCGACATAAAAACAGTAACATCACATACATTTAAAAACATATAAATACATATGCATGACATATAGCATAAGACAACAGTTGAAGCATTAGCAAGATGCACATACATATATAAGCATAGCATAAGGAAAGCAAAATTGCATGCAACATTTAAGCACTAAAAAATTTGACTAATAAGCACATACAAAACAAAAATAAAAATAAATAAAGCAAGACTAAAAGCTAAAAAAATCTGAAAGCACTCAACATAAAATGAAGCATGAAAATATTAAGATCTGCTGGAGCCACATCTGCATGCGTTGCCATTCCAGTTATTGATCAGACTTTTAAACTGGTTTAGGTTCGTCTGCGCACGGATCGCGTCAGGCAACTCATTCAAAAGGGTAGCTCCAGCATACCTTAATGAATGCAGACCAAAATTTGTTGTTCTACCTGTGGAATTTCTACTGTGTGTTGCCGTCTAAAAGAGTAAGATATATGTTTAAAACTAACAATGTCATTGAGATAAGCCGGTGACTGTTTTTGAAAATTTTTATGGCCATCATTCGTAGACGTCTTATTTTGAGAGAAGGTAAACCAGACTTTAACAAAAGAGTATCATAATCACTATTAAAATCCTCATTTAGTATTACTTTCCCCACAAAGATGCCAAACCACAGGACAATAATTGAAATTAGACGTAATATAAGATAAAAGTTTTCCAATTCTTATTAGTACATTTAAGTGACGGACCATTTAACTTCCAGGGGGGGGGTATGTTTTTTCCTAAAAAAAATATTCTGATTTTGGTGGAGGAAAAAAAAAATCTGATTCAGAGTTTTCGTCATATTGTTAAATCGTCATATTGTTAAATTCTGGAAAAAAAATTCGCGCTTTGCGCGATAAAATAAATAAATATGCTATCTCTCGTGTTGTCCGAAAATTTTTTTCTGAACGAAAAAAATTTTCTGAACGAAAAAAACCCCATAACCCCCCCCCCCCCCCCCCCCCCCCCCCTCTCCCTGCAAGTTAAATGGTCGGTCCCTAACTGCCTTGAAGCTTTTTTTTATTAAACAAATTTCAGAGATATGTGTATTAATCTTCAGTTGACAATCTATTGTCACCCCCAGGAGCTTTACCTCATTTTCACACAGAATTTCATTCCCATCGAAATCAAATTTCATATCCTCATTTTTGTATTTATTCCCAATGGCAATAGCCTGAAATTTGTCCGGATTAGCTTTCATTTTATTATTTGGGAAGCAATCAATTAACATTGCACTTTCCTTTTCCAGAGATTTAGCTGATCCGTTTAAATCTGTCCCTGACTGTGACAATGTATTGTCATCTGCATAATTATATAGTTTATTTTCTTTTACAAAATTGAAAATGTCATTAAGAAATACATTAAAAAGCACAGGGACAAAATTGATCCATGTGGAACACCTTTGTAAATATTTTGCCATGTACTAAAGTAGGTACCAACTTTTACACATTGTTTTCTATTTGATAAATAATCATCAATAAGATTAAGTGCATTTTCAGGCAGACTATAGGCCTTTAATTTTAATAGAAGAAGATCATGAGGCAGACAGTCAAAGGCCTTTGATAGGTCCATAAGCACAGCAGCTACATACAAATTATTATCGACTGCTTTTTTCCAGTCCTCATTGACTATTAGAAGAGCTGTATTACAGCCATAGCCAGGCCTTAAAAACTGACAAGTAGGGATTAAATATATTATCAAAATAATCTATGAGCTGCTGGTATATATATAGCCCTCTCGAAGAACTTTGACACTACCGGTAATATGCTAACAGGTCTATAGTTTCCTGCCTCTAACTGACTATTTTTCTTGTGTACAACATGTGCCTCTTTTAGATTGTCAGGCACTACTAATAGACTTATTTATAAGTTTTGTTATACGTTTTACAATTACAGGTTTACCAATTTTCATTATTTTCACTGATACACCATCAAAGCCAGTAGCTTTGTTTACATAATCTTATTAATTTGTTTCTCCACAAAATCATCACTGATTTCAGTAAATGATAGATTACCTTCAAAATTACACTGATTTTCTCTGATGGCCTGAATGCTTGGATGATTATCACCCACATTACAACTTTCACTGCCAATGCCTATAGCTACATTAACAAAATAATTATTAAAGATTTCTGCAACATCAGACTGATTATTAATTATTTCATCATTGTTACATAATATAATATTATTTTCAAAATGACTACCCTTGTTTGTTAAAAAGGGTTAGATTGTTGGCTAACAATCTTTTTGTTTTGGACCACCAGTGCAGCGCTCTACAGAATAATTTCTGATAGATTGTCGTCTCAGTTTGTTTACAAAATTTCTTTGTTGGCGATATGTTTCCCAGTTTTTCTTTGATCTTTAATATAAATATTTGTTGTGTAACATTTGTTTTTTGTATATTGCTTATCTTAGTTGTTCCATGTTCATGAAAGGCGCCGGTTTGTGTACAGTTTTTCTTTTTTTCATTGGCATGTGGTTGTCAACTATACCCATTAATTTAGTATGGAAGGTGTTGTATGCCTCATTTACATTATCCTCATTTTCTATCAATGTGGTTAAAGCTTTGTGTCAAGTGTAAATTTATGGTAGCTTTTGTGATAAAGTATACTTTTTTTTATCAGTTGTAAACTAATTTCAGTCAAGTATAATATGTAGATCAAGCATCGCCGTTGTTCAATTAAAGTGTGGATGCTGTGTTAATTGTAGATCTTTGTGATAATTGTATCAGAGCATTTGTCTATACAAATGTACCATAACATTTGTGTCAACAGAAAATAAATCTTGCCATTGGCATTGTGTCAAGTTTGAATTAAACGTAACATGTGTGTCGAGTGTAAATTAGACGTAGCATTTACGACAACTGAAAATTGTAAGATTCAAGACATGATGTATATGGAATTTTCTTTTCAGTGGTTTATGTCCTGAAAATAAGCGAGAGGTAGATGGACAAAGTAAGTAAAGAAATGATTTTAAAGATAAAACAAAGCAAATCACTTCACAGCAGACACATAGCGTCGTTTAAACGTTGAAAAACTTCACGACGATGTTAAATCGAAGCTATTTCACAGTTGAAATAACTTTGTGTTCGCTGGGCTAAATATATTACAGTCTTAAGAACATTATCTTTTTTGCGTTTCAAATGAATAAAATTAACTTTGTTTTACAGTGAAAAGACATTCGATGTCTTAATTTTGATTTTTGGGATTGTCCCTTAATTCCACGTACAATATTCATACCATAGACATTGGCATTGTAATTTATTTCCACGTAAACTATTCATACCATAGACATTGGCATTGTCATTTATTTCCACGTAAAATATTCATGCCATAGACATTGGCATTGTCATTTATTTCCACGTAAAATATTCATGTCATAGACATTGGCATTGTCATTTATTTCCATGTAAAATATTCATTCTACCCACATCGTGCCATACGTTCAGTGTCTATTTTATTTTTATTCCTCAGCTGGTTGCCTGTTTGATGGTGTTGTTTATGCCAAAGGTGATGTTATACCTATTGCTGGAACAAACACTCGCTTGACATGTCAAGGTCTAAATGTGTACACTGAACAACTGTAAAAGTAAGTAGGCACTGCTACACTTCCAAACTACACTCCAATGAAGCTGGATGTCATTTGACGAATGTCACCCATTAAATATTTATATTGAATAGAATGAAAAACAAAGAATACCACACTGTCGGAACAATTCCAAAATCCATTATCAATTGTAGAAAGAGGCAAATTCGATACCCTTAACACAAATACATGCCCTCCCACTTTCCTGGCTTGGTACAGGCACTTTAATAAAAAAAAAAAGTAGCGGGATTAAACTATTTTTATGGATCCAAACCTCCCCTCATAGAGAAATAATGTGGTCATGTTTGACATCTTCATCTTATAGATAGACAAATAAAGGTGTGTTGTGTATTTTCCTCGATCTGTACAACCAGCTGACGTTCCTTACTGAGGTTTTGTACTCCTCATGTCCTATAATATAATATTTACTATAAATAGATATTAAAACACAGAAATGTTGCTGTTCTTATTGTGCAAACTTGTATTCATATTTTCTGTTTTCTTTTTCAGAACTTTGTCTATGTTTTCGTCACTTAGGATCGTCATTAATGTATAATAAAGTCACCATCATTATTTGTATTTAAAATCTCCAATTTATATGGCATTAAATTCAACACATATTATTCCTCAGAATAATATTGGTGTGTTCCTGTTTATTTGCTCTAGTATGTTAGATATGCTTAGTAATTTCAGTATGAAGTTTATTCAAAGCTGGATTTCTCATATGTCATTAATCAAATAACGGCATGACCCAACAACGACCCTTTCCGCAATCATATGACTTATCACCGTGTTTGCAACAAGAGTAACACGACGGATGCTACATGTGGAACAGGAACTGCTTGCCCTTCCGGATCACCTGACTTCACTTGGTTTTTAGTGAGAATCGTGTTCCTCGATCGTTAGTTTTCTATGTCATGTTTTGTAGATCGTTGTTTGTTCATTTTTCTTTTGACCATTGTATTGTCTGTCCTTCTTTGATTTACGACTTCCGATTACCCCTTTAGTATCTTCACACTTTTGACCATTGTATTGTCTGTCCTTCTTTGATTTACGACTTCTGATTACCCCTTTAGTATCTTCACACTTTTGACCATTGTATTGTCTGTCCTTCTTTGATTTACGACTTCTGATTACCCCTTTAGTATCTTCACACTTTTGACCATTGTATTGTCTGTCCTTCTTTGATTTACGACTTCTGATTACCCCTTTAGTATCTTCACACTTTTGACCATTGTATTGTCTGTCCTTCTTTGATTTACTACTTCTGATTACCCCTTTAGTATCTTCACACTTTTGACCATTGTATTGTCTGTCCTTCTTTGATTTACGACTTCTGATTACCCCTTTAGCATCTTCACACTTTTGACCATTGTATTGTCTGTCCTTCTTTGATTTACGACTTCTGATTACCCCTTTAGTATCTTCACACTTTTGACCATTGTATTGTCTGTCCTTCTTTGATTTACGACTTCTAATTACCCCTTTAGTATCTTCACACTTTTGACCATTGTATTGTCTGTCCTTCTTTGATTTACGACTTCTGATTACCCCTTTAGTATCTTCACACTTTTGACCATTGTATTGTCTGTCCTTCTTTGATTTACGACTTCTGATTACCCCTTTAGTATCTTCACACTTTTGACCATTGTATTGTCTGTCCTTTGATTTACGGCTTCTGATTACCCCTTTAGTATCTTCACACTTTTGACCATTGTATTGTCTGTCCTTCTTTGATTTACTACTTCTGATTACCCCTTTAGTATCTTCACACTTTTGACCATTGTATTGTCTGTCCTTCTTTGATTTACGACTTCTGATTACCCCTTTAGCATCTTCACACTTTTGACCATTGTATTGTCTGTCCTTCTTTGATTTACGACTTCTGATTACCCCTTTAGTATCTTCACACTTTTGACCATTGTATTGTCTGTCCTTCTTTGATTTACGACTTCTAATTACCCCTTTAGTATCTTCACACTTTTGACCATTGTATTGTCTGTCCTTCTTTAATTTACGACTTCTTATTACCCCTTTAGTATCTTCACACTTTTGACCATTGTATTGTCTGTCCTTCTTTGATTTACGACTTCTGATTACCCCTTTAGTATCTTCACACTTTTGACCATTGTATTGTCTGTCCTTTGATTTACGGCTTCTGATTACCCCTTTAGTATCTTCACACTTTTGACGATTGTATTGTCTGTCCTTCTTTGATTTACGGATTCTGATTACCCCTTTAGTATCTTCACACGTTTGACCATTGTATTGTCTGTCCTTCCTTGATTTACGACTTCTGATTACCCCTTTAGTATCTTCACACTTTTGACCATTGTATTGTCTGTCCTTCTTTGATTTACGACTTCTGATTACCCCTTTAGTATCTTCACACTTTTGACCATTGTATTGTCTGTCCTTCTTTGATTTACGACTTCTGATTACCCCTTTAGTATCTTCACACTTTTGACCATAGTATTGTCTGTCCTTTGATTTACGGCTTCTGATTACCCCTTTGGTATCTTCACACTTTTGGTCATTGTATTGTCTGTCCTTCGATTTACGGTTTCTGATTACCCCTTTAGTATCTTTACACTTTTGACCATTGTATTGTCTGTCCTTCTTTGATTTACGACTTCTGATTACCCCTTTAGTATCTTCACACTTTTGACCATTGTATTGTCTGTCCTTCTTTGATTTACGACTTCTGATTACCCCTTTAGTATCTTCACACTTTTGACCATTGTATTGTCTGTCCTTTGATTTACGACTTCTGATTACCCCCTTAGTATCTTCACACTTTTGACCATTGTATTGTCTGTCCTTCGATTTACGGCTTCTGATTACCCCTTTAGTATCTTTACACTTTTGACCATTGTATTGTCTGTCCTTCGATTTACGGCTTCTGATTACCCCTTTAGTATCTTCACACTTTTGGTCATTGTATTGTCTGTCCTTTGATTTACGGCTTCTGATTACCCCTTTAGTATCTTCACACTTTTGACCATTGTATTGTCTGTCCTTCGATTTACGGCTTCTGGTTAACCCTTTAGTATCTTCACACTTTTGACCATTGTATTGTCTGTCCTTCGATTTACGGCTTCTGATTACCCCTTTAGTATCTTCACACTTTTGACCATTGTATTGTCTGTCCTTCTTTGAATTACGACTTCTGATTACCCCTTTAGTATCTTCACACTTTTGACCATTGTATTTGTCTGTCCTTCGATTTACGGCTTCTGATTACCGCTTTAGTATCTTTACACTTTTGACCATTGTATTGTCTGTCCTTCGATTTACGGCTTCTGATTACCCCTTTAGTATCTTCACACTTTTGACCAATGTATTGTCTGTCCTTCTTTGAATTACGACTTCTGATTACCCCTTTAGTATCTTCACACTTTTGACCATTGTATTGTCTGTCCTTCTTTGATTTACGACTTCTGATTACCCATTTAGTATCTTCACACTTTTGACCATTGTATTGTCTGTCCTTCGATTTACGGCTTCTGATTATCCCTTTAGTATCTTCACAATTTTGACCATTGTATTGTCTGTCCTTCGATTTACGGCTTCCGATTACCCCTTTAGTATCTTCACACTTTTGCCCATTGTATTGTCTGTTCTTTGATTTACGGCTTCCGATTACTCCTTTAGTATCTTCACACTTTTGACCATTGTATTGTCTGTCTTTCGATTTACGGCTTCTGATTACCCCTTTAGCATCTTCACACTTTTGACTATTGTATTGTCTGTCCTTCTTTGATTTACGACTTCTGATTACCCCTTTATTATCTTCACACTTTTGACCATTGTATTGTCTGTCCTTCGATTTACGGCTTCTGATTACCCCTTTAGTATCTTCACACTTTTGACCATTGTATTGTCTGTCCTTCGATTTACGGCTTCTGATTACTCCTTTAGTATCTTCACACTTTTGACCATTGTATTGTCTGTCCTTCTTTGATTTACGACTTCCGATTACCCCCTTAGTATCTTCACACTTTTGACCATTGTATTGTCTGTCCTTCTTTGAATTACGACTTCTGATTACCCCTTTAGTATCTTCACACTTTTGACCATTGTATTGTCTGTCCTTCTTTGATTTACGACTTCTGATTACCCCTTTAGTATCTTCACACTTTTGACCATTGTATTGTCTGTCCTTTGATTTACGACTTCTGATTACCCCTTTAGTATCTTCACACTTTTGACCATTGTATTGTCTGTCCTTCTTTGATTTACGACTTCTGATTACCCCTTTAGTATCTTCACACTTTTGACCATTGTATTGTCTGTCCTTCTTTGATTTACGACTTCTGATTACCCCTTTAGTATCTTCACACTTTTGACCATTGTATTGTCTGTCCTTCTTTGATTTACGACTTCTGATTACCCCTTTAGTATCTTCACACTTTTGACCATTGTATTGTCTGTCCTTCTTTGATTTACGACTTCTGATTACCCCTTTAGTATCTTCACACTTTTGACCATTGTATTGTCTGTCCTTCTTTGATTTACGACTTCTGATTACCCCTTTAGTATCTTCACACTTTTGACCATTGTATTGTCTGTCCTTTGATTTACGGCTTCTGATTACCCCTTTAGTATCTTCACACTTTTGACGATTGTATTGTCTGTCCTTCTTTGATTTACGGATTCGGATTACCCCTTTAGTATCTTCACACTTTTGACCATTGTATTGTCTGTCCTTCCTTGATTTACGACTTCTGATTACCCCTTTAGTATCTTCACACTTTTGACCATTGTATTGTCTGTCCTTCTTTGATTTACGACTTCTGATTACCCCTTTAATATCTTCTCACTTTTGACCTTTGTATTGTCTGTCCTTTTTTGATTTACGACTTCTGATTACCCCTTTAGTATCTTCACACTTTTGACCATTGTATTGTCTGTCCTTTGATTTACGGCTTCTGATTACCCCTTTGGTATCTTCACACTTTTGGTCATTGTATTGTCTGTCCTTCGATTTACGGTTTCTGATTACCCCTTTAGTATCTTTACACTTTTGACCATTGTATTGTCTGTCCTTCGACTTACGGCTTCTGATTACCCCTTTAGTATCTTCACACTTTTGACCATTGTATTGTCTGTCCTTCTTTGAATTACGACTTCTGATTACCCCTTTAGTATCTTCACACTTTTGACCATTGTATTGTCTGTCCTTTGATTTACGACTTCTGATTACCCCTTTAGTATCTTCACACTTTTGACCATTGTATTGTCTGTCCTTCTTTGATTTACTACTTCTGATTACCCCTTTAGTATCTTCACACTTTTGACCATTGTATTGTCTGTCCTTCTTTGATTTACGACTTCTGATTACCCCTTTAGCATCTTCACACTTTTGACCATTGTATTGTCTGTCCTTCTTTGATTTACGACTTCTGATTACCCCTTTAGTATCTTCACACTTTTGACCATTGTATTGTCTGTCCTTCTTTGATTTACGACTTCTGATTACCCCTTTAGTATCTTCACACTTTTGACCATTGTATTGTCTGTCCTTCTTTGATTTACGACTTCTGATTACCCCTTTAGTATCTTCACACTTTTGACCATTGTATTGTCTGTCCTTCTTTGATTTACGACTTCTGATTACCCCTTTAGTATCTTCACACTTTTGACCATTGTATTGTCTGTCCTTCTTTGATTTACGACTTCTGATTACCCCTTTAGTATCTTCACACTTTTGACCATTGTATTGTCTGTCCTTCTTTGATTTACGACTTCTGATTACCCCTTTAGTATCTTCACACTTTTGACCATTGTATTGTCTGTCCTTTGATTTACGGCTTCTGATTACCCCTTTAGTATCTTCACACTTTTGACGATTGTATTGTCTGTCCTTCTTTGATTTACGGATTCGGATTACCCCTTTAGTATCTTCACACTTTTGACCATTGTATTGTCTGTCCTTCCTTGATTTACGACTTCTGATTACCCCTTTAGTATCTTCACACTTTTGACCATTGTATTGTCTGTCCTTCTTTGATTTACGACTTCTGATTACCCCTTTAATATCTTCTCACTTTTGACCATTGTATTGTCTGTCCTTTTTTGATTTACGACTTCTGATTACCCCTTTAGTATCTTCACACTTTTGACCATTGTATTGTCTGTCCTTTGATTTACGGCTTCTGATTACCCCTTTAGTATCTTCACACTTTTGGTCATTGTATTGTCTGTCCTTCGAATTACGGTTTCTGATTACCCCTTTAGTATCTTTACACTTTTGACCATTGTATTGTCTGTCCTTCGATTTACGGCTTCTGATTACCCCTTTAGTATCTTCACACTTTTGACCATTGTATTGTCTGTCCTTCTTTGAATTACGACTTCTGATTACCCCTTTAGTATCTTCACACTTTTGACCATTGTATTGTCTGTCCTTCGATTTACGGCTTCTGATTACCCCTTTAGTATCTTTACACTTTTGACCATTGTATTGTCTGTCCTTCTTTGATTTACGGCTTCTGATTACCCCTTTAGTATCTTCACACTTTTGGTCATTGCATTGTCTGTCCTTTGATTTACGGCTTCTGATTACCCCTTTAGTATCTTCACACTTTTGACCATTGTATTGTCTGTCCTTCGATTTACGGCTTCTGATTACCCTTTAGTATCTTTACACTTTTGACCATTGTATTGTCTGTCCTTCGATTTACGGCTTCTGGTTACCCCTTTAGTATCTTCACACTTTTGACCATTGTATTGTCTGTCCTTCGATTTACGGCTTCTGATTACCCCTTTAGTATCTTCACACTTTTGACCATTGTATTGTCTGTCCTTTGAATTACGACTTCTGATTACCCCTTTAATATCTTCACACTTTTGACCATTGTATTGTCTGTCCTTCGATTTACGGCTTCTGATTACCGCTTTAGTATCTTCACACTTTTGACCATTGTATTGTCTGTCCTTCGATTTACGGCTTCTGATTACCCCTTTAGTATCTTCACACTTTTGACCATTGTATTGTCTGTCCTTCTTTGAATTACGGCTTCTGATTACCCCTTTAGTATCTTCACACTTTTGACCATTGTATTGTCTGTCCTTCTTTGATTTACGACTTCTGATTACCCCTTTAGTATCTTCACACTTTTGACCATTGTATTGTCTGTCCTTCGATTTACGGCTTCTGATTACCCCTTTAGTATCTTCACAATTTTGACCATTGTATTGTCTGTCCTTCGATTTACGGCTTCCGATTACCCCTTTAGTATCTTCACACTTTTGCCCATTGTATTGTCTGCTCTTTGATTTACGGCTTCCGATTACCCCTTTAGTATCTTCACACTTTTGACCATTGTATTGTCTGTCCTTCGATTTACGGCTTCTGATTACCCCTTTAGTATCTTCACACTTTTGACCATTGTATTGTCTGTCCTTCGATTTACGGCTTCTGATTACCCCTTTAGTATCTTCACACTTTTGACCATTGTATTGTCTGTCCTTCGATTTACGGCTTCTGATTACCCCTTTAGTATCTTCACACTTTTGACCATTGTATTGTCTGTCCTTCGATTTACGGCTTCTGATTACCCCTTTAGTATCTTCACACTTTTGACCATTGTATTGTCTGTCCTTCGAATTACGGCTTCTGATTACTCCTTTAGTATCTTCACACTTTTGACCATTGTATTGTCTGTCCTTCTTTGATTTACGACTTCTGATTACCCCTTTAGTATCTTCACACTTTTGACCATTGTATTGTCTGTCCTTTGATTTACGACTTCTGATTACCCATTTAGTATCTTCACACTTTTGGTCATTGTATTGTCTGTCCTTCGATTTACGGCTTCTGATTACCCCTTTAGTATCTTCACACTTTTGGTCATTGTATTGTCTGTCCTTCGATTTACGGCTTCGGATTACCCCTTTAGTATCTTCACACTTTTGGCCATTGTATTGGCTGTCCTTCTTTGATTTACGGCTTCTGATTACCCCTTTGGTATCTTCAAACTATTAACTATTACATTGTCTGTCTTTCGATTTACGGCTTCTAATTACCCCTTTAGTATCTTCACACTTTTGACCATTACATTGTCTGTCCTTCTTTGATTTACGGCTTCTGATTACCCCTTTGGTATCTTCAAACTATTAACTATTACATTGTCTGTCTTTCGATTTACGGCTTCTGATTACCCCTTTGGTATCTTCAAACTATTAACTATTACATTGTCTGTCCTTCGATTTACGGCTTCTGATTACCCCTTTGGTATCTTCAAACTATTAACTATTACATTGTCTGTCCTTCGATTTACGGCTTCTGATTACCCCTTTGGTATCTTCAAACTTTTAACCATTACATTGTCTGTCCTTCTTTGATTTACGGCTTCTGATTACCTCTTTGGTATCTTCAAACTTTTAACCATTACATTGTCTGTCCTTTGATTTACGGCTTCTGATTACCTCTTTGTTATCTTCAAACTTTTAACCATTACATTGTCTGTCCTTCTTCGATTTACGGCTTCTGATTACCCCTTTGGTATCTTCAAACTGTTAACCATTACATTGTCTGTCCTTCGATTTACGGCTTCTGATTACCCCTTGGGTATCTTCAAACTATTAACCATTACATTGTCTGTCCTTCTTTGATTTAAGGCTTCTGATTACCCCTTTGGTATCTTCAAACTTTTAACCATTACATTGTCTGTCCTTCGATTTACGGCTTCTGATTACCCCTTTGGTATCTTCAAACTATTAACTATTACATTGTCTGTCCTTCGATTTACGGCTTCTGATTACCCCTTTGGTATCTTCAAACTATTAACCATTACATTGTCTGTCCTTCTTTGATTTACGGCTTCTGCTTACCCCTTTGGTATCTTCAAACTTTTAACCATTACATTGTCTGTCCTTATTCGATTTACGGCTTCTGATTACCCCTTGGGTATCTTCAAACTGTTAACCATTACATTGTCTGTCCTTCGATTTACGGCTTCTGATTACTTCTTTGGTATCTTCAAACTTGTAACCATTACATTGTCTGTCCTTCTTCGATGTACGGCTTCTGATTACCTCTTTGGTATCTTCAAACTTTTAACCATTACATTGTCTGTCCTTCTTTGATTTACGTCTTCTGATTACCTCTTTGGTATCTTCAAACTGTTAACCATTACATTGTCTGTCCTTTGATTTACGGTTTCTGATAACCTCTTTGGTATCTTCAAACTTTTAACCATTACATTGTCTGTCCTTCTTCGATTTACGGCTTCTGATTACCCCTTTGGTATCTTCAAACTATTAACCATTACATTGTCTGTCCTTCTTTGATTTACGGCTTCTGATTACCCCTTTGGTATCTTCAAACTTTTAACCATTACATTGTCTGTCCTTCTTCGATTTACGGCTTCTGATTACCCCTTTGGTATCTTCAAACTGTTAACCATTACATTGTCTGTCCTTCGATTTACGGCTTCTGATTACCCCTTGGGTATCTTCAAACTATTAACTATTACATTGTCTGTCCTTTGATTTACGGATTCTGATTACCCCTTTGGTATCTTCAAACTGTTAACCATTACATTGTCTGTCCTTCGATTTACGGCTTCTGATTACCCCTTGGGTATCTTCAAACTATTAACCATTACATTGTCTGTCCTTCGATTTACGGCTTCTGATTACCACTTGGGTATCTTCAAACTATTAACTATTACATTGTCTGTCCTTTGATTTACGGATTCTGATTACCTCTTTGGTATCTTCAAACTTTTAACCATTACATTTTCTGTCCTTTTTTGATTTACGGCTTCTGATTACCCCTTGGGTATCTTCAAACTATTAACCATTACATTGTCTGTCCTTCGATTTACGGCTTCTGATTACCCCGTGGGTATCTTCAAACTATTAACCATTACATTGACTGTCCTTCGATTTACGGCTTCTGATTACCCTTTGGGTATCTTCAAACTTTTAACCATTACATTGTCTGTCCTTCGATTTACGGCTTCTGATTACCTCTTTGGTATCTTCAAACTTTTAACCATTACATTGTCTGTCCTTCTTTGATTTACGGCTTCTGATTACCTCTTTGGTATCTTCACACTTTTGACCATTGTATTGTCTGTCCTTCGATTTACGGCTTCTGATTACCCCTTTAGTATCTTCACACTTTTGACCATTGTATTGTCTGTCCTTCGATTTACGGCTTCTGATTACCCCTTTAGTATCTTCACACTTTTGACCATTGTATTGTCTGTCCTTCGATTTACGGCTTCTGATTACTCCTTTAGTATCTTCACACTTTTGACCATTGTATTGTCTGTCCTTCTTTGATTTACGACTTCTGATTACCCCTTTAGTATCTTCACACTTTTGACCATTGTATTGTCTGTCCTTTGATTTACGACTTCTGATTACCCATTTAGTATCTTCACACTTTTGGTCATTGTATTGTCTGTCCTTCGATTTACGGCTTCTGATTACCCCTTTAGTATCTTCACACTTTTGGTCATTGTATTGTCTGTCCTTCGATTTACGGCTTCGGATTACCCCTTTAGTATCTTCACACTTTTGGCCATTGTATTGGCTGTCCTTCTTTGATTTACGGCTTCTGATTACCCCTTTGGTATCTTCAAACTATTAACTATTACATTGTCTGTCTTTCGATTTACGGCTTCTAATTACCCCTTTAGTATCTTCACACTTTTGACCATTACATTGTCTGTCCTTCTTTGATTTACGGCTTCTGATTACCCCTTTGGTATCTTCAAACTATTAACTATTACATTGTCTGTCTTTCGATTTACGGCTTCTGATTACCCCTTTGGTATCTTCAAACTATTAACTATTACATTGTCTGTCCTTCGATTTACGGCTTCTGATTACCCCTTTGGTATCTTCAAACTATTAACTATTACATTGTCTGTCCTTCGATTTACGGCTTCTGATTACCCCTTTGGTATCTTCAAACTTTTAACCATTACATTGTCTGTCCTTCTTTGATTTACGGCTTCTGATTACCTCTTTGGTATCTTCAAACTTTTAACCATTACATTGTCTGTCCTTTGATTTACGGCTTCTGATTACCTCTTTGTTATCTTCAAACTTTTAACCATTACATTGTCTGTCCTTCTTCGATTTACGGCTTCTGATTACCCCTTTGGTATCTTCAAACTGTTAACCATTACATTGTCTGTCCTTCGATTTACGGCTTCTGATTACCCCTTGGGTATCTTCAAACTATTAACCATTACATTGTCTGTCCTTCTTTGATTTAAGGCTTCTGATTACCCCTTTGGTATCTTCAAACTTTTAACCATTACATTGTCTGTCCTTCGATTTACGGCTTCTGATTACCCCTTTGGTATCTTCAAACTATTAACTATTACATTGTCTGTCCTTCGATTTACGGCTTCTGATTACCCCTTTGGTATCTTCAAACTATTAACCATTACATTGTCTGTCCTTCTTTGATTTACGGCTTCTGCTTACCCCTTTGGTATCTTCAAACTTTTAACCATTACATTGTCTGTCCTTATTCGATTTACGGCTTCTGATTACCCCTTGGGTATCTTCAAACTGTTAACCATTACATTGTCTGTCCTTCGATTTACGGCTTCTGATTACTTCTTTGGTATCTTCAAACTTGTAACCATTACATTGTCTGTCCTTCTTCGATTTACGGCTTCTGATTACCTCTTTGGTATCTTCAAACTTTTAACCATTACATTGTCTGTCCTTCTTTGATTTACGTCTTCTGATTACCTCTTTGGTATCTTCAAACTGTTAACCATTACATTGTCTGTCCTTTGATTTACGGTTTCTGATAACCTCTTTGGTATCTTCAAACTTTTAACCATTACATTGTCTGTCCTTCTTCGATTTACGGCTTCTGATTACCCCTTTGGTATCTTCAAACTATTAACCATTACATTGTCTGTCCTTCTTTGATTTACGGCTTCTGATTACCCCTTTGGTATCTTCAAACTTTTAACTATTACATTGTCTGTCCTTCTTCGATTTACGGCTTCTGATTACCCCTTTGGTATCTTCAAACTGTTAACCATTACATTGTCTGTCCTTCGATTTACGGCTTCTGATTACCCCTTGGGTATCTTCAAACTATTAACTATTACATTGTCTGTCCTTTGATTTACGGATTCTGATTACCCCTTTGGTATCTTCAAACTGTTAACCATTACATTGTCTGTCCTTCGATTTACGACTTCTGATTACCCCTTGGGTATCTTCAAACTATTAACCATTACATTGTCTGTCCTTCGATTTACGGCTTCTGATTACCACTTGGGTATCTTCAAACTATTAACTATTACATTGTCTGTCCTTTGATTTACGGATTCTGATTACCTCTTTGGTATCTTCAAACTTTTAACCATTACATTTTCTGTCCTTTTTTGATTTACGGCTTCTGATTACCCCTTGGGTATCTTCAAACTATTAACCATTACATTGTCTGTCCTTCGATTTACGGCTTCTGATTACCCCGTGGGTATCTTCAAACGATTAACCATTACATTGACTGTCCTTCGATTTACGGCTTCTGATTACCCTTTGGGTATCTTCAAACTTTTAACCATTACATTGTCTGTCCTTCGATTTACGGCTTCTGATTACCTCTTTGGTATCTTCAAACTTTTAACCATTACATTGTCTGTCCTTCTTTGATTTACGGCTTCTGATTACCTCTTTGGTATCTTCAAACTTTTAACCATTACATTGTCTGTCCTTCTTTGATTTACGGCTTCTGATTACCTCTTTGGTATCTTCAAACTTTTAACCATTACATTGTCTGTCCTTGTTTGAATTACGGCTTCTGATTACCTCTTTGGTATCTTCAAACTTTTAACCATTACATTGTCTGTCCTTTGATTTACTGCTTCTGATAACCTCTTTGGTATCTTCAAACTTTTAACCATTACATTGTCTGTCCTTCTTTGATTTACGGCTTCTGATTACCTCTTTGGTATCTTCAAACTGTTAACCATTACATTGTCTGTCCTTCTTTGATTTACGGCTTCTCATTACCTCTTTGGTATCTTCAAACTATTAACCATTACATTGTCTGTCCTTCTTTGATTTATGGCTTCTCATTACCTCTTTGGTATCTTCAAACTATTAACCATTACATTGTCTGTCCTTCTTTGATTTACGTCTTCTCATTACCTCTTTGGTATCTTCAAACTATTAAACATTACATTGTCTGTCCTTCTTTGATTTACGGCTTCTGATTACCTCTTTGGTATCTTCAAACTGTTAACCATTACATTGTCTGTCCTTCTTTGATTTACGGCTTCTGATTACCTCTTTGGTATCTTCAAACTTTTAACCATTACATTGTCTGTCCTTCTTTGAATTACGGCTTCTGATTATCCCTTTGGTATCTTCAAACTTTTAACCATTACATTGTCTGTCCTTCTTTGATTTACGCTTCTGATTACCCCTTGGGTATCTTCAAATTATTAACCATTACATTGTCTGCCCTTCGATTTACGGCTTCTGATTACCCCTTGGGTATCGTCAAACTATTAACTATTACATTGTCTGTCCTTCGATTTACGGCTTCTGATTATTCCTTTGGTATCTTCAAACTTTTAACCATTACATTGTCTGTTCTTCTTTGATTTACGGCTTCTGATTACCCCTTTGGTATCATCAAACTGTTAACCATTACATTGTCTGTCCTTCGATTTACGGCTTCTGATTACTTCTTTGGTTTCTTCAAACTATTAACCATTACATTGTCTGTCTTTCGACTTACGGCTTCTGATTACCCCTTCGGTATCTTCAAACTATTAACCATTACATTGTCTGTCCTTCGATTTACGGCTTCTGATTACTTCTTTGGTATCTTCAAACTTTTAACCATTACATTGTCTGTCCTTCTTTGATTTACGCTTCTGATTACCCCTTGGGTATCTTCAAACTATTAACCATTACATTGTCTGTCCTTCGATTTACGGCTTCTGATTACCCCTTGGGTATCTTCAAACTATTAACTATTACATTGTCTGACCATCGATTTACGGCTTCTGATTACCCCTTGGGTATCTTCAAACTATTAACCATTACATTGTCTGTCCTTCGATTTACAGCTTCTGATTACCCCTTGGGTATCTTCAAACTATTAACTATTACATTGTCTGTGCTTCGATTTACGGCTTCTGATTACCCCTTGGGTATCTTCAAACTGTTAACCATTACATTGTCTGTCCTTGATTTACGGCTTCTGATTACCCCTTGGGTATCTTCAAACTATTAACCATTACATTGTCTGTCCTTCGATTTACAGCTTCTGATTACCACTTGGGTATCTTCAAATTATTAACTATTACATTGTCTGTCCTTTGATTTACGGATTCTGATTACCTCTTTGGTATCTTCAAACTTTTAACCATTACATTTTCTGTCCTTTTTTGATTTACGGCTTCTGATTACCCCGTGGGTATCTTCAAACTATTAACCATTACATTGTCTGTCCTTCGATTTACGGCTTCTGATTACCCTTTGGGTATCTTCAAACGTTTAACCATTACATTGTCTGTCCTTCGATTTACGGCTTCTGATTACCTCTTTGGTATCTTCAAACTTTTAACCATTACATTGTCTGTCCTTCTTTGATTTACGGCTTCTGATTACCTCTTTGGTATCTTCAAACTTTTAACCATTACATTGTCTGTCCTTCTTTGATTTACGGCTTCTGATTACCTCTTTTGTATCTTCAAACTTTTAACCATTACATTGTCTGTCCTTTGATTTACTGCTTCTGATTACCTCTTTGGTATCTTCAAACTGTTAACCATTACATTGTCTGTCGTTTGACTTACGGCTTCTGATTACCTCTTTGGTATCTTCAAACTTTTAACCATTACATTGTCTGTCCTTCTTTGATTTACAGCTTCTGATTACCCCTTTGGTATTATCAAACTTTTAACCATTACATTGTCTATCATTCTTTGATTTACGGCTTCTGATTACCTCTTTGGTATCTTCAAACTGTTAACCATTACATTGTCTGTCTTTCTTTGATTTAGAGCTTCTGATTACCTCTTTGGTATCTTCAAACTTTTAACCATTACATTGTCTGTCCTTCTTTGATTTACGGCTTCTGATTACCTCTTTGGTATCTTCAAACTTTTAACCATTACATTGTCTGTCCTTCTTTGATTTACGGCTTCTGATTACCTCTTTGGTATCTTCAAATTTTTAACCATTACATTGTCCTTCTTTGATTTACGGCTTCTAATTACCTCTTTGGTATCTTCAAACTGTTAACCATTACATTGTCTGTCCTTCTTTGATTTACGGCTTCTGATTACCTCTTTGTTATTTTCAAACTTTTAACCATTACATTGTCTGTCCTTCTTTGATTTACGCTTCTGATTACCTCTTTGGTATTTTCAAACTGTTAACCATTACATTGTCTGTACTTTGATTTACGGCTTCTGATTACCTCTTTGGTATCTTCAAACTTTTAACCATTACATTGTCTGTCCTTCTTTGATTTACGGCTTCTGATTACCTCTTTGGTATCTTCAAACTGTTAACCATTACATTGTCTGTCCTTCTTTGATTTACGGCTTCTGATTACCTCTTTGGTATCTTCAAACTTTTAACCATTACATTGTCTGTCCTTCTTTGAATTACGGCTTCTGATTATCCCTTTGGTATCTTCAAACTTTTAACCATTACATTGTCTGTCCTTCTTTGATTTACGCTTCTGATTGCCCCTTGGGTATCTTCAAATTATTAACCATTACATTGTCTGCCCTTCGATTTACGGCTTCTGATTACCCCTTGGGTATCGTCAAACTATTAACTATTACATTGTCTGTCCTTCGATTTACGGCTTCTGATTATTCCTTTGGTATCTTCAAACTTTTAACCATTACATTGTCTGTTCTTCTTTGATTTACGGCTTCTGATTACCCCTTTGGTATCATCAAACTGTTAACCATTACATTGTCTGTCCTTCGATTTACGGCTTCTGATTACTTCTTTGGTTTCTTCAAACTATTAACCATTACATTGTCTGTCTTTCGACTTACGGCTTCTGATTACCCCTTCGGTATCTTCAAACTATTAACCATTACATTGTCTGTCCTTCGATTTACGGCTTCTGATTACTTCTTTGGTATCTTCAAACTTTTAACCATTACATTGTCTGTCCTTCTTTGATTTACGCTTCTGATTACCCCTTGGGTATCTTCAAACTATTAACCACTACATTGTCTGTCCTTCGATTTACGGCTTCTGATTACCCCTTGGGTATCTTCAAACTATTAACTATTACATTGTCTGACCATCGATTTACGGCTTCTGATTACCCCTTGGGTATCTTCAAACTATTAACCATTACATTGTCTGTCCTTCGATTTACAGCTTCTGATTACCCCTTGGGTATCTTCAAACTATTAACTATTACATTGTCTGTGCTTCGATTTACGGCTTCTGATTACCCCTTGGGTATCTTCAAACTGTTAACCATTACATTGTCTGTCCTTGATTTACGGCTTCTGATTACCCCTTGGGTATCTTCAAACTATTAACCATTACATTGTCTGTCCTTCGATTTACAGCTTCTGATTACCACTTGGGTATCTTCAAATTATTAACTATTACATTGTCTGTCCTTTGATTTACGGATTCTGATTACCTCTTTGGTATCTTCAAACTTTTAACCATTACATTTTCTGTCCTTTTTTGATTTACGGCTTCTGATTACCCCGTGGGTATCTTCAAACTATTAACCATTACATTGTCTGTCCTTCGATTTACGGCTTCTGATTACCCTTTGGGTATCTTCAAACGTTTAACCATTACATTGTCTGTCCTTCGATTTACGGCTTCTGATTACCTCTTTGGTATCTTCAAACTTTTAACCATTACATTGTCTGTCCTTCTTTGATTTACGGCTTCTGATTACCTCTTTGGTATCTTCAAACTTTTAACCATTACATTGTCTGTCCTTCTTTGATTTACGGCTTCTGATTACCTCTTTGGTATCTTCAAACTTTTAACCATTACATTGTCTGTCCTTGTTTGAATTACGGCTTCTGATTACCTCTTTGGTATCTTCAAACTTTTAACCATTACATTGTCTGTCCTTTGATTTACTGCTTCTGATTACCTCTTTGGTATCTTCAAACTGTTAACCATTACATTGTCTGTCCTTTGACTTACGGCTTCTGATTACCTCTTTGGTATCTTCAAACTTTTAACCATTACATTGTCTGTCCTTCTTTGATTTACCACTTCTGATTACCCCTTTGGTATTATCAAACTTTTAACCATTACATTGTCTGTCCTTCTTTGATTTACGGCTTCTGATTACCTCTTTGGTATCTTCAAACTGTTAACCATTACATTGTCTGTCCTTCTTTGATTTACGGCTTCTGATTACCTCTTTGGTATCTTCAAACTTTTAACCATTACATTGTCTGTCCTTCTTTGATTTACGGCTTCTGATTACCTCTTTGGTATCTTCAAATTATTAACCATTACATTGTTTGTCCTTTGATTTACGGCTTCTGATTACCTCTTTGGTATCTTCAAACTTTTAACCATTACATTGTCCTTCTTTGATTTACGGCTTCTGATTACCTCTTTGGTATCTTCAAACTGTTAACCATTACATTGTCTGTCCTTCTTTGATTTACGGCTTCTGATTACCTCTTTGTTATTTTCAAACTTTTAACCATTACATTGTCTGTCCTTCTTTGATTTACGCTTCTGATTACCTCTTTGGTATTTTCAAACTGTTAACCATTACATTGTCTGTACTTTGATTTACGGCTTCTGATTACCTCTTTGGTATCTTCAAACTTTTAACCATTACATTGTCTGTCCTTCTTTGATTTACGGCTTCTGATTACCTCTTTGGTATCTTCAAACTGTTAACCATTACATTGTCTGTCCTTTGATTTATGGCTTCTGATTACCTCTTTGGTATCTTCAAACTTTTAACCATTACATTGTCCTTCTTTGCTTTACGGCTTCTGATTACCTCTTTGGTATCTTCAAACTGATAACCATTACATTGTCTGTCTTTCTTTGATTTACGGCTTCTGATTACCTCTTTGGTATCTTCAAACATTTAACCATTACATTGTCTGTCCTTCTTTGATTTACGGCTTCTGATTACCTCTTTGGTATCTTCAAACTTTTAACCATTACATTGTCCTTCTTTGATTTACGGCTTCTGATTACCTCTTTGGTATCTTCAAACTGTTAACCATTACATTGTCTGTCTTTCTTTGATTTACGGCTTCTGATTACCTCTTTGGTATCTTCAAACTTTTAACCATTACATTGTCTGTCCTTCTTTGATTTACGGCTTCTGATTACCTCTTTGGTATCTTCAAACTTTTAACCATTACATTGTCTGTCCTTCTTCGATTTACGGCTTCTGATTACCCCTTGGGTATCTTCAAACTATTAACTATTACATTGTCTGACCATCGATTTACGGCTTCTGATTACCCCTTGGGTATCTTCAAACTATTAACCATTACATTGTCTGTCCTTCGATTTACAGCTTCTGATTACCCCTTGGGTATCTTCAAACTATTAACTATTACATTGTCTGTGCTTCGATTTACGGCTTCTGATTACCCCTTGGGTATCTTCAAACTGTTAACCATTACATTGTCTGTCCTTCGATTTACGGCTTCTGATTACCCCTTGGGTATCTTCAAACTATTAACCATTACATTGTCTGTCCTTCGATTTACAGCTTCTGATTACCACTTGGGTATCTTCAAACTATTAACTATTACATTGTCTGTCCTTTGATTTACGGATTCTGATTACCTCTTTGGTATCTTCAAACTTTTAACCATTATATTTTCTGTCCTTTTTTGATTTACGGATTCTGATTACCCCGTGGGTATCTTCAAACTATTAACCATTACATTGTCTGTCCTTCGATTTACGGCTTCTGATTACCTTTGGGTATCTTCAAACGTTTAACCATTACATTGTCTGTCCTTCGATTTACGGCTTCTGATTACCTCTTTGGTATCTTCAAACTTTTAACCATTACATTGTCTGTCCTTCTTTGATTTACGGCTTCTGATTACCTCTTTGGTATCTTCAAACTTTTAACCATTACATTGTCTGTCCTTCTTTGATTTACGGCTTCTGATTACCTCTTTGGTATCTTCAAACTTTTAACCATTACATTGTCTGTCCTTGTTTGAATTACGGCTTCTGATTACCTCTTTGGTATCTTCAAACTTTTAACCATTACATTGTCTGTCCTTTGATTTACTGCTTCTGATTACCTCTTTGGTATCTTCAAACTGTTAACCATTACATTGTCTGTCCTTTGATTTACGGCCTCTGATTACCTCTTTGGTATCTTCAAACTTTTAACCATTACATTGTCTGTCCTTCTTTGATTTACCACTTCTGATTACCCCTTGGGTATTATCAAACTTTTAACCATTACATTGTCTATCATTCTTTGATTTACGGCTTCTGATTACCTCTTTGGTATCTTCAAACTGTTAACCATTACATTGTCTGTCTTTCTTTGATTTAGAGCTTCTGATTACCTCTTTGGTATCTTCAAACTTTTAACCATTACATTGTCTGTCCTTTGATTTACGGCTTCTGATTACCTCTTTGGTATCTTCAAACTTTTAACCATTACATTGTCTGTCCTTCTTTGATTTACGGCTTCTGATTACCTCTTTGGTATCTTCAAACTTTTAACCATTACATTGTCTGTCCTTCTTTGATTTACGGCTTCTGATTACCTCTTTGGTATCTTCAAACTATTAACCATTACATTGTTTGTCCTTTGATTTACGGCTTCTGATTACCTCTTTGGTATCTTCAAACTTTTAACCATTACATTGTCCTTCTTTGATTTACGGCTTCTGATTACCTCTTTGGTATCTTCAAACTGTTAACCATTACATTGTCTGTCCTTCTTTGATTTACGGCTTCTGATTACCTCTTTGTTATTTTCAAACTTTTAACCATTACATTGTCTGTCCTTCTTTGATTTACGCTTCTGATTACCTCTTTGGTATTTTCAAACTGTTAACCATTACATTGTCTGTCCTTTGATTTACGGCTTCTGATTACCTCTTTGGTATCTTCAAACTTTTAACCATTACATTGTCTGTCCTTCTTTGATTTACGGCTTCTGATTACCTCTTTGGTATCTTCAAACTGTTAACCATTACATTGTCTGTCCTTTGATTTATGGCTTCTGATTACCTCTTTGGTATCTTCAAACTTTTAACCATTACATTGTCCTTCTTTGCTTTACGGCTTCTGATTACCTCTTTGGTATCTTCAAACTTTTAACCATTACATTGTCTGTCCTTCTTTGATTTACGGCTTCTGATTACCTCTTTGGTATCTTCAAACTGTAAACCATTACATTGTCTGTCCTTCGATTTACGGCTTCTGATTACCTCTTTGGTATCTTCAAACATTTAACCATTACATTGTCTGTCCTTCTTTGATTTACGGCTTCTGATTACCTCTTTGGTATCTTCAAACTGTTAACCATTACATTGTCTGTCCTTTGATTTACGGCTTCTGATTACCTCTTTGGTATCTTCAAACTTTTAACCATTACATTGTCCTTCTTTGATTTACGGCTTCTGATTACCTCTTTGGTTTCTTCAAGCTGTTAACCATTACATTGTCTGTCTTTCTTTGATTTACGGCTTCTGATTACCTCTTTGGTATCTTCAAACTTTTAACCATTACATTGTCTGTCCTTCTTTGATTTACGGCTTCTGATTACCTCTTTGGTATCTTCAAACTTTTAACCATTACATTGTCTGTCCTTGTTTGAATTACGGCTTCTGATTACCTCTTTGGTATCTTCAAACTTTTAACCATTACATTGTCTGTCCTTTGATTTACTGCTTCTGATTACCTCTTTGGTATCTTCAAACTGTTAACCATTACATTGTCTGTCCTTTGATTTACGGCTTCTGATTACCTCTTTGGTATCTTCAAACTTTTAACCATTACATTGTCTGTCCTTCTTTGATTTACCACTTCTGATTACCCCTTTGGTATTCTCAAACTTTTAACCATTACATTTTCTATCATTCTTTGATTTACGGCTTCTGATTACCTCTTTGGTATCTTCAAACTGTTAACCATTACATTGTCTGTCTTTCTTTGATTTACGGCTTCTGATTACCTCTTTGGTATCTTCAAATTTTTAACCATTACATTGTCTGTCCTTTGATTTACGGCTTCTGATTACCTCTTTGGTATCTTCAAACTGTTAACCATTACATTGTCTGTCCTTCTTTGATTTACGGCTTCTGATTACCTCTTTGGTATCTTCAAACTTTTAACCATTACATTGTCTGTCCTTCTTTGATTTACGGCTTCTGGTTACCTCTTTGGTATCTTCAAACTATTAACCATTACATTGTTTGTCCTTTGATTTACGGCTTCTGATTACCTCTTTGGTATCTTCAAACTTTTAACCATTACATTGTCCTTCTTTGATTTACGGCTTCTGATTACCTCTTTGGTATCTTCAAACTGTTAACCATTACATTGTCTGTCCTTCTTTGATTTACGGCTTCTGATTACCTCTTTGTTATTTTCAAACTTTTAACCATTACATTGTCTGTCCTTCTTTGATTTACGCTTCTGATTACCTCTTTGGTATTTTCAAACTGTTAACCATTACATTGTCTGTCCTTTGATTTACGGCTTCTGATTACCTCTTTGGTATCTTCAAACTTTTAACCATTACATTGTCTGTCCTTCTTTGATTTACGGCTTCTGATTACCTCTTTGGTATCTTCAAACTGTTAACCATTACATTGTCTGTCCTTTGATTTATGGCTTCTGATTACCTCTTTGGTAACTTCAAACTTTTAACCATTACATTGTCCTTCTTTGATTTACGGCTTCTGATTACCTCTTTGGTATCTTCAAACTGTTAACCATTACATTGTCTGTCTTTCTTTGATTTACGGCTTCTGATTACCTCTTTGGTATCTTCAAACTTTTAACCATTACATTGTCTGTCCTTCTTTGATTTACGGCTTCTGATTACCCCTTTGGTATCCTCAAACTTTTAACCATTACATTGTCTGTCATTCTTTGATTTACGGCTTCTGATTACCTCTTTGGTATCTTCAAACTGTTAACCATTACATTGTCTGTCTTTCTTTGATTTACGGCTTCTGATTACCCCTTTGGTATCTTCAAACTGTTAACCATTACATTGTCTGTCTTTCTTTGATTTACGGCTTCTGATTACCTCTTTGGTATTTTCAAACTTTTAACCATTATATTGTCTGTCCTTCTTTGATTTACGGCTTCTGATTACCTCTTTGGTATCTTCAAACTTTTAACCATTACATTGTCTGTCCTTCTTTGATTTACGGCTTCTGATTACCTCTTTGGTATCTTCAAACTTTTAACCATTTAATTGTCTGTCCTTCTTTGATTTACGTCTTCTGATTACCTCTTTGGGATCTTCAAACTGATAACCATTACATTGTCTGTCTTTCTTTGATTTACGGCTTCTGATTACCTCTTTGGTATCTTCAAACTGTAAACCATTACATTGTCTGTCCTTTGATTTACGGCTTCTGATTACCTCTTTGGTATCTTCAAACATTTAACCATTACATTGTCTGTCCTTCTTTGATTTACGGCTTCTGATTACCTCTTTGGTATCTTCAAACTGTTAACCATTACATTGTCTGTCCTTTGATTTACGGCTTCTGATTACCTCTTTGGTATCTTCAAACTTTTAACCATTACATTGTCCTTCTTTGATTTACGGCTTCTGATTACCTCTTTGGTATCTTCAAACTGTTAACCATTACATTGTCTGTCTTTCTTTGATTTACGGCTTCTGATTACCTCTTTGGTATCTTCAAACTTTTAACCATTACATTGTCTGTCCTTCTTTGATTTACGGCTTCTGATTACCCCTTTGGTATCCTCAAACTTTTAACCATTACATTGTCTGTCATTCTTTGATTTACGGCTTCTGATTACCTCTTTGGTATCTTCAAACTGTTAACCATTACATTGTCTGTCCTTCTTTGATTTACGGCTTCTGATTACCCCTTTGGTATCTTCAAACTGTTAACCATTATATTGTCTGTCTTTCTTTGATTTACGGTTTCTGATTACCTCTTTGGTATCTTCAAACTTTTAACCATTACATTGTCTGTCCTTCTTTGATTTACGGTTTCTGATTACCTCTTTGGTATCTTCAAACTTTTAACCATTACATTGTCTGTCCTTCTTTGATTTACGGCTTCTGATTACCTCTTTGGTATCTTCAAACTTTTAACCATTTAATTGTCTGTCCTTCTTTGATTTACGTCTTCTGATTACCTCTTTGGTAGCTTCAAACTTTTAACCATTACATTGTCCTTCTTTGATTTACGGCTTCTGATTACCTCTTTGGTATCTTCAAACTGTTAACCATTACATTGTCTGTCCTTTGATTTACGGCTTCTGATTACCTCTTTGGTATCTTCAAACTTTTAACCATTACATTGTCCTTCTTTTATTTACGGCTTCTGATTACCTCTTTGGTATCTTCAAACTGTTAACCATTACATTGTCTGTCTTTCTTTGATTTACGGCTTCTGATTACCTCTTTGGTATCTTCAAACTTTTAACCATTACATTGTCTGTCCTTCTTTGATTTACGGCTTCTGATTACCCCTTTGGTATCCTCAAACTTTTAACCATTACATTGTCTGTCATTCTTTGATTTACAGCTTCTGATTACCTCTTTGGTATCTTCAAACTGTTAACCATTACATTGTCTGTCCTTCTTTGATTTACGGCTTCTGATTACCCCTTTGGTATCTTCAAACTGTTAACCATTATATTGTCTGTCTTTCTTTGATTTACGGCTTCTGATTACCTCTTTGGTATCTTCAAACTTTTAACCATTACATTGTCTGTCCTTCTTTGATTTACGGCTTCTGATTACCTCTTTGGTATCTTCAAACTTTTAACCATTACATTGTCTGTCCTTCTTTGATTTACGGCTTCTGATTACCTCTTTGGTATCTTCAAACTTTTAACCATTACATTGTCTGTCCTTTGATTTACGGCTTCTGATTACCTCTTTGGTATCTTCAAACTTTTAACCATTACATTGTCTGTCCTCCTTTGATTTACGGCTTCTGATTACCTCTTTGGTATCTTCAAACTTTTAACCATTACATTGTCTGTCCTTCTTTGATTTACGGCTTCTGGTTACCTCTTTGGTATCTTCAAACTGTTAACCATTACATTGTCTGTCCTTCTTTGATTTACGGCTTCTGATTACCTCTTTGGTATCTTTAAACTTTTAACCATTACATTGTCTGTCCTTCTTTGAATTACGGCTTCTGATTACCCCTTTGGTATCTTCAAACTTTTAACCATTACATTGTCTGTCTTTCTTTTATTTACGCTTCTGATTACCCCTTGGGTATCTTCAAATTATTAACCATTACATTGTCTGTCCTTCGATTTACGGGTTCTGATTACCCCTTGGGTATCTTTTAAACTATTAACCATTACTTAACCATTACATTGTCTGTCCTTCTTTGATTTACTGCTTCTAATTACCCCTTTGGTATCTTCAAACTTTTAACCATTACATTGTCTGTCCTTCTTTGATTTACGGCTTCTGATTACCTCTTTGGTATCTTCAAACTGTTAACCATTACATTGTCTGTCCTTAGATTTACGGCTTCTGATTACCTCTTTGGTATCTTCAAACTTTTAACCATTACATTGTCTGTCCTTCTTTGATTTACGGCTTCTGATTACCTCTTTGGTATCTTCAAACTTTTAACCATTACATTGTCTGTCCTTCTTTGATTTACGGGTTCTGATTACCTCTTTGGTATCTTCAAACTGTTAACCATTACATTGTCTGTCCTTCTTTGATTTACGGCTTCTCATTACCTCTTTGGTATCTTCAAACTATTAAACATTGCATTGTCTGTCCTTCTTTGATTTACGGCTTCTGATTACCTCTTTGGTATCTTCAAACTGTTGACCATTACATTGTCTGTCCTTCTTTGATTTACGGCTTCTCATTACCTCTTTGGTATCTTCAAACTATTAAACATTGCATTGTCTGTCCTTCTTTGATTTACGGCTTCTGATTACCTCTTTGGTATCTTCAAACTGTTGACCATTACATTGTCTGTCCTTCTTTGATTTACGGCTTCTGATTACCTCTTTGGTATCTTCAAACTTTTAACCATTACATTGTCTGTCTTTCTTTGAATTACGGCTTCTGATTACCCCTTTGGTATCTTCAAACTTTTAACCATTACATTGTCTGTCCTTTTTTGATTTACGGCTTCTGATTACCCCTTGGGTATCTTCAAACTATTAACCATTACATTGTCTGTCCTTCGATTTACGGCTTCTGATTACCTCTTTGGTATCTTCAAACTTTTAACCATTACATTGTCTGTCCTTCGATTTACGGCTTCTGATTACCCCTTGGGTATCTTCAAACTATTAACCATTACATTGTCTGTCCTTCGATTTAGGGCTTCTTATTACCCCTTGGGTATCTTCAAACTATTAACTATTACATCGTCTGTCCTTCGATTTACGGCTTCTGATTACCACTTGGGTATCTTCAAACTTTTAACCATTACATTGTCTGTCCTTCGATTTACGGCTTCTGATTACCTCTTTGGTATCTTCAAACATTTAACCATTACATTGTCTGTCCTTCTTTGATTTACGGCTTCTGTTTACCTCTTTGGTATCTTCAAACTTTTAACCATTACATTGTCTGTCCTTCTTTGATTTACGGCTTCTGATTACCTCTTTGGTATCTTCAAACTGTTAACCATTACATTGTCTGTCCTTTGATTTACGGCTTCTGATTACCTCTTTGGTATCTTCAAACTGTTAACCATTACATTGTCTGTCCTTCTTTGATTTACGGCTTCTGATTACCTCTTTGGTATCTTTAAACTTTTAACCATTACATTGTCTGTCCTTCTTTGAATTACGGCTTCTGATTACCTCTTTGGTATCTTCAAACTTTTAACCATTACATTGTCTGTCCTTCTTTGATTTACGCTTCTGATTACCCCTTGGGTATCTTCAAATTATTAACCATTACATTGTCTGTCCTTCGATTTACGGCTTCTGATTACCCCTTGGGTATCTTCAAACTATTAACCATTACATTGTCTGTCCTTCTTTGATTTACGGCTTCTGATTACCTCTTTGGTATCTTCAAACTTTTAACCATTACATTGTCTGTTCTTCTTTGATTTACGTCTTCTGATTACCTCTTTGGTATCTTCAAACTTTTAACCATTACATTGTCTGTCCTTCTTTGATTTACGTCTTCTGATTACCTCTTTGGTATCTTCAAACTTTTAACCATTACATTGTCTGTCCTACTTTGATTTACGGCTTCTCATTACCTCTTTGGTATCTTCAAACTGTTAACCATTACATTGTCTGTCCTTCTTTGATTTACGGCTTCTGATTACCTCTTTGGTATCTTCAAACTTTTAACCATTACATTGTCTGTCCTTCTTTGATTTACGGCTTCTGATTACCTCTTTGGTATCTTCAAACTTTTAACCATTACATTGTCTGTCCTTCTTTGATTTACGGCTTCTGATTACCTCTTTGGTATCTTCAAACTTTTAACCATTACATTGTCTGTTCTTCTTTGATTTACGGCTTCTGATTACCTCTTTGGTATCTTCAAACTTTTAACCATTACATTGTCTGTCCTTCTTTGAATTACGGCTTCTGATTACCCCTTTGGTATCTTCAAACTTTTAACCATTACATTGTCTGTCCTTTTTTGATTTACGGCTTCTCATTACCTCTTTGGTACCTTCAAACTTTTAACCATTACATTGTCTGTCCTTCTTTGATTTACGGCTTCTGATTACCTCTTTGGTATCTTCAAACTGTTAACCATTACATTGTCTGTCCTTCTTTGATTTACGGCTTCTGATTACCTCTTTGGTATCTTCAAACTTTTAACCATTACATTGTCTGTCCTTCTTTGATTTACGGCTTCTGATTACCTCTTTGGTATCTTCAAACTTTTAACCATTACATTGTCTGTCCTTCTTTGATTTACGGCTTCTGATTACCCCTTTGGTATCTTCAAACTTTTAACCATTACATTGTCTGTCCTTCTTTGATTTACGGCTTCTGATTACCTCTTTGGTATCTTCAAACTTTTAACCATTACATTGTCTGTCCTTCTTTGATTTACGCTTCTGATTACCCCTTTGGTATCTTCAAACTTTTAACCATTACATTGTCTGTCCTTCTTTGATTTACGGCTTCTGATTACCTCTTTGGTATCTTCAAACTTTTAACCATTACATTGTGTCCTTCTTTGATTTACGGCTTCTGATTACCCCTTTGGTATCTTCAAACTGTTGACCATTACATTGTCTGTCCTTCTTTGATTTACGGCTTCTGATTACCTCTTTGGTATCTTCAAACTTTTAACCATTACATTGTCTGTTCTTCTTTGATTTACGGCTTCTGATTACCTCTTTGGTATCTTCAAACTTTTAACCATTACATTGTCTGTCCTTCTTTGAATTACGGCTTCTGATTACCCCTTTGGTATATTCAAACTCTTAGCCATTACATTGTCTGTCCTTTTTTGATTTACGGCTTCTGATTACCTCTTTGGTACCTTCAAACTTTTAACCATTACATTGTCTGTCCTTCTTTGATTTACGGCTTCTGATTACCTCTTTGGTATCTTCAAACTGTTAACCATTACATTGTCTGTCCTTCTTTGATTTACGGCTTCTGATTACCTCTTTGGTATCTTCAAACTTTTAACCATTACATTGTCTGTCCTTCTTTGATTTACGGCTTCTGATTACCTCTTTGGTATCTTCAAACTTTTAACCATTACATTGTCTGTCCTTCTTTGATTTACGGCTTCTGATTACCCCTTTGGTATCTTCAAACTTTTAACCATTACATTGTCTGTCCTTCTTTGATTTACGGCTTCTGATTACCTCTTTGGTATCTTCAAACTTTTAACCATTACATTGTCTGTCCTTCTTTGATTTACGGCTTCTGATTACCCCTTTGGTATCTTCAAACTTTTAACCATTACATTGTCTGTCCTTCTTTGATTTACGGCTTCTGATTACCTCTTTGGTATCTTCAAACTTTTAACCATTACATTGTGTCCTTCTTTGATTTACGGCTTCTGATTACCCCTTTGGTATCTTCAAACTGTTGACCATTACATTGTCTGTCCTTCTTTGATTTACGGCTTCTGATTACCTCTTTGGTATCTTCAAACTTTTAACCATTACATTGTCTGTCTTTCTTTGAATTACGGCTTCTGATTACCCCTTTGGTATCTTCAAACTTTTAACCATTACATTGTCTGTCCTTTTTTGATTTACGGCTTCTGATTACCCCTTGGGTATCTTCATACTTTTAACCATTACATTGTCTGTCCTTCGATTTACGGCTTCTGATTACCCCTTGGGTATCTTCAAACTATTAACCATTACATTGTCTGTCCTTCGATTTACGGCTTCTTATTACCCCTTGGGTATCTTCAAACTATTAACTATTACATCGTCTGTCCTTCGATTTACGGCTTCTGATTACCACTTGGGTATCTTCAAACTTTTAACCATTACATTGTCTGTCCTTCGATTTACGGCTTCTGATTACCTCTTTGGTATCTTCAAACATTTAACCATTACATTTTCTGTCCTTCTTTGATTTACGGCTTCTGTTTACCTCTTTGGTATCTTCAAACTTTTAACCATTACATTGTCTGTCCTTCTTTGATTTACGACTTCTGATTACCTCTTTGGTATCTTCAAACTGTTAACCATTACATTGTCTGTCCTTTGATTTACGGCTTCTGATTACCTCTTTGGTATCTTCAAACTATTAACCATTACATTGTCTGTCCTTCTTTGATTTACGGCTTCTGATTACCTCTTTGGTATCTTTAAACTTTTAACCATTACATTGTCTGTCCTTCTTTGAATTACGGCTTCTGATTACCTCTTTGGTATCTTCAAACTTTTAACCATTACATTGTCTGTCCTTCTTTGATTTACGCTTCTGATTACCCCTTGGGTATCTTCAAATTATTAACCATTACATTGTCTGTTTTTCGATTTACGGCTTCTGATTACCCCTTGGGTATCTTCAAACTATTAACCATTACATTGTCTGTCCTTCTTTGATTTACGGCTTCTGATTACCTCTTTGGTATCTTCAAACTTTTAACCATTACATTGTCTGTCCTTCTTTGATTTACGTCTTCTGATTACCTCTTTGGTATCTTCAAACTTTTAACCATTACATTGTCTGTCCTACTTTGATTTACGGCTTCTCATTACCTCTTTGGTATCTTCAAACTGTTAACCATTACATTGTCTGTCCTTCTTTGATTTACGGCTTCTGATTACCTCTTTGGTATCTTCAAACTTTTAACCATTACATTGTCTGTCCTTCTTTGATTTACGGCTTCTGATTACCTCTTTGGTATCTTCAAACTTTTAACCATTACATTGTCTGTCCTTCTTTGATTTACGGCTTCTGATTACCTCTTTGGTATCTTCAAACTTTTAACCATTACATTGTCTGTTCTTCTTTGATTTACGGCTTCTGATTACCTCTTTGGTATCTTCAAACTTTTAACCATTACATTGTCTGTCCTTCTTTGAATTACGGCTTCTGATTACCCCTTTGGTATCTTCAAACTTTTAACCATTACATTGTCTGTCCTTTTTTGATTTACGGCTTCTCATTACCTCTTTGGTACCTTCAAACTTTTAACCATTACATTGTCTGTCCTTCTTTGATTTACGGCTTCTGATTACCTCTTTGGTATCTTCAAACTGTTAACCATTACATTGTCTGTCCTTCTTTGATTTACGGCTTCTGATTACCTCTTTGGTATCTTCAAACTTTTAACCATTACATTGTCTGTCCTTCTTTGATTTACGGCTTCTGATTACCTCTTTGGTATCTTCAAACTTTTAACCATTACATTGTCTGTCCTTCTTTGATTTACGGCTTCTGATTACCTCTTTGGTATCTTCAAACTTTTAACCATTACATTGTCTGTCCTTCTTTGATTTACGGCTTCTGATTACCCCTTTGGTATCTTCAAACTTTTAACCATTACATTGTCTGTCCTTCTTTGATTTACGGCTTCTGATTACCCCTTTGGTATCTTCAAACTTTTAACCATTACATTGTCTGCCCTTCTTTGATTTACCGCTTCTGATTACCTCTTTGGTATCTTCAAACTTTTAACCATTACATTGTGTCCTTCTTTGATTTACGGCTTCTGATTACCCCTTTGGTATCTTCAAACTTTTAACCATTACATTGTCTGTCCTTCTTTGATTTACCGCTTCTGATTACCTCTTTGGTATCTTCAAACTTTTAACCATTACATTGTCTGTCCTTCTTTGATTTACGTCTTCTGATTACCTCTTTGGTATCTTCAAACTTTTAACCATTACATTGTCTGTCCTTCTTTGATTTACGGCTTCTGATTACCTCTTTGGTATCTTTGATTTACGGCTTCTGATTACCTCTTTGGTATCTTTGATTTACGGATTCTGATTACCCCTTTGGTATCTTCAAACTTTTAACCATTATATTGTCTGTCCTTCTTTGATTTACGGCTTCTGATTACCTCTTTGGTATCTTCAAACTTTTTTCCTTACTCCATTAAATATTCATCAAAGTGCATGTGATCAAGGAAGAACATGATATGAGAGAAATAATTAACCAATAGCGTTATCTTATCCAACTCTTCGGTGATTACCAATAAACCAAGTGAGAACGTTTATCGCTAAGCTCCTTCATATCGTCTTTAACACATGAAAACATGTCAGATTCTACACTGAATTAGAGTACCAAAAAAAAATACATCTAGTCTCCAATCAGAGACTAAAATCACTTTTCCAGTTATTTTAAGAGCCATATAGATCTTCAACAACATCGCTATCATCATATATTTTGCTATTCCCCTCTCGTTTATATTAAGCATACAGAAATCCCATCGAAATAAATAAATTAACATTGCTTAGAAGTCAAAGAGTCGACAGCATCTCTATAATAATTTGATTGAGAGTTCCCAGTCGGATATTTTAATAGGTACAGAAACCTGGCTAAGTTATAGAAAATAATGAAATAATCCCTGAAAATATAAAATATAACATCTACTACATTTGTACAAAGACAGATTACATCAGGTTTGTTGGCTATTATAAACGACTTCATCATTAAAGACGACAAAATCGAAATGATCTGAGCAAAAAATGATATAGTAGTTAAGCAGACGTTTTTATAACCCTAAAGCGTCAAACGAGCAACATCTAAAATGGTTTGACTCGTCAGTGAGACGTGCAACACGAATGAAAACAGCAGCCATCTTAATTGGTTGTGATTTTTAAGTTCCCTGGGTGGGACTGGGAAAATAAGATATTAAAACCTAATACCACCCATAAATCAATACATTATAATTTAATAAATACTATCGACGATACATGTCTTTGACAAGTAATAGACAATTCTACCAGAAAAAGCGTTAGATCTGATAATAACAAACTGTCCCAGTCAGATTACACGCCATTGCGGTTCTTCCAAGAAAATCTGGCTTTGTTTATGATGATACCTGTAATATTTGTACAGGACACCGGGAACGCTATCAAATTAAACCAGACAACCATTCATTTCTATACTATAATCTAATCTAAGTTCACTTTACAGAGTGCATGCAACATAGAGGTAAAACATAAGACACGTGGAGTAAGCTCCACCCACTCACACTATTGACACATTGTATATTACACCCCTCCCTTGTTTTAGATTGAATCACATTATCTTTAACATTAAACAGATTAACAATTATTATATTACTGTTCTTTACTTTAAAGTTATTCTAAAGATAGCATATTGAAAAAAAAATGAAAAACACAAAACGGTCAAATCATTACTATCACTTCTAAAATGTCTCTAACAGTATCTTATGATTCTTATCAAAATACTAAACTTGATTTATATTTCATAAACACACAAGTCTTTCTCCTTATCACACAACAAAGACAAATGCATGTATTAATCAGACAGCACAGCGCTTTAAACAATAAAGTCACTGAATCTCTTTGGCCGTTTCCTTTCTCTATGATGACGAACGGACACATCTGCATTGTGTTGGTTGTTGTTCTCGTGTCTAGGAAAAGTTCCATAATAAGGTCGCACGTGAGAAACGTTTCGGTAGAAAGTTTGTCCATTCTCAGATTTTACTAACATATTACTTCCTTTCTGTCTAATTACTTTGTAGAGTTTGTTTTCGAAAACACTTGACATCTTATTTCCTTCACGCTTTGCTAGAAGTACATTTTGACCTACACGAAATTTATTTACCATAGCACTTTTGTTTTTTTACATTTAGATTTTCTCTGTGCATCTCTTATCTTAAGACTCCTCGGTACTCGTGACTTAATCACTTGCGGCAGCTTCGTTTTAATAATTCTGTTAATTGTCTTGATGCACGCCAATGTATGGTTTACTATCAATAAACTATTTGAATTTGAATTTGTTAAATAGAAGCTCTGACGGTGTACGTCCAGTTCATTCAAGGACAGATTTACAGGGTTAGGAAAACTTAAAGATTTCCAATTAAAACTACACATTGACGAGTCAGTTCAACGCGTAGCCCAACCGGTTCGCAAAATACCGCTCAAAATGAGAAAACAAGTAGAGGAACAAATAAAACAACTTGGATGTAATTGAAAAGGTCGAAGGTCCGATTCCATGGGTTAGTGCATCTTCGCTAGCCAAGGGTTACGATTCGGGTCCCCCTTTTAGAACTTAACGTTACGCCTCAAATACTGAAACAAAAGCGAATGAAAGTACCTTTGTACAAGAAATCGAATCGGGACATCATTAAATACGAAATAAAAAACGTTTAGAGACCCAATTATTCATACAAACACAGATTTCAAAACAAATTGAACAAACTGTAGTCAAAAAGCACATCCCACATAAAGTAGCAAAACCAAAAGACGATCTACCCTGGAGCACTAATTAATTTGTTTAATTAAGGAAAAGAGATAGACAATATAAAATAAATCAAAGCATCAAAGATTTTAAAGCAAAAGATAATCATCATATCAAGAAGGTCGTTCAACAATATTATTGACATCGAGGTCTTTGTCACTCCTAAAACACTGATAACACCAGACCAATGTACAATACAATGAAACGTTTTTGAACTTACATCAAACATAAGAAAACTGACCACCAAGGAATCTCGTCCATCAAACAAAACGGAACATGCCCCGTCTTAAAAGGTCATCAAACAAGACGGAACTTAAGTCACAGATCCTGTCTTAAAAGATAATAACATGAAACATCAATTACAGTCATATTTTTTTTCTGGCGCAGAAAATAATTCATCCGAGGTAAGTTTGATAAAAATCTATGTAATCTGCCAGCGGATTCTAAATTCTCTAAAATGCCCGATATAACATGTAAAGGTGTTACAAAACTATTATCGAATTTAAACCCTTCAAAAACAACAGGACCCGATGAACTAAAACCTAGATTACTCAAATAGCTTACAAATGAAATTGCCTCGGTGTTAATTATATGAGAGCGTCAGCGAGCTCTTTATGGTATAAAATGTGTACTTTGGATTTTTTGACCAACATGGCTGCACATACTGGTGGATAATTTTTTTTTCGACGCATTGTTAACACGTTCCTTGTAGCACATTAACACACTCAACTAATGAAGTTCTTCTTAACATGAAGCGCAAAGGTGATCCTAAGTCTCGTGCCCTCTCTCGTACGTCCGATACCACTGAAACCAGGAACCCGTGTGTAATAAAAGTCATTTTGTTAGCTTGTTTTACTTATATTGATATTTTTTAATTTATTAAATCTCTTCTGACATACTGACAAGAATTTTTGTTTCTACGCGGAAGTTAACTTTTGAGATTTCGTAAGGAACGACAGTTCGATTGAATGAGACTAGATTCGGCCCTAAAAAAAGTCTTCCCGGTATATCTCGGTTCAAAAAATCTCGACACTTTTTGATGCACTGGATGAGCGTGAAATTTCCAGATAATGGATCTCCTGTACTTGGCGATCGCAATACAGATAATTTTCAGATTCGCGAGCATTCATGGCCGTGCCTGTTTCATATTAATTTTTAATCTTTATAAGATTTGTTAATTAAAAGCTGCTCATGCCAAACTTGTAAGCTGGTTTTCCTTGAGTTATCTTTCTTGAATGACGTCACCATAATGGAGGTTAATTGAGAGGTGTGTACGGAAGTATATAACTGAGTACATTTCCACAAATAACTTGGTCACTTGAAAATGAGTAACGTTCTTCAGTTTATGACATAGTCCTATTTAACTCGTTTATCTACCTGGTGTTTTGTTGTCTCCATATTTTGAAACAGTAACATATAAGCACCATATTCATTCAATCATTGACAGAAAAATCGATCAACAAAATGTAAATATTTCACGGATAACATTTAATTTCAATATGTAAGTTAAAAATCATGTGATCTTCTTGCATTATATTATGAGTTACTATATGGACAAATGATATATTTATCAATTAAATTTAATTTGTCAATTTTTGTAGAAACAAATATACTCGTGACCGTGTGTTAAGCTATGGCTATTTTCACGAGCGTATTTTTTTTTTTTTTTTTAGCAATTACACATGATATCGTTGTTTAGATACATTTAGACTCTTTCTTTTGGTAATTTCCTCCACTGTCTGGAGCACCTGGACGGCCATTAACTATATGCATGTGCCGGAGTTTACTGTATAGAAATAAATAAACAATCCATTTCGGAACAATCGACCAAATTTTCAAAGGATTTCAACTAAGTTTCGTTGATTCCTTGCACTGTAATTAGGGCAAAGTCAAAATAAATACTTTGAGGGCTAGCCTATATAATACCACCAGAACTAGAGGATCCTGTGCCCATAACATCTGGCAGATAAGCACCAGAGTAGATGCATACAAGTACTCATTCCTACCAAGAACCATCGTATCTTGGAACTTGCTACCACCAGAGTTGTGAAGCCAGCCAACAGTTGAGTCGTTCAGGCATCACATACATACCATCAGCATGCCTGGACTCATCAGCAACATGTGAACAGGACCAGCTGCTTTTAACTGTAAATAGAGACATTTTAATTGTACATACTCTGGTGATTTTCTGCTGTTCACCCACCATGCACTGGAGTTTCAACACTCATAGAAGAGTTCACTCCATACCGGGAAGAAGAAGAAGATATGATGTCATCTATCAGTCACATGATTTCATTTACCACTACCAGCACGAGTAGAGTGACAGAACAGCAAACATTTTCTCGTCAACACATTGGGTGCTTGTATGTAGGTCATTGAACTTGTCATATGAAAAACATAATAAAAATGGCAGATAGCAATATGTTCTTAGTTAACTTACTGGTTTGAAGTGCATTTTTGACCAGTTACTCCAATCACTGTAGTTCTAATAATAAAACCCTAAATGCTCGCTTACTCGCAAGGGTTATAACGGGATGCCATTACACGTAATGGAGCAGCCGCCAAGATTTTTTGCGCTCGCTTACAGAGTTTCTGATGCCTGCATTTATCAATAATAAGACATAACCTTTCCTTTTGTCCATTATTATAACAATTTTTTATCACCTACCAGTATTTTAGAATGTAATTCCCACAAAATAAAAATCCATGTTTACTTTCTCTCTGAACATTTTGAATTTCATCATTTCCGGCCTCACTATTTGGATGTCGATACCATATTTGGTGATTTGAGGCGTGAATGTTTACATCAGCGTGTAGTTATAAGAAATACCATATTTAGAAAAGCTCCGCCTTCCATAGTTTCCGGTTATGGAAAACGATCGATAAATTTGAACAAGGTAGTTGCTACCTTTGAAAAGCATATATTTCTCAGCCAAACCGATTTAACAAGGACTGAGATCATCAGTAATAGTTATAATGAAATGTTTGAAGCGTAAATAGTGAGTTTTTATGTTTCAACTGCAACTTTTTTTTTGCTCCATTGTGACGAATGGGACCGCGTTGTAGCTCTGCCGAGACAGAAGTTTGTCACATGAGCTACATTATTGCAGCTACAATCACTGTAGCAGACGTCCAGTTGAAGAAAATGGGTCAAGACATTGACCACTAATTAGCATATGTCAACAATTAGTAATACTGGGTGATGGAACCATACAGACACTAATAGAGCCATAACCAATTTCATATATTTATTGAAGTTTGCCAATAACATGTCACAAAAGCAAGTTATATACTGTCATAATTTTTTTTTTCTTAACATGTCTGACATGTTCCTCTACATGTATAAAATCTTTTTATTATACACCCACTTTTGTCTCGCCTTCAATTAAAATCGCTGAAGGCGAGACAAAGGTATTGCTTTTGTCAAGACATTCGTCAAGATCATTAGCAGAACAAGATCGTTACAAATCTGGCAATTTGAAAGTCACTCTTGATGCCGATGGTAAATCTATTACCTGACTTCCGTTCCGCTTTTTTTGGCATATTTTATAGGAACTCTGTGGTTTTTTCCGGGTGAGGAGCGATGGTCTGATGAACCTAAGTAAAATGAGGAGCGATGGTCTGATGAACCTAAGTAAAAAATGTTTGTCATTTTGAGGTTATCTGGTCAGTAAAATATGTCTATCCCAGATGTGGGTTATCAACAATATACATGAAAATATATTAATCTTGACAATATAAGGAATACAACTAACATTATTAATTTGTCATATGATTGGTTGATAATGAGGTGAAGAAATGTACCTCCATACATAAAACATAGCCATGTAACTTATACCTTCATTCTTTGTACCTACTTATTGCTCTTTGTTTTGTTACAGAACTGAAATTGTGGTTTGAATATTTATCGTAAAAAATGGCTGCCTATGGTAGAGGCGAGTTTGATGGATTTTCCTCCTATCAGTCTGGAGCCAGTACAGGTATGTAAACTTCAATCAATAATCTCCTTTCATGATGATTTGTAAATTTTCCCGTTTATCTTTTCAAGCGATATTATCGCTGATTTCTAACATGGTGTTATATTGACGTCACTTTGACAAATCCTCTGTAAAAACATTGTTGATATGTTTTGCTCAAAATAGACTTCTCAGCTCATGCTTCATCTGTTAATAGTGTAATGAGTACCCTCCTCTACCTAAGGTTATAGGAATTATAGTAGGTTTATAACCCCCATCCTCTAATTGTGTTAGTGTAATGAGTACCCTCCTCTACCTAAGGTTATAGGAATTACAGTAGGTTTATAACCCCCATCCTCTAATTGTGTTAGTGTAATGAGTACCCTCCTCTACCTAAGGTTATAGGAATTATAGTAGGTTTGTAACCCCCATCCTCTAATTGTGTTAGTGTAATGAGTACCCTCCTCTACCTAAGGTTAAAGGAATTATAGTAGGTTTATAACCCCCATCCTCTAATTGTGTTAGTGTAATGAGTACCCTCCTCTACCTAAGGTTATAGGAATTATAGTAGGTTTATAACCCCCATCCTCTAATTGTGTTAGTGTAATGAGTACCCTCCTCTACCTAAGGTTATAGGAATTATAGTAGGTTTATAACCCCCATCCTCTAATTGTGTTAGTGTAATGAGTACCCTCCTCTACCTAAGGTTATAGGAATTATAGTAGGTTTATAACCCCCATCCTCTAATTGTGTTAGTGTAATGAGTACCCTCCTCTACCTAAGGTTATAGGAATTATAGTAGGTTTATAACCCCCATCCTCTAATTGTGTAAATCTCCTTTAACTCAGTTGGTAGAGTGTTGGCTTACAATGAGAGGTCACAGGATCTAATTCCATTGGGGACATTCCATTTTTTAGAGATTATGGTATGCTCTGCAATTACAATAAATTTTCTGTTAACATGCAATATCTTACATGTACAATATCCATGAGAATATGAATGTATGTTTGTAGTTAGTAACATTGTTGATTATGTATTAATATTTTAAGGTGCAGAGGGAGGAAGTGAATTTAACAGATTGTCTAATACTATTGGAAGTAATATACAGAAAATAACACAGAATGGTTAGTAACTTTATACAATCAATATATCATCATTAATTTTATAGTCAATATATCATCAATCGATCTATTTTATAACAGATTTATTACTGTATTTCAGAATTGATAAAGTGTATGTTTCTTTTAAACCCAAGTGGTTATCCTCTGAGTACAAATGACTATGATTATGACTTTCCATCTTTTGTTTTGCCATTTTTAGCTCACCAGGCCAAGTGAGCTTTTCTCATCACTTGGTATTTGTTGTCCATTGTACACTTTCGTTTTAAATCCTCTTCTCTGAAACCACCTAGCAAAATTAAACCAAACTTGGCTGGGATGGTTCCCTTTCATTTTGTGTTCGACAGTACCCTCCATTCAAGAATTGCTGCTGTTTCTAAAAATAGAAATTTCTTTAATTATCCATTGCTGCTATAAATCAAACTGAACTCAAATTTTATCTGTAGGTACATGGCAGCGAGTTTGACATATATTCCAGCTTTTTCTGTGAAATTTTGCTTTCAGCCGATTTATACGTATTATGCAAATTGGGCATATTTTGATAAAGGATTAGATTTAAATCTTCTCCTTTGAAACTGCTGGACCAAATTAAACAAAATGTGGTTGGGATGGCCCTTGGGTGTTCCCCTTTTAAAATTGTGTCAGACAACCCTGCTCTCCATTCAAGATAAATGCTGTTACTAAAAATAGAAATTTCTTTAATTGTCTATTGCTGCTTTATTATAAGTCAAAATGAGCTCAAATTTTAGCTGCATGGAAATGGCAATGAGTATTCAACATAACTTCTGTGAACTCTTTTTTTTTCAGCCAATTTATACCAATTATACATATTGTGAGAAAAAAAATCACATTAACAAATCTTCCACTCAGAAATTTGAGCTAAAATGATCTGTGGTTGGCCCTCTTTCAAAATTATGTGTGATATCTCCATCCTTCATCCAAGATGGCTGGCATTACAATTAGTAGACATTTCATTAAATGGTAAAAAAAAAAAAATCGGCTGCATTTTCGCTATAGAATTTAGATGTCAAACTGAAAACCAGATGAACGATTACAAGTTTCTGGAAGCCTCTAGTTTTTAATATTTATGTGTTGGTCACAAACAATAATTAATTTTCTGACACTTTCGGTTAACATAAATGTAAGTTAAGTTTTGTATGAATGTCAGTTGTTTTATTGAGATAATAAGTTTGAATATTTCTATATGCATATCATTATAGAAACAGAGATCTAATTCTACTTTTGTACAAGGAATATTTGTTTACATAGATAAGATTTAAGCTGTATATGACAGAATCTTTCAATCAAGTGCTTTGATATGTTGTATTATTTTAATAAACATTGTCATTTATTTACAGTATCACAAATTCAGAGACTTGTAGGTTCTATAGGTACTGCACAAGATTCTCCAGAAACTAGAGACAGAGTGTAAGTTACTATTAAATCTGAGTTCAGACAAACAATCAGACTCAAGGATCCTTGCAACTCTCCTAGATGATCCCTGGTCTTGCCATTTTCAGTTGGGACTCAAATTTTACATTTTTACAATGGTGGGCGAATTTTCATAAATGTCTTCTGGACTCGTCAGAATAAATATTCCTGGTATTATATACTAAGACGAGATAACACCAGTACATTGAAAGTGTAGCTGTAAGATCAGAAAATATATAAAGGATTACATATAAACAGCTCATGAGACATAACACAGGTTGAAGTGATTTTTCTACTCTTAACATGATGAAACTACTATTATTGATCATAAGAAGTCTGATATTTGATGCTATTACATGTATAGAATTAAGCTCCTAAGGTCTGATATTTGATGCTATTACATGTATAGAATTAAGCTCCTAAGGTCTGATATTTGATGCTATTACATGTATAGAATTAAGCCCCTAAGGTCTGGTATTTGATGCTATTACATGTATAGAATGAAGCTCCTAAGGTCTGATATTTGATGTTATTACATGTATAGAATTAAGCTCCTAAGGTCTGGTATTTGATGCTATTACATGTATAGGATTAAGCTCCTAAGGTCTGATATTTGATGTTATTACATGTATAGAATTAAGCTCCTAAGGTCTGATATTTGATGCTATTACATGTATAGGATTAAGCTCCTAAGGTGTGATATTTGATGCTATTACATATATAGAATTAAGCTCCTAAGGTCTGATATTTGATGCTATTACATGTATAGAATTAAGCTCCTAAGGTCTGATATTTAATGCTATTACATGTATAGAATTAAGCTCCTAATTATTAGATTTTGTAACTCTTGACTTTCTTATTTTCATGACATATGTATCTTTTCTGTAATGAAATTTTTACTTTCCAATTTTCCTGCAGGTACTCTGGATTTCTCCATAAATAGAAGTGTAAAGTAAAATAAAACTAAACTATTGTTTTAAGTGATGTCATAAAATCTTATATAACCAACCCTCTTTGTATGAGAGTCTCCTATTATTCATCAGCATTCCCTGATTCTCCCACTTTGAACAAGTCTCCTTGGAAGATATTTATTTTGTTGTTGCTATTTCATGTTTTATATCATGTATTAGTACACACACATATTTTTATGATTATTTTACAGGCATCAATTGACACATTACACCCACCAGTTAGCCAAGGAAATAAATATAGATCTGAAGTCTTTTGCACACCTTGATGTCTCACCTTCAGAACAGGTAAAATTTTGTTTCTTGCTATAAAAATTATAGATTTCATTATTAAATAAGTTCATAGTAACTTTCATGACATATGACTTTGTCATAAAAAAATAAAATAAAAAAAATTAAAAAAAACCAAATAAATAAGCATACTACAATACATTTGTAAATGTTGAATTTTCAATGAAAGAACTTGTAATACCCTATCACATCCTGGCTGTTTTATCTAGTTGTAGATTTTTTGCAGACATATATCGAAAATCCAAGACAAGTTGTCTGACACTCGGTCAGGCACTTTAGAAAAACTGTCTGAACGAATAAAAACCTAAAATGCCACCACATATTCCTCATCGCCATTAAAAACTCTTCATTTGTTTAACATGTTTACTTCAAGAAGAAATTTATAGGTATTCAGTTATCTTGTGACATTCTCAATATTTGTTCAAAATTAAAAAGCTCATCCTGGAAATCATAACATTCATCTTCATAATCATCATCATCATCAATGTGTTTATCACACAGGAGCTATTCCTATGTTTGTAAGAGGTGAAAGTGTGGACGGTCCACACTGCACACTAGTGTCAACATTATGACCAATTTCAATGTCAGAATCATTATGAATAATGTCCAAATCATCATCAAGTTTGAGCAACCGGCTTTTGAAGGGGTTACTTATTTTATCACTTTGGAAAAATTCAATGTTTGTACTGTAGACATTCAACTTCAAGCATTGCACTTGTAGTGCATGTCATCACGTTTTTTTCCTCATCAAAAACTAACCAAGGTTGCTCTGTTTGCCATTTTTGTAGAAAATTTCCTGTCAGGACGATTGTTTTCATACTCCGTTTCTTTTTCTGTTTTTCATCGTCATTATGTCCCCCAAACAAAGTTTGGGAGACATATTGTGTTTGCTCCGTTTCTTATTATTCTTATTATTATTCTTCTTCTTTCTTTCTTTCTTTCTTTCTTTCTTTCTTCTGTCATTTCTTCCGTCAAAAGTTTGTCTGACACATTTCTCGGAGATGCCTTGATCAAACTTTATGAAACCTTGTAGGAATATCATATGCCATGTGAAGTTGTGCCTTTAAGGGTTGATTTTTCCAAAATGGCTGCCGTTGCCATGGAAATGGCCAAAATGCTAAAAAAAATGATTATAGCAGGTTACTCGCCAAACAGAAATTGATGAAACTTGATAGGAACAACATCCACATCTGGTGGAACGAGATAAGCCTAAAAAATCGGAATCGGTGGGACAAACTTTGCTGCAGTTGCCATGGAAACAAAAAAGGGGGGATTTAAAAATTATTTTGATTCCTTTCATCAAACTTCATGAAACTTTGTAGGAATATCCACCGTAGTGTGTGGCAGCTTTTGAGGGGTTGAACAAATTCAAAATGGCGGCCGTTGCCATGGTAACCAAGGTGCAAAAAATGTTAAATTCACTCCAAACAGCGGATCCTTTTGAAACTTGACACAAAAATAGATCATCACTCAAAGTTGTGCTCTTTGTTTTTAAAATTTTCATTTTCAATTTGTTTCCTTTTTAGCTTACCTGGCCAAGGCCATGTGAACATTTGCCATCACTTGGCGTCCGTCGTACGTTGTAAACTTTCACATTTTAATCTTCTCCTCAGAAACCACTGGGCCAATTGCAACCAAACTTGATCCCGACTTCCAACCAAGATGGCCACCAAGCTAAAAATAGAAAAAAGGGGGGATGAGTATAAGCCAAAATGAGCTCAAATTTTAACTGCAGCTACATGGCAAGGAGTAGTTTAACATATATTCCGGGCTTTTCTGTGAAATTTTTCTGTCAGCCGATTTATACTGATTATGCAAATAAGGCATATTTTGATAAAAGATCACATTTAAATCTTCTCCTCTGAAACCACTGAACCAAATTAAACCAAACCTGGCAGGGATGGCCCCTGGGTGGTTCCTTTCAAAATTGTGTCCGACAGCCCCTCCCTCCATTCAAGATGGCTGCTATTACTAAAAATAGAAATTTCTTCAATTGTCCATTGCTGCTTTAGTATAAATCAAAATGAGCTCAAATTTTAACTGCAGTTACATGGCAATGAGTAGTTTAACATATTCTGGGTTTTTCTGTGAGATTTTTTCAGCCAGTTTATTCCATTTAGGAATATTATGAGATAAAAATCACATCTAAATCTTTTGCTCAGAAATTTGAGTTGAAATGATCTTTGGGTGGCCCACTTTCAAAATTATGTGTAACACCCCCATTTTCTATTAACTTTAGATGTAAAATTGAAAACCAGGTGAGCGATTACAGGCTCCTGGGAGCCTCTAGTTTTTTCCCGGGGTCGCCTTCTCTCAAATCATGAATCTTTCATACCTAACCATGTCGGACCATTAAGTTCAGATTTTTTTTTACAAATGACAATGTACCAAGAAATTAGGTTTTAAGAACATATTTGATGAAGAATACGAACTTTATCAACCTACAGAAACTTACGAATATATATTTTCAAAATACAAATAGTTAAAATGATAATCGTTTTGGTTTATTTTAAAGACCGATCTAGTCGAATACCGTTTCTTTAAGGGAAGTTACTTGATTAGGATTACACAATGGTCAAGTTAAGTTATTAACAGAAAAAACTTATTTAAAGAAATAAACATGCTATTGCAAGAAAGATCGACTTTTAAAGACACTGGTTGACAGACCGACAAAGAGAAAATTGTTTCCTGACCGAAGTAGAGTGCAAATTTTCACCGGACTTTCGGATCGATATGCCGAAAACATTGTCAGATCGGCTTGATTTTTACCTGTCAGGTACGACGGTCTGGCAAATTTCGATATGTCTGTTTTGTTTGTAGAAATGTAAATATTATAAGATGAAATGTTGCTCACATGATATTAAAAAATGCCAGTTAATTTCTACTACTCTAACAAATGAACAGCAAGAGTTTAAAGATGTCTTCAACTGTAATCTTAAATCACAAGTATCATAGTACATTAAATTTTGAACTGCATCAGTGGTGTAATGGTTAGCGTGCTTGCCTCGAGTGTGGTAGATTGTGGGGTCAAGTGCTGGTCGGGTCAAACCAATTGGCCAGCAGCATTAAGAAGTAAAAGCAAAGACTGGTTGACTGATTCAGAATAATGTGTCCGAGTGGAGGGACATTTCTATATATGGACTGTTGTTTCAGTGAGCTAGCACTATAAAAATCCAACCAAGTCTGTTGGTTTTGTACAAAGCGGACATCATCATCGTCTCATCGAAATGTAACTTGTTCTCACCATGATATAGCTGAAAATTGCTCATTTGACATTAAACAACAATCGCTTACACACTGACATTCAATTTCAATACACTTAAAAACTTTATTCATGGTATACACATATTAACATGCACAACTTTAGAAAATACCCAAATATAGCTCTACAATCTGTTTATTCAATATGTGTTAAGCCTTCTTGTAATGTTTCATAGGTTAGCATTTTGTTGTCATGGTAATTGTTTTTAGTAGCTAATTACAAAGATACATTGATTTTTAAAAACTTTTTTCAGTCAAAATGGAAAATGCAAAGAGATCGTTACACAGAGGAGTTTAGCAATGCTTTAACTAATTTCCAAACAACTCAAAGGACAGCTGCAGAGAAAGAAAAGGCCAGTGTAGCAAGGGCAAGAGCTCATTCCTCGACCAAGGTAAAGACTTACAAAAACAAAATGCATGTAGTTTTACTCTCACAAGTATTATTTTGTCTGATAATACTTTGTGTAATAAATTATTATTATTTGAAACAAAACGTGAATGTCTAATTTAGTGCACATGACCTCTGTTATAACCTTCATTAGTGGACATGACACACCTCTGTTATAACCTTCATTAGTGGACATGACACACCTCTGTTATAACCTTCATTAATGGACATGACAAACCTCTGTTGTAGCCTTCTGTAGTGGACATGACACACCTCTGTTATAACCTTCTGTAGTGGACATGATACACCTCTGTTATAGCCTTCTGCAGTGGACACACCTCTGTCATAACCTTCTGTAGTGGACATGACACTCCTCTGTTATAACCTTCTGTAGTGGACATGACACGCCTCTGTTATAACCTTCATTAGTGGACATGACACACCTCTGTTGTAACCTTCTGTAGTGGACATGACACACCTCTGTTATAACCTTCTGTAGTGGACATGATACACCTCTGTTATAACCTTCTGCAGTGGACACACCTCTGTCATAACCTTCTGTAGTGGACATGACACTCCTCTGTTATAACCTTCTGTAGTGGACATGACACACCTCTGTTGTAACATTCTGTAGTGGACATGACACACCTGTTATAACCTTCATTAGTGGACATGACACACCTCTATTATAAACCTTCATTAATGGACATGACACACCTCTGTTATATCCTTCTGTAGTGGACATGACACACCTCTGTTATAACCTTCTGTAGTGGACATGACACACCTCTGTTATAACCTTCATTAGTGGACATGACACACCTCTGTTATAACCTTCTGTAGTGGACATGACACACCTCTGTTATAACCTTCTGTAGTGGACATGACACACCTCTGTTATAACCTTCATTAGTGGACATGACACACCTCTGTTGTAACCTTCTGTAGTGGACATGACACACCTCTGTTATAACCTTCTGTAGTGGACATGATACACCTCTGTTATAACTTTCTGTAGTGGACATGACTCACGTCTGTTATAACCTTCTGTAGTGGACATGACACTTCTGTTATAACCTTCTGTAGTGGACATGACACACGTCTGTTATAACCTTCATTAGTGGACATGACGCGCCTCTGTTATAACCTTCATTAGTGGACATGACACACCTCTGTTGTAACCTTCTGTAGTGGACATGACACACCTCTGTTATAACCTTCATTAGTGGACATGGCACACCTCTGTTATAACCTTCTGTAGTGGACATGACACACCTCTGTTATAACCTTCATTAGTGGACATGACACGCCTCTATTATAATCTTCATTAATGGACATGACACACCTCTGTTATAACCTTCTGTAGTGGACATGACACACCTCTGTTATAACCTTCTGTAGTGGACATGACACACCTCTGTTATAACCTTCATTAGTGGACATGACACACATCTGTTATAACCTTCTGTATTGGACATGATACACCTCTGTTATAACCTTCTGTATTGGACATGACACACCTCTGTTATAACCTTCATTAGTGGACATGATACACCTCTGTTATAACCTTCTGTAGTGGACATGATACACCTCTGTTATAACCTTTATTAGTGGACATGACACACCTCTGTTATAACCTTCATTAATGGACATGACAAACCTCTGTTGTAGCCTTCTGTAGTGGACATGACACACCTCTGTTATAACCTTCTGTAGTGGACATGATACACCTCTGTTATAGCCTTCTGCAGTGGACACACCTCTGTCATAACCTTCTGTAGTGGACATGACACTCCTCTGTTATAACCTTCTGTAGTGGACATGACACGCCTCTGTTATAACCTTCATTAGTGGACATGACACACCTCTGTTGTAACCTTCTGTAGTGGACATGACACACCTCTGTTATAACCTTCTGTAGTGGACATGATACACCTCTGTTATAACCTTCTGCAGTGGACACACCTCTGTCATAACCTTCTGTAGTGGACATGACACTCCTCTGTTATAACCTTCTGTAGTGGACATGACACACCTCTGTTGTAACATTCTGTAGTGGACATGACACACCTGTTATAACCTTCATTAGTGAACATGACACACCTCTATTATAAACCTTCATTAATGGACATGACACACCTCTGTTATATCCTTCTGTAGTGGACATGACACACCTCTGTTATAACCTTCTGTAGTGGACATGACACACCTCTGTTATAACCTTCATTAGTGGACATGACACACCTCTGTTATAACCTTCTGTAGTGGACATGACACACCTCTGTTATAACCTTCTGTAGTGGACATGACACACCTCTGTTATAACCTTCATTAGTGGACATGACACACCTCTGTTGTAACCTTCTGTAGTGGACATGACACACCTCTGTTATAACCTTCTGTAGTGGACATGATACACCTCTGTTATAACTTTTTGTAGTGGACATGACTCACGTCTGTTATAACCTTCTGTAGTGGACATGACACTTCTGTTATAACCTTCTGTAGTGGACATGACACACGTCTGTTATAACCTTCATTAGTGGACATGACGCGCCTCTGTTATAACCTTCATTAGTGGACATGACACACCTCTGTTGTAACCTTCTGTAGTGGACATGACACACCTCTGTTATAACCTTCATTAGTGGACATGGCACACCTCTGTTATAACCTTCTGTAGTGGACATGACACACCTCTGTTATAACCTTCATTAGTGGACATGACACGCCTCTATTATAATCTTCATTAATGGACATGACACACCTCTGTTATAACCTTCTGTAGTGGACATGACACACCTCTGTTATAACCTTCTGTAGTGGACATGACACACCTCTGTTATAACCTTCATTAGTGGACATGACACACATCTGTTATAACCTTCTGTATTGGACATGATACACCTCTGTTATAACCTTCTGTATTGGACATGACACACCTCTGTTATAACCTTCATTAGTGGACATGATACACCTCTGTTATAACCTTCTGTAGTGGACATGATACACCTCTGTTATAACCTTCATTAGTGGACATGATACACCTCTGTTATAACCTTCTGTAGTGGACATGACACACCTCTGTTATAACCTTCATTAGTGGACATGACACACCTCTGTTATAACCTTCATTAGTGGACATGACACACCTCTATTCTTCATTAGTGGACATGACACACCTCTGTTATAGCCTTATGTATTGGACATGATACACCTCTGTTATAACCTTCATTAGTGGACATGACACACCTCTGTTATAGCCTTCATTAGTGGACATGATACACCTCTGTTATAACCTTCTGTATTGGACATGACACACCTCTGTTATAACCTTCTGTATTGGACATGACACACCTCTGTTATAACCTTCATTAGTGGACATGATACACCTCTGTTATAACCTTCTGTAGTGGACATGATACACCTCTGTTATAACCTTCATTAGTGGACATGATACACCTCTGTTATAACCTTCATTAGTTGACTGAGATCTTTGAAACATCATAGTGTGTGTGTGAAACACAGTGATTGTGTATTAGACTTAGAAAAACTGATGTAGATGTAAATAAGATAATATTCAATCTATTACTTTACTGACATATTGTTATGAAGGATCAGTACTTTTAATACTGTTCTTTATATCAAAATTATACCACCACAATATAACTGATATATTGTCAAAGATGGTGCTAATCTCACTTAATCCTAGATCCAATCATTGATATGTATAACTTTTAACCTTAATGGGAGTATGAAATATTACACACCAAAATATTTAATATGGTTATATACATTTTTATACCTCACACTACGAAACAGCAAAGGGTAAGAAATAATGATTTTGACCTGTCCATCGGTTGGACACAGTTACTTTTATGTAATTAAGCTCCTCATTCAAATTTAATTAGACTTGCAACTTTTAATTAGCAAAAAATATATTGTTAAATAAAACTTTTATCATTAAAATTATGTGTGGAGATGTTTCTTTAAATTCACAATACTTACAATTGTAACAAGGTATATTATTATGTTTGTACCTACTTATAGATGTTATGAAGTTTATTTGTTTTACTGTGTTTTTCAGTCTCCATTTGATGATGAACCACGGGATGATTTCATGACACCAGGGTAAGAAAATATAAATATTAATTTGAATTTATGTAATAAATTTAGTTTATGACACACAAAGACATCTGTACCTCATCACAGCTTGGGCGTCTTATCAATACTTTTAATTACCTTTATTTTGTTTATACTATAAACATGTTGCAGTACGGGGGGGAAGTAGAAAAGCCATAAAATTTGTTTCTGCTAAATATTGAAGATATGTAACCCGACCTTTTCACACGTCAGCTTTCCTGTAAGTTAAAGGATTGTGTGTCTTGAAACATGCACAGTCATTTACATTATTTACTATGAAGGAATCGGAAGGAATAGAACTGAACAACCACCATATTAATTTCTGTCTCCTTTGATTTTCCAGTTGTCAGGGGATATTTTAGTCTTTACTAAAATCCCAAATTTCATAGTAATTGAGCCTTTATGATCACAGTATTCTTATCTTATTCTAGCAGTGGTCTCACACAACCAACTTTCTGGGTAAATATATCGTACTCAGATGCAGGTCCTTGCTAGTATTTTTTTCAGTCTTGGTCCCAACATGTCACTGACTTCTGGTGCACACCGGCTCGGTCAGGTCACTCAGACAGATATGTTGGGATCAAGGTCTGATTAACTGCTTTTACATGTCACTGACACCGACTTCTGGTACACACCGGCTCGGTTGGATCAGCCGCATCAGAATCTCAACACGGCAGATTAAATATGTGAGAGCATGGTCTTTCCTTGCAACTAAGATTTCTTTTAAAATCAGAGAATACTGTGATCCAAAGGATACAGCTAAATGCCAAAAAGTTGTATATTAGATTAGATATATTTAGATTAGATTAGTATTTGTTTTATATTGTAATTTTTGATGAATTTATTATGCTTTACATAAATTTCATCTCAAGTTCATCTTGTTGTGTTATAAAATGTATTAAGTATAGCAAGTGAAGAACACATTATTTTGTGGACTCGTTAATGTTTATAGTGTGGTTTTATGGACTCATTGAAGTTTAAAATGTGGTTTTATGGAATCTTTATTGTTTATAGTATGGTTTTATGGACTCGTTGAAGTTTAAAGTGTGGTTTTATGAACTCGTTGAAGTTTAAAGAGTGGTTTTATGAACTCGTTGAAGTTTAAAGTGTGGTTTTATGAACTCGTTGAAGTTTAAAGTGTGGTTTTATGGACTCTTTAAAACAGTATATAGTGTGATTTTGTTGACTCATTTCTTCTTTAATTCAATTAAAACGTTTACAATATAGCAACAAAGTAAGAAAGCAGGATAATCACATTAGTAATGGTCTAGGCAATAATAATCACATTAGTAATGGTCTAGGTAATACTAATCACATTAGTAATGGTCTGGGCAATAATAATCACATTAGTAATGGTCTAGGCAATAATAATCACATTAGTAATGGTCTAGGCAATAATAATCACATTAGTAATGGTCTAGGCAATAATAATCACATTAGTAATGGTCTAGGCAATAATAATCACATTAGTAATGGTCTAGGCAATAATAATCACATTAGTAATGGTCTATGTAATAATAATCACATTAGTAATGGTCTAGACAATAATAATCACATTAGTAATGGTCTAGGCAATAATGATCACATTAGTAATGGTCTAGGCAATAATAATCACATTAGTAATGGTCTAGGTAATAATAATCACATTAGTAATGGTCTAGGCAATAATAATCACATTAGTAATGGTCTAGACAATAATAATCACATTAGTAATGGTCTAGGCAATAATAATCACATTAGTAATGGTCTAGGCAATAATAATCACATTAGTAATGGTCTAGGCAATAATAATCACATTTGTAATGGTCTAGGTAATAATAATCACATTAGTAATGGTCTAGGTAATAATAATCACATTAGTAATGGTCTAGGCAATAATAATCACATTAGTAATGGTCTAGGAAATAATAATTACATTAATAATGGTCTGGGCAATAATAATCACATTAGTAATGGTCTAGGTAATAAAAATCACATTAGTAATGGTCTGGGCAATAATAATCACATTAGTAATGGTCTAGGCAATAATAATCACATTAGTAATGGTCTAGGCAATAATAATCACATTAGTAATGGTCTAGGCAATAATAATCACATTAGTAATGGTCTAGGTAATAATAATCACATTAGTAATGGTCTGGGCAATAATAATCACATTAGTAATGGTCTAGGCAATAATAATCACATTAGTAATGGTCTAGACAATAATAATCACATTAGTAATGGTCTAGGCAATAATAATCACATTAGTTATGGTCTAGGCAATAATAATCACATTAGTAATGGTCTAGGCAATAATAATCACATTAGTAATGGTCTAGGCAATAATAATTACATTAGTAATGGTCTAGGCAATAATAATCACATTAGTAATGGTCTAGGCAATAACAAATAGTCAAAGTATCGTTTACAATTTGTAAAAAATTGTAGTACATATTTATCAAAAATGCACATTTATACTGCTAAAATGTGAGACTTCTATCAGTTAGAATAACATTATAATCATTCAATTTAGTTCACATAGACACCAATTATAAACTATTTCCTGGTTTAAGACTTGCACACAAATGTGTGGATCACAACTATAGCTTCTTTGGTTGAAACTGATCAATGAAAAAAAAGGATAAATATCATACACAGATCCATTTCAAACCTAGAGGATCACATTGAGATCAGCTGTTATAAAATAGCTGGGAGTGTGAATGCTTCAGAATAAAGAATTTACCCATTTTTTTCTAGGTTTTCACAGACAAAACAAGTGTTACAAATGGAGGAAGATGTAGATTTAGATATGATTAAAGAAAGAGAAAATGCTATAAAACAATTAGAAGTTAGTATAATATATTTGATATGATTGTAAAAATGATATAGCTTAATAATCTACAGTTCTGCAACAAGAATATTACACCAACACTAAATTTTGCATAACTGAGAGCAGGAATCTGTGTGCAGTGACTTTTTGTCATTTTCTGATGCTCTCTTGTTGGAGTCTGTTATTGTGTTATATGTCCAATATAGGGAAATTGTCTTTGTACCAGTATTTTTCTGTATTAATGAATGGCCCTTCCATAAATTATTTCATGGGTGTAAATAAGTAATGGCATCTCTTAAAATTATTTTTGTCTCTAAATAGTTATCAAGGTGGCTTTAAGCAAAACCTAAGTCTGTAAAGATCCTAATTTGCCTAAATTATGACACATTTTTAATACAACCTTAACATTATAACATCTGTTGACATTTATGTATGAATATTCATGTGATCTTGGATTTATTGGAGGGTACACATAATAAATACACAGATTATTATCTAGTACTGTGGTATGTAGAGAATTAATGTTGATGTGTACTATTCTTGAACCTTATACAAGAAAGTGCCTCCTCATGTTCAGTGGGTAATCCTAAAATGGTGGTAAAGTGGTGTTAATTTCAATCTAAATATTATAAACTGAAATGCATCTGATTGGTGGGGTACAAGTACATTTATAAAACCTAGTTTGATTGGGAGTCTGTATCTATTTTTCCATTGGTTATTTTCAATATTTATATTTCAGCGAGATATAACGGATGTAAATCAAATATTTAAAGATCTTGGCATGCTGGTTCATGAGCAAGGTGATATGTTAGGTAAGTCTTAGTAACATGTGTATAGCTAAACTTTGAAGATGCTGAAGCCCTATAGTTTTATATATGTCTGTCCATCCATTTGTCTGTCAACAATTTTTTGTGAGCACGAATTTCCTACAGTTTATATTGGATTGGAAAGAAATTTTACACAGTTGGGTATCATCCTTCAAAACCTGTCAATGGATTAAAATGATTTTCATGTCTATGATAACATATATTTGTCTTAGCCCTCCTGGTTACAGCACATGTGGTTTACATATAATACACATGTGTAGAATATTACAGTGTGTCAATGATGGACCATTAGTTTTTGTGTGTAATTATTATTACTTTTCTAAATGTTATATTATTACAAGCCGCATCGGTGGCGTAGTGGTTAGCGTACTCGCCTCAATGCGTTAGATTGAGGGTTAGAGCCCCGGTCGGGTCAAATCAAAGACTATAAAATTGATATTTGTTGCTTCCTCACTAAGCATTAGAGAGAAAGAACAAAGACTGGTTAGCTCGGAATCAGAATAATATGTACGAGTGCAGCGCCATGTCTACCTGCGGACTGTTGTTTCAGTGAGCTAGCACTATAAAAATCCAACTCAGCGTGTTGGTCTAGTACAAAGCATACTTCATCATCATCTCATTGAAAATTAACTTGTTCTCGCCATGATTTAGCTGAAAAATTGCTGAATTATAACTTGAATTAAACAACAATCATTCACTCACTCATTATATTATTACAGATAGTATAGAAGCTAATGTAGAAACAGCACAGATCCAGGTATACGAAGGAAATAAACAATTAGCTAGTGCATCAACTTATCAGGTAACTGTCTTATGTTAACATCTTGATTCATTCCTTTCCCCCTTAAATTTGTCATCTTATTTAAAGTTCATATTACATTTAAGTTTTACATTGATTATATTGTTATTTTATTTACTTTTTATGTAACATATTGCTACGTTCATTAGGAAAAGAAAATCATTAGCACTTTCATTCTTTTTGCCTGTTTTCATTTATTTTGTTTTATTCCGTTGTTTTTATCTCACATGTTGAGACATAGGTTTTGCTTTTCCATCCATGTCAACAAATGTCATAATTCCGATTATGTCAAGGTATTGTAAACCAGTGATATCTTATATAGTATGTCATGTCTACTTTCATATTACTGAGTACTGCATTCAAAATTCTAAATGCCCACATAAACGACTCTTTTGTCTTAATCAAACAACATGTACATTGTACACATGTTTCAATTTCTCCTATTTGTCCCTCGACACTTCGTCTAAGGAAGACTATAGTAATAGGTATTGTCCGTGCGTCTGTCCCGAATTGGTTTCCGGATGATAACTTGCAAACGAAAAGTTGGATTGAAGCTAGGTGTGGTATGTATGTGTATCTTATGAATATCTAGGTCAAGTTTGATAATGACGATTGTATGACAATTTTACCAGTGTCATGCCCCTTTTTGTACTTCAAATTTGCTAAATATTTGGTTTCCGTTGATAACTTATGAGCTAAAAGTCAGATATGTGGTATGCCTTTTTGACACTTCTTATTGAAGTTATTACAGAATAATTTCAATATTTGAACCTACAAAGTTATCTTGGTTTTGAGGGACCTGTGACCAACAGCCTTTTATCTTGGCATGTTTAACCAGTTTGTTTAGTTATCATATTATTTTATTTTATGTTTTGTTTAACCTGATTTGTTTAATTTCAGTCAAAAGCACGAAGAAAAAAATGCCTATGTGTGATAATCCTATTTGTTATTATAGCAGTAATAGCTATTGTTCTAATTGTTGTATATTCTTAATTAATAAGGTAGGCATAATTTATATTGTTATAATAAGGTAGGCATAATTTATATTGTTATAATAAGGTAGGCATAATGTATATTGTTATAGTAAGGTAAGCATATTTTATATTGTTATAATAAGGTAGTTATAATAAGGTAGGCATAATTTATATTGTTATAATAAGGTAAGCATAATGCATATTGTTATAAGTTAGGCATAATGTATATTGTTATAATAAGGTAGGCATAATAAATAATAGCTGTTCTTCATTTGAATCATATTGACTGGTAAAAAGTCCATAGTCTGAAGTTAAATGCTTTACTTTTCATCAGATACATACAGTAGAGTTCGTTTATAGCGAAATCCAGGGGACTCTCGATCTTATTTCGTTATAGGCATCGTTTGATAAGAGAAATAATGTAGAATTACCTCCCCTATTGAAAAATGATGTATTTCAAAAAAATTATTTCAAGTGATATGTAACTGTTTTGTTTGCTTTGTTTTGTTATTTTTTGACAGATAATAATGTTTTTACTTCGATGATTTTGTTGTAATAAAATACTTTCAGCGGATTTTGTTTTGTGAGTCTTTAGTTTTTTTGTAACACCATTCAAGCTATGTTGAGGAATAAATTAACGTGACCTACACTGTTAAAATATGACATCGTTTTTTCTGAATAGAGAAAAATAAAAACGAGAATTGATGAATAAAATTTATTAATTCAGCAGTTAAAATAAAACTGATCTGATCTGTTATTTTGTATCAAGATCTATTGCTTTCACTTACTGAATGATCACCATGAGGATGTGTTACCATATTTATGACAATGTTTGGCTTGCAGTGTGAAAAATAATGGTAGAATTAAAATTTAAAGGATGCTTTGTTCTTTAATTAAAGAGTATCATCAAAGAAAAAATAAACAATAGTGAATGAATTAATCACACACATAACTTTGTTTTTAATTTATTTAGCTTGTGCATCCATTCATTAAAATTTAGATTACGTTTTATTAATTTTTAATGCAATAAATTAGCGTGTGTGTTATTAATTGACAACTTGTTAATCATTAATAACCATTTTATTGTTTGAATATTTTAAAGAAAAGTCTTGATTGACATCATTAACAACATCACAGGTGGGATTATTGATTTTTCAATTACCGATAACGGAAGTGTAATGCAAGTGCCATTCTAATATGTGATCGTCCATGCGTAACGGAAGACAGTTAAACGATTTGTTTGTTCAGTAATTTTCTTGGTTATATCAGGTCAATTTTGAGTAATAAAAACGTTGTTTGGGTTTAAAATTCTCTTCTTTTTAAGCCTGATTTTTGCTATAAAAAATTTGTAATAGGCCTTCAAAAATACATTGTTTAAATAGCGATTGGACTGGGGATTTATCTTTATTTTGTTATAAGCCTGATTTCGTTACAAGCCTGTTCGTTATAAACGAACTCTACTGTATTTATTTTTGATCATTTGAATGTTAGTTTGTGTTAATAGAGTTCCAGATTATCAAAATGATATGAACAAACACTGCAGTCTTGAAATGTTGTCAAGAATGTACACAACTTGACATCACTATAAAACTATGTGTGTTTATCTGTCTAATTTAGGGCCCGGGTGGCTCAATGAGTTAGTAGTTGGATTACCTAACAACTCATACTAGCCTATCACCATTATGACGTGGGTTCGATCCTGGCATTGTAAATTACAAAAAAGGGCGCACTCGACTTGCAGCCGCAAGTGATAAAGTTTACCAGTTGCTTGCCCATGGTCGGTGGTTCTCTCCGTGTACTCCGGCTTCTTCCAACACTAAAACTGGTCGCCATGATATAGCTGAAAGTGGTGTTAAACACAATAAAAATCAAATCAAATCTGTCTAATTTTTCAACAATAAATAGCAGCAGAATACATTATTGTATATCTATTACTAAAATTGGTTAGATACTCGGATCTTTTAAGAGTAAAACATTGTGACCGGTCAATAAACATGTGGGAATATGTCTTTGTTTTTATAAATACTTACTTACAATAACTGTTAACACCAGCATAGCATACAGGTTTGGGTTTATGGTGTTTAATGCCACTTTCAATAATATATTAAAATAAGGCCATAATCTTCATATAATATCTGTTGTTATTATTGTAATCGATCATACAGCTATTTATCTTTTCAAGAAATGTTTTAGAGATGTTAAATTTAATATTTTGTCTGTTTATTTTGTTTACAGAAAAAAAGTAGAAGAAAGAAATGTATAATTTGCATGATTCTGTTGGTTGTTCTGATATTTATTATCCTGATAATATGGGCTGCTACAAAGAGAGACTAAAGACAACCAGGAAGTAAATTGATATCATGTGGAAATCTACGTTGTAAACAACGATCGCTGTGTCAATAGAAACACTACAAACTTTGGTAATTCATCAGCATTTAATAGACGCCAAATGATGACGGAGATATAACATTGACAGTATAATGATCCTAGGCTCTGACATTATGTATATGCTTTGTTAAAATATTATTTATCAACCTCATCTGTTTCATAATAAATTTTGTCATATTTATGGTATTAATTTATATATAACTTGTCTCTGTCAGTTCTATATTTAATATCATAGTTTCCAGATAACAACAAAGACATTACTATTGTAAACAAGAAAGGAAAACTTCTATATTTAGTTACTTTCTGTTTGAGATAGAATTACTTCCTTATTTCAGACATGTTAAAGACAAATATTACCTGTACTTGTTCTATGTACTTGTAACAAATATAAAATGTCAGACATGATATAATCACAGCCCTATTCCATCAGTGAGTATAGTAATGTCAGACATCATATTTATCAAAACATAAAAAATAATTCAGAGTATATGTATATCCATTAAAAAATATATGCTTAGAATTATTGTTATTTAGTATTTATCATATATCATTCATAATGCAATTGAAAATAGAATAAACTATAATTTAAATTAAAAGGTTTGACATATTTAAAAATAGAAATGCATGAAATTGTTACATACAGTCGTATGAACTTCACATTTTACCCAGTAAGCCAGTCAATGAGAGATTTAGTTTAAATCTTGAGACTGAATGTTTATAAAATACATATCCTTATACCTATCTACAAATCCATTGTAAAGTTGTGGCGTACATGATGTAAATCACTAATAAACTAGAGAATTCTTGGACTTCTATAAACCAACATGACATGATTGGTGTTACCTGTGTAACAACAGTACTTTTAAGATGTTGGTTTATTATTGTAAAATATATCTTGATGGTAGAAATTTAAATATCCAATAAATATTTATGAACACATTTTATTGCATGAAACAAAAATTGTTACCACAGTTACTTGTGTTAATATTCTTGTAAATGTTTGAGTCATATAATTTTAGGAATAAAGTAGTTGGCTGCTATTTATAATATTAATATTATATGCAATCACTGTACATTTAGAATCTTAAAGCAATAATATTTTACTACTCTAGAATGTCACATTTAATCATTTTTAAGTGCACATTTGATGTTGTTACTTTGATTACAGGATAAAAATACTGCACAAAGAATTTATTTTATTTTTAACTGTTAGAAAGATGTCATAAATTTTGGAATTTTTATAACCTTATTTTGATCTTTGACTTGAAATATATTGAAATTAACTTTTGTTAATCACTACTGTAAAAAAGCCTTCATTAAATGTCTTGACCAACATTTAAATGGGTTATGTTGACATAATCTTGATCTTGATACATTAACATGATCTTAATACATTGTCATTAACATGTAAGATTTTAATAAGGAAATACACACCATAACTTAAATATAAGGTTTTTATTGTTATGTTTGGTTGATTTCATCCTTGTCTAGTAACGTTGACACTGTTTTAAACAATTACCAGATTTATTGAGTCAAGCTATATTAGAATAGATTGAAAATGAAGTTGGGTAGTAATGGTAAAAAAAAAGGGCTGTTGTTGTTGTGATCGCATGGTAGTTGGATTTACAACTACCTGTGTAATCAGTGCCTATCACCACTAAGGTTGTGAGTTCGAATCCAGCTAATGGTGAGGTGTACTGGATACAACATTATGTGATAAAGTGTGTCAGTGACTTGTGGTAGTTCTGTGGTTTTCTCCGAGTACTATGATTTCCTCCACCAATAAAACTGACTGCCAGGATATAACTGAAACATTGTTGAACACCATTTAATATAACAAGCCTAAAAAAAACCACTTAATTGATTTTTCTGGCTTAGCATACAGTTCAGGGTGTATAATAATTTATTTCAAAACCAATGACGTTCATAGTATGTAATACAAATCACCATAATGTATAATATAAATGAAGGCAGGGCCTGACTCGTATTTACATTAACCCAGGTTGTGTTAAAATGTGTTTTTAAGTCAAATGTTTCAATATTTTGTTTTGAATTGGAGAGTCAGAAATTTTATGAATGAGAAATATGATTGCCAAATACTTTACCAAATATTAACATAATGTTCCATATTTTAAGAAAGAAAATATTTCCTTTTTTATTTCCCATTTTTTTTAGTTTAAAATCAAATAAACTTAACATTATTTTCAACTGACATCAAAATATGTGTAGAAAACCAGAGGTTATATCTTTAATACTGTATCAGCAATTTTATTGTGATAATTTAAAAATGTTAAAATTACTACCATATATTTAATTAATTAATTTGGAATTCAATGTGGTAGGAAAATGACATGTAGTATTGTCCTAAGGCCTTACAAATATGATTCATTTCTTTGAAATTTTCAGCTCTAATGTTAATTTTTGATCAAAATAATTTTTTAAGAACTGATATTTAATTCTAAATCCCACAATAGTGAATTACAATTAACTACATGTATATTTAGATTTTCTGAAAAATTTAATAAAAAGGGGTTGCTGGCAGTTGCACTTGTACTGGTAATTGACTAAAAAGGAATTTTTAGCCAAAAATGTAAAATATGTATATACACCTAGCATCATTAATTATACCTGTATTATGAAAAATTGTTTACAGGGAAACAAAATAAAAACTAGGATTCATACTCCCATTTTTCCCTCCAAAAGTAAAAAAACTAAATATAATTCTGCTTTCGCTCCTAACCTTTAGTAGATATATACATGAAATTGACATTCCTGTTGTGTATGTAAATTGTTCGAAAGAGATTTTAAATGGAGATACGATTAGTGCAATAGTGCAAGTTGTTGTAGATTTCTGTGCTATCAAGATATAATTTTTTATTAGATAATTCTTTGTATATAAATCAACATTTTGGTTGTTAAATTATCTTTTGTTATAGAATGTATGGAATAAATGTGATATCTGTTAATGTTGTTGTATATTTGTCCTGATAGAAGTGACCGTAAAATGAGTTACAAGTCTGTGATTGTAGATTACTGATTAGTTAGTCTAGAGGTAGAAATGGTTGTAGTTCTGAGTTACAAGTCTATGATTGTAGATTACCGATTAGTTAGTCTAGAGGTAGAAATGGCTGTAGTTCTGAGTTACAAGTCTGTGATTGTAGATTACTGATGATTAGTTAGTCTAGAGGTAGAAGTGGCTGTAGTTCTGAGTTACAAGTCTGTGATTATAGATTACCGATTAGTTAGTCTCGAGGTAGAAATGGCTGTAGTTCTGAGTTACAAGTCTGTGATTGTAGATTACTGATTGGTTAATCTAGAGGTAGAAATGGCTGTAGCTCTGAGTTACAAGTCTGTGATTGTAGATTACTGATTGGTTAATCTAGGGGTAGAAATGGCTGTAGTTCTGAGATACAAGTCTGTGATTGTAGATTACTGATTGGTTAATCTAGAGGTAGAAATGGTTGTAGTTCTGAGTTACAAGTCTATGATTGTAGATTACTGATTGGTTAATCTAGGGGTAGAAATGGCTGTAGTTCTGAGTTAAAAGTCTGTGATTGTAGATTACCGATTAGTTTGTCTAGAGATAGAAATGGCTGTAGTTCTGAGGTACAAGTCTGTGATTGTAGATTACTGATTAGTTAGTCTAGAGGTAGAAGTGGCCGTAGTTCTGAGTTACAAGTCTGTGATTGTAGATTACTGATTAGTTAGTCTAGAGGTAGAAGTGGTCGTAGCTCTGAGTTACAAGTCCAACTCAGCGTGTTGGTCTAGTATAAAGCGGACCTCATCATCACCTCGTTGAAAATTAACTTGTTCTCGCCATGATATAGCTTAAAAGATTGCTGAATTGGCGTTTAGCAACAATCACTCACTCACGCAGGCCACAGGATTTATAGGATCTGTCCGAAATTTAAAATATGCAGCAGATAGGGAAAATATTAAAAAAAAAAACTATTTTCGTATGCAAATATTAATGTAAATGGCATGACTCATTATTGTGATATGCAGGGGGAAAAATGCACAAATGAAGACCTAGTGTCTTTAGGTTCCAAAGATTAACTAAGACTGAAATGGAAACAATTAAAAAAAAACACCGGCAAATGTGTTTTTGTATTTTAAAGAACCAGGTATGGAAATGTGATAATATTTGTCATGAATTATCCTTGTGAAATGCAGATTCAATCTAATGAATATAAAAACCCAGGATCTATGGTGAATGAGCTATTGAGATCTAATGCAACACAGAAAATGTTTAAAAAACAACGTTTTCTTGATAACTAGTTATGGAAATGTGAATTATTATATGATATGCAGATTCAAACATGCAATTTTCTTGTTGATATTGGTGGAATTGTTGCCCATCATTGTTTACACTTTCTTTTCACAATGAACGAAACAAGGGTCTATTTATTCCAAAGATTAACACGGACCGCAGTGGAGAAAGTTGGCAGTAATTTTGATCACAAGGGCAATAGTTGCAAAGACATTTTGTCTTGTGCAAGAAGGAACATTGTGATTTTGTAGCAATCAATGTTACTGTATTTGTTCATATCATACAAAGAATACATTTTTTTTTAATGTTGTGTAATTGTTCACACCTAGATAAAGAGTACAGTCCCTCTGTGTCAGTGTATTTGTTCACACTCGTACAAAGAGGGCATTTCCTTCATGTCACTGTGTATTTGTTCACACTCATACAAAGCATCCAGTTCCTTTGTGTCACTGTGTGTCCACACTCATACAAAGAGTACCGCTCCTTTATGCCACTGTATTTATTCATACCTCGACATAGAGTACAACTCCTTTATGTCATTGTGTATTTGTTCACACCTCGACAAAGAGTACAACTCCTTTATGTCATTGTGTATTTGTTCACACCTCGACATAGAGTACAGTTTCTTTATGTCATTGTGTATTTGTTCACACCTCGACAAAGAGTACAGTTTCTTTATGTCATTGTGTATTTGTTCACACCTCGACAAAGAGTACAGTTTCTTTATGTCATTGTTTATTTGTTCACACCTCGACAAAGAGTACAGTTTCTTTATGTAATTGTTTATTTGTTCACACCTCGACAAAGAGTGAACAAATACACAATGACATAAAGAAACTGTACTCTTTGTCGAGGTGTGAACAAATACACAATGACATAAAGAAAACACTTGTTTTATAAAAAAAATATATTCAGTGCATCCAATTGATAAGCCCACTTCAAACTATATTAAACTGTCTAGTTTTCTTTTTACTTACCCGATGGGAGTCTGCAATGTCGAACACAGTGATGACGGTATTTGCAAGATTACGTCATTCGTATTATGTTTTCTTGTTGATAACACAGCATCAGGGAAAATTATATACACCACATAACATCAAAAGGCAAAAGATGATCAGAATGAGCATCGACAGAAGTAAAGATTACTGCTCAGCTGCAAGCTATGGGTTATTTACTGCTCAGCTGCAAGCTATGGGTTATTTACTGCTCAACTACAAGCTATGGGTTATTTACTGCTCAGCTGCAAGCTATGGGTTATTTACTGCTCAGCTGTAAGCAATGGGTTATTTACTGCTCAGCTGCAAGCTATGGGTTATTTACTGCTCAGTTGCAAGCTATGGGTTATTTACTGCTCAACTACAAGCTATGGGTTATATTTACTGCTCAACTACAAGCTATGGATTATTTACTGCTCAACTACAAGCTATGGGTTATTTACTGCTCAACTACAAGCTAGGGGTTATTTACTGCTCAACTACAAGCTATGGATTATTTACTGCTCAACTACAAGCTAGGGATTATTTACTGTTCAACTACAAGCTAGGGGTTATTTACTGCTCAACTACAAGCTAGGGGTTATTTGCTGCTCTATTACAAGCTATGGGTTATTTACTGCTCAACTACAAGCTATGGATTATTTACTGCTCAACTACAAGCTATGGATTATTTACTGCTCAACCACAAGCTAGGGGTTATTTACTGCTCAACTACAAGCTAGGGGTTATTTACTGCTCAACTACAAGCTATGGGTTATTTACTGCTCAACTACAAGCTATGGGTTATTTCACACTCATGTTAGGGTATGAGTTATGCTCATTGTTGAATACCCTACTTTGATTGTGAAATATAGAACAATAAAAGCCTTGTTCCTTTACATTAATTTGCGTCTATAGTCTTTCATTGTTCATGTGCATCCATATCATTTCTTACTAAAAACAATGAACAATGCCCGTGTTTAAAAAAGCGATGCTGAAAGAAGTATACAGGACTTGAATTTCCAACGTCGTAGTCTTGTTACAATGAGGTGAGGAGTGTTTGTTTGTTTTGTTGATATCAGTGGAATTGTTTACGTAATAGAAAATCTACAAGTTGGAGTGTATTCTCTTAGTACAATCCCATCTACAACAGTGTTTTCATTATATATTTTCCCCTTTTTAATGTTTAGAAATTCAAATAAGACACAATTAGGAAAAATAAAGCGATAATTTTTTATCTGCATACGTACTTTCGATTCTTGTTTATATTTATATACCGGTATTTCAAGGTCTTTCAAGTGTAGTAACCGTTGTGGTCGTGATCGTGTATATTACCACTAAAGTTGTGAGTTCGAACCCCGTTCATGGCGAAGTGTACTTGAAACATTATTATGTGATAAAGTTTGTCAGTGATTTGCGATAGGTCGGTGGTTTTCTCCGGTTTCCTCCAACAATAAAACTGAATGAATGCCACGATATAACTGAAATATTGTTGAAAGTGGCGTCAAACATCATAACCCAAAACCAAGCCATCTTTGTGTCCCAAATGTTCACCTATGGTCTGTCTGATTTGTAATTACTTGTGGTCGGTTTGTTAGTTGTCTTTTGTATTGCGAGATTATATTTTAAAATTTCAGGTACTCGTCAGTTCTGAACATAAATTTAGCCAGATTTGAAATACTTGTATCGTGTCTTGTATATATTGATCAATTGCTTATTTAAACAAGTTGTTGGTATTTTTAAAACAAAGTTTACTTTCATGAGTCATACATATTAATAGTAAGAGTATAATAGTGTGGTCACTAGCCGGGTGGTTAGACGGAAGTTTTGAAACCCAAAGTAGACTTTGAAAAGCCCAGCAGGGGGTTGATACACTCAAGTCCTAAAATAATTACAACACGTGTTTAAGCTTAGAATAGTAAAAGGTTAAAGCTCATACACGCAAGAACAAAAAATAAAAAATAAACTGTAAATTCTTAAAAATAATCCACTGTTCGAACAATAGTGTGATGTCAGAGAAATGTATTATCATCGCTGTTTAAACGTTCTTTTTACACTGATTTGAGAAGATTTTGATTAAGTGTAAATAGTGCCACAGTCTATAAATGTGCAAAAATACCACTTACAACAGAAACAGGCTTTGGTTGATGTTCTTCATTTCAAATTCACAATTAGTTCTTCAACAATTAGCAAAGGTTGTGTACATCTTCATGCCTAATTCATCACTAGCTATTTTTATGAAAACAGTCAACAGAACTCTAGTTATTTATGTATAACGCAACATGACTATGGAATTGTATGTTTTTTTTATACCTACATATTTAAATCGGGTTTGTGAATTATTGATATATATCGTTGGCATGGAACTGTATAACAGTAATTAACGATGAACGTTGGCGTTTTCTTCTAAAACTGTAAATTATTTATCACAAGTTATTGATGCGTGATTTCTCTCAACGTGGTAAAATTCATCCAACCATTTTATTGAAAAGTACTAAATCTGATTTAATATATATAAAAGTAAAGGATTGTAAGTCTAGAGTAAACAGGAGTGTGTTGTTAGCTTGACTGATGTGTTTGTACTTATGTGTTATAGATATTTCGACTTTAAATAAAACTTATTTGATTTGATTGACAAGTCAGTTTGTAGACATGTAAATAATGGTATTTTAGTTTTTGATAAGTAATCTATTCACTGATTTTTATGAAAGTATGTAATTAATTTAGTGTTTTGTTAATACGTTCCAACTTGCTATTATATTGTCACAAACACAAGTGGGCTTTAATTAGAACTAATTTTAATGTAATCAATAGATTTAACAATGTGTTCATTTACCCAATTAATACAATTTTAATCGACTTTGTTTAAATGTCTGACAGTTTCTTCAAGAAAATAATATTGTTGTTTGACTTATTTGTGCGTGTGGATATTATGTATGTTATTAGGTGACATACTTTCATTTGAACCTGAAATGGCTGCTTTAAATGAAACTGTAGTAGACATCGCCATTTAAATCTTATTTCTGATTAAAGACTACGTGTTCTGATTCCTTGTTGAACGTATATATCATTTGAGTAAAGAATATAATAATGACAAATTAATAATTACAATTTATAATGTATTCCCCCCCTCCCCTCTTTCACGTGTATAGCAGTGCGATCGAAACACCTGAACAACAGTATTTTAATCATATCTTTAATCCATACTTTAAATCATTAATAACATAATAGAATAAAGCTATGCTTTAAAGTACTAATACATTATTATAATTAATACTGTTAGGTAATTACGTGCTCTATATACCCAGCTTAACCGGCTTTAATTAAATCGACTTTGTTGTACAGAAATGGTCGACTTAAAAAAATCTTTCAATTTATGTAACCTATGAAAGTATATGAACACAATAATACTGAAAGCAAGAAACACAGTGTGTAAATGGAAAACATAAAAACAAAAAAATATCATCTGCCGTTGTCTTGAACCCCAAAACTGGCCACTCTGACTGCGTCAGGGTCGTGTGCATGAGGCCCGATATGGGCCCTGTAAGACACTATATGCAATCGAATAACGCACTACGCCTTGTTTTAAACATGTCACAGTTTGAGCACGATAATCCCTTCGAAAATGGTGAAATTAGAAGTCTAATTCCTTTCCACGTGGTATTGCATTCTCTTCCTCCTCTTGTCCATGTTTTTCAATCAAAGCTAATTGTTTCCGTTGTCGAACCATCTCTGCTCGTCGTTCTCTCTCTCGTATTTTTTCTTTCATTTCTTTCATTTTTTTCTCCTTATTTCCAGCTACTGTGTCCAATTTTTTATTCACGGAATCCTCTTTTTGTCGCTGCAATTCTTCAAATTGTTCTAAAGCACTGTTTGTATTTGTCTTTTCTAAGTCTTTTATCTTTGTTAATCGTTCTTCTTCCTTTTTCTTTAAGAAAACATTAAGAAAACACTTCAATATAAAATGTAAACCATGATCAATCACCAAGACACAAAATTTAATCATTTTGAAAATACCATTTTTATTCTTGTCATGTCAACAGTTCGATTTGTTGTCCTATTGTCGGCTATGAAAGAAGCAGTAATCAAATGGACTTGTACTTTCTTGTGTTTTCTCCAGATAAACATATAAATTTACATGAAACTAAAAACTAACTGATATTTCTTCTCTAGTTCTTCTCGGTGCACATTTTATCTCGTATACTATATAATAATTTAAATATATTTTATTGTCCAATAAAGAGACAAAAGGATAAGATACAAGTTATGTCTTTTTATAGCACAGATGAAATTAGATTATTATAATGAAGCAACATAATATTATATCCAAATATATTCATATTTTTTGCTCTTAGAAATGTTACCCCCCACTCCACCTATTCAATATTTAGAGGAAATAAGACCAATATCACGAACAACTCCTTTGTGTATACAGACTTTAATTTAGACATCGGACGATATTGTTGTCAAATTAGATACATTTGTAATATTGTAAAGTCGGACAGAAGGTGAGATCTTAAATACTTAAGAGGTAAGATCATGCATCATACATAAATTATTAACTTACCCTCTTTCTTCTTTCTGCTCTTTCTAGTTTTTCCTTTATTTCTTCCTCTGTTAACTGTCTTTTCTTTTTTCTTCTTCTCTCTAACTTTTCAAGTCTAGGTGGAGGTCTAATTTCATTCGTGCTATTCGCAGACACTACCTCAAATACTACGAAATTAGTGGTTTCTTTTTGTGGCTTTGATATGAGACCCTCCTCTCTTAGAGACTGTAGGATCATGGCCTCCTCCATTCTTTCTCGATCTTTCGCACTCGTCCTTGTCGGACATTGAACACCAGTAAGAACAAGATCTATAAAGTAAAAATAAAATAATACTTTACAAGGGTGGCCTCATGACTCAAATACCTAATTACCATGTGTGTGTGTGTGTGTGTGTGTGTGTGTGTGTGTGGAGATATAGAAGAATAATATTACTGGATTTTTTAACAATAACGAATTATCGTGTTTGAATTTTTAACTACCAGACGACTTTGTAAAGACAAATCTTCCCCATATCCTAACCATAGGTACCCGATTTGTGGATCCCCCCTTTTTTTTTTAATTCATCACTTTTGTGGGACGTTTTCATTATAAACAAACATTACCAAAAACTCAATCCGAGATCGATATAAGCCCATTTCTAAAAATGAACGTCCCGCAAAAGTGATGAATTAGAAAATTTTAAAAAAGGGGGAGGGGTCCACAGATCGGTACCTATGATCCCAACATTCAATAGAACTTTATGTCTAGATAAAGAAAGAAACTGAAAAATTTCTGATATTATAATTATTATACAGAAACGATGCCGGAAATATGAGAAAATCTTACCTAAATTTTCATTTTGATTGAATTCTTCTTCTATTTTTCTAACTTTATCTGGGTCTGAATCTTCTGTTATTATAAATCCATAATCAGCCTCTAATCCAGAATCTCCACTCTTTTTAGAGAACTTTGAAGATGCTGAAAATCCTCGTTCTGAATCTGCTAAGGATCTATCATCATCTAAACTAACACTAGATCCAAATAATTTACTATTTTGTGATTTGGTTTTTCTTATTTTCTTGCCGGTTTTATATTCAATATCAAATTCTCCTCTTGTTCTTTTAGTATTGTCTTTCTTTACAGATGCCGGTCCGACCGGTTGAATTCGGCCACCAAGTTTTGACTGCTTACATCCCATCCTCACTCTTCTGCGAGTGCTTTTAAAAAGAATGTATTCCGTGAAATTAAATCCGCTTTTAATAACAGTGAAATATATCAAAACAATTGAATTTTAAATTTGATTGTTCTATTGAATAAGATACTAAATATTTAACCCGTTGTCAAGCTGTTACTATAAACGGTCATTTACGTAAACTATCGACACAACATCGGTAAATATCGACAACCAATTAGATTTCAATTCGCGAGTTCAAAATGTCATACTAGTATTGATAATAGTTTTCCACATGTCAAATTTATAAACAAAACAATTTTGTTTGTATTTATTTTTGTAAACAATGTCAAATACTTTTAATGGGGTAAAATAAAAATCGTTTTGAGATGAAATAAATAGAGTTATCAGATGAAAGTAATGTTACTATTTCATTTGTTGAAAATTCGAATGAATTCATGTGTAAATTAATGGTTAAATGTAACGAAGTACAGTATTAATCCTATTTAGCTTTTGATCTGAATTGGTGCAACACGGTAAAAGGTCAAAAAGTCATCGTGTTAACACGATAAAAGGTCCTTTCTACCCTGAACACAGTCAAAAAGTCATCGTGTTAACACGATAAAAGGTCCATTCTACCCTGAACACAGTAAAAAGAAGTCATCATGTTAACACGATAAAAGGTCCATTCTTCCCTGAACACAGTAAAAAGTCATCGTGTTAACACGATAAAAGGTCCATTCTACCCTGAACACAGTCAAAAAGTCATCGTGTTAACACGATAAAAGGTCCATTCTACCCTGAACACAGTCAAAAAGTCATCGTGTTAACACGATAAAAGGTCCATTCTACCCTGAACACAGTCAAAAAATCATCGTGTTAACACGATAAAAGGTCCATTCTACCCTGAACACAGTCAAAAAGTCATCATGTTAACACGATAAAAGGTCCATTCTACCCTGAACACAGTCAAAAAGTCATCGTGTTAACACGATAAAAGGTCAATTTTACCCTGAACACGGTCAAAAAGTCATCGTGTTAACACGATAAAAGGTCCATTCTACCCTGAACACAGTACAAAAGTCATCGTTTTAACACGATAAAAGGTCAATTCTACCCCGAACACAGTAAAAAAGTCATCGTGTTAACACGATAAAAGGTCAATTTTACCCTGAACACAGTCAAAAAGTCATCGTGTTAACACGATAAAAGGTCCTTTCTACCCTGAACACAGTCAAAAAGTCATCGTGTTAACACGATAAAAGGTCCATTCTACCCTGAACACAGTCAAAAAGTCATCGTGTTAACACGATAAAAGGTCCATTCTACCCTGAACACAGTCAAAAAATCATCGTGTTAACACGATAAAAGGTCCATTCTACCCTGAACACAGTCAAAAAGTCATCGTGTTAACACGATAAAAGGTCCATTCTACCCTGAACACAGTCAAAAAGTCATCGTGTTAACACGATAAAAGGTCAATTTTACCCTGAACACGGTCAAAAAGTCATCGTGTTAACACGATAAAAGGTCCATTCTACCCTGAACACAGTACAAAAGTCATCGTTTTAACACGATAAAAGGTCAATTCTACCCCGAACACAGTAAAAAAGTCATCGTTTTAACACGATAAAAGGTCAATTCTACCCCGAACACAGTAAAAAAGTCATCGTGTTAACACGATAAAAGGTCCATTCTACCCTGAACACAGTCAAAAGTCATCGTGTTAACACGATAAAAGGTCCATTCTACCCCGAACACAGTCAAAAAGTCATCGTGTTAACACGATAAAAGGTCCATTCTACCCTGAACATAGTCAAAAAGTCATCGTGTTAACACGATAAAAGGTCAATTTTACCCTGAACACGGTCAAAAAGTCATCGTGTTAACACGATGAAAGGTCCATTCTACCCTGAACACAGTAAAAAAGTCATCGTTTTAACACGATAAAAGGTAAATTCTACCCCAAACACAGTAAAAAAGTCATCGTTTTAACACGATAAAATGTCAATTTTACCCTGAACACAGTCAAAAAGTCTTCGTGTTAACACGATAAAAGGTCCATTCTACCCTGAACACAGTCAAAAAGTCATCGTGTTAACACGTAAAAAGGTCCATTCTACCCTGAACACAGTCAAAAAGGCATCGTGTTAACACGATAAAAGGTCCATTCTACCCTGAACACAGTCAAAAAATCATCGTGTTAACACGTAAAAAGGTCCATTCTACCCTGAACACAGTCAAAAAGTCATCGTGTTAACACGATAAAAGGTCCATTCTACCCTGAACACAGTAAAAAAGTAATCGTGTTAACACGATAAAAGGTCCATTCTACCCTGAACACAGTAAAAAAAGGTCATCGTGTTACCTTGAAATTTCAAATAACCATCCCAAAATTATTTTAAAACTATTTATCATATTTATTCAAAGGTAATGGAAGAAATACATTTATTTACCCAAAACATTTGTATTTGATTATATTTATTTAGTTTCCACTATTACTTTTTAGCCAACATGTCCTAAAGTGGTATATAATATATTGCTATCACTTGGCATCTATATTTCACTTCGTACTCTTTGTATTTATCTATATTTTTTTTACATTTCAATGTCTTTCTTTGAAATCCTTTTGGCCAAATTTACGAGGAATATTTATATTATGGACCTTGAAATAATATACAAATTTAGTACTGATCGCAAATATGGTGATAGCCAAATTCTCCACAGTTCCATTATTCCAAAGTTTCATGGAATCGAATGTCCATCAGTTCGTTGCGCTTAAAAGGTTCATCAGTCCGAATGTCAATTGCTCCGAAAATATATGAACTTGTTTCCCACAATATATAATGCCTAATACTTTACGGGGTCGTCGTGATTGTGATCGTATAGTAGTTGAAATTAAAACTACCTATGCAATAAGTGCCTATCACCACTAACGTTGTGAGTTAAAATCCCGCACAGTCGAGGTGTACTCGATACAACATTATGTGATAAAGTTTGTCAGTGACTTGCAACAGGTCTGTGGTTTTCTCCGGGTACTCCGGTTTCCTCCACCAGTAAAACTGACAGCCACGATATATGGAACTGAAATATTGTTGAAAGTGGCGTTAAACACCATACACCTCCTCTTCCCTAATACTTTACAACTACCGCCAATAAGTGTTAGATAGTAAAGGGGCAGAAGGGCTTAAAATAGTGAGCAACAGTTTCCTGGTATTGGTAGTGTGACACCTTCATTGAAACCTCCTTGCTAGATTATAGTACGTTTATCTCTAATAGAACCATCAAAATTTTAAAATTAATTGTAACATGTTCTGATTTTCCACATAGATACTACATGTATTTTGAGAAACAAGCGTTGGTTAATTCCGCAGCTGTATGATCAACACTCATAGGCCAGTATGAATATCAACTTTTATCAAACGATTTTTTTTTATTATTATTTTGTGCTTAGAGGGCGAATTTCTAATAAGTAACGATTATATTTATAGCTTCTTAAAAGCCGAATTTTTCTGAAAATACAACATTGTTTTAATCATCTAAAACTCAATTGAGTAAAAACTAAGAAGAAGTAAGAGCTACGAACATAGGAACAAAGAGTATAAGAACTAAGAAGTAAGAGCTACGAACACAGAAACAAAAGAGTAAGAACTAAGAAGTAAGAGCTACGAACACAGGAACAAAAGAGTAAGAACTAAGAAGTAAGAGCTACGAACACAGAAACAAAAGAGTAAGAACTAAGAAGTAAGAGCTACGAACAAAGGAACAAAAGAGTAAGAACTAAGAAGTAAGAGCTACGATCATAGGAACAAAAGAGTATAAGAACTAAGAAGTAAGAGCTACGAACAAAGGAACAAAAGAGTAAGAACTAAGAAGTAAGAGCTACGAACAAAGGAACAAAAGAGTAAGAGCTACGAACACAGGAACAAAAGAGTATAAGAACTAAGAAGTATGAGCTACGAACACAGAAACAAAAGAGTAAGAACTAAGAAGTAAGAGCTACGAACAAAGGAACAAAAGAGTAAGAACTAAGAAGTAAGAGCTACGAACAAAGGAACAAAAGAGTAAGAACTAAGAAGTAAGAGCTACGATCATAGGAACAAAAGAGTATAAGAACTAAGAAGTAAGAGCTACGAACACAGGAACAAAAGAGTAAGAACTAAGAAGTAAGAGCTACGAACATAGGAACAAAAGAGTATAAGAACTAAGAAGTAAGAGCTACGAACAAAGGAACAAAAGAGTATAAGAACTAAGAAGTAAGAGCTACGAACATAGGAACAAAAGAGTAAGAACTAAGAAGTAAGAGCTACGAACACAGGAACAAAAGAGTAAGAACTAAGAAGTAAGAGCTACGAACACAGGAACAAAAGAGTAAGAACTAAGAAGTAAGAGCTACGAACAAAGGAACAAAAGAGTATAAGAACTAAGAAGTAAGAGCTACGAACATAGGAACAAAAGAGTAAGAACTAATAAGTAAGAGCTACGAACATAGGAACAAAAGAGTATAAGAACTAAGAAGTAAGAGCTACGAACATAGAAACAAAAGAGTATAAGAACTAAGAAGTAAGAGCTACGAACACAGGAACAAAAGAGTATAAGAACTAAGAAGTAAGAGCTACGAACACATGAACAAAAGAGTATACGAACTAAGAAGTAAGAGCTACGAACATAGGAACAAAAGAGTATAATAACTTAGAAGTAAGGGCTACGAACACAGGAACAAAAGAGTATAAGAACTAAGAAGTAAGAGCTACGAACATAGGAACAAAAGAGTATAAGAACTAAGAAGTAAGAGCTACGAACACAGGAACAAAAGAGTAAGAACTAAGAAGTAAGAGCTACGAACACAGGAACAAAAGAGTTTAATAACTAAGAAGTAAGAGCTACGAACACATGAACAAAAGAGTAAGAACTAAGAAGTAAGAGCTACGAACATAGGAACAAAAGAGTATAAGAACTAAGAAGTAAGAGCTACGAACATATGAACAAAAGAGTAAGAACTAAGAAGTAAGAGCTACGAACACAGGAACAAAAGAATATAAGAACTAAGAAGTAAGAGCTACGAACACAGAAACAAAAGAGTAAGAACTAAGAAGTAAGAGCTACGACTTAAGACACGAATAATATTGGAAAAATTGCATCATAATGTTCCTGAAAAAGCAAAACATATTTCATGTGGACCTTCGGACTAAGGGGTATTCGGACCATTGAACCATTGGACTAGTGGATCTTCGCTTTAGAATAATAGGCCTTCCGACCAAATGTAAAGGAATCGGAAATTGATCATGACCGTAAATTATTTCCAGTCTTGAAATAATATAAAACCGAAATAAATCAGATTTCATGGGGAAAGGAGATAACTCTCGCTCTCTCTCTCTTGATCATAATGAACTTAGCATGCAAAACATAATATATAATATTAGACAGTCACTAGCATCAGTACCGTATTAATTCTTTTATTTCAGAAAATTTATTAAATATGCTAAAAAAATAATTTTTCAAGATTGTGCAATTTGGATCATTTTCACAGAAACTGGTATCATTCAAGTTAATATATCATAATTAAAAGTAATGATTTAATATGTTAATTCAATATTTTAAATAATTATGTATGCATGAAATATATTTTTATTTCACAAAATAATATTAAGATACATATATGTAATTTATTTATTGAATACTTTTCTCCTCTCATCTCTATATATATGACATGTATGTGTTTTTTTAATTGTTTGCTTACATCAGTATTGTTGTTGAATATCCAATTATCAGAGGAGGTCGCATCCCATTAATCAGTTTAACACCGCCACATTTTGTTTGTCTGTTCCAAGACAGAACATGGGTTTCCAACGCTATTGTTGTTGTCTTTTTGTGTTCAGTAGTATAAGACGAGAGGTAATTATTTGTTTTGTTCATATTGGTGGCATTTTGTAAACCATCACTGTTTAAACTTTCTTTTCATAATATACATTTGATATTTGATTTATTAAGCAAGTTATTGAATTAATTTCAAAGAACCCCAACAAAAATTGCTAAAACAATATCACTTGATAAAGGACGAAGTCCTTCTAACGGTAAGCTGTCCGATTTTTCTTTCTATATTGATAGCCAAAAATCTGCTCACCGGAAGTTTAAAAAATAGATCAATTGATAATTTAGAAACGCAAAAGAAATCTATTTCAATGAAAAATTCCCAATTCTTTGATTATTTACTCTATGCAAAACCGAAATAAACTTGAAATAAAATTCTAATAAAAAAATCTCTTTCTACGAAACTCCCGATGGAAGAGCGGCGTAGCCATAACAAATCGGCTACACAATGCATTCAAAATAAAAGATAATAGCCTCACCAGACGCAATTACGAACGGACACAATTACGAACGAAATAAAAAGTATGTCCCCTAATTGTTCCTTCAAAACATGAATTAAGAAAATGCTTTTATAGATAGATACCCCGCTAAATTACACGTGTTTTGGGAGAAGATTATTCATGCGCAGTTGTTGAATGTTGCAGACGACGGGTTTTCATATTTGTAAACAGAAAACGATCGACAATTGCACTTGGAATCTATCGCTAAAATTCATTGAGGTACGCATATTTTGTTATCTTATGCCTGTAATTGGAAAGAATATGATCTCCTGGTTCTATGCATATGTAGAACACATTGAAATTAAAACAAAAACAGTCAATATAATACATTTTCCTTACCTTGATCTATCCCAAAATGTCAAAATCCGTGATGTACCTTATTCATTGAAGAGTCCAAGGAATTCCGAATGCAAACTGGCACACATTTATGGTATGAATAAAGGAAAGGTTTTTATGTCATGTGTATTATATACAAATGGATATGTGAACGTAAATGAATGAATGCTCTTTCAATTTTAACAGTTGTCATTAAATAATTTACACTAGAAAGGTTATTATGATGTCATTCGAAATTGTGTCCGGATCTAGGTCACAGAGTGACTAGAACGGGGTCATGAACATCTGTTTAAAACCCGTAACAATGCATTGAATAATATATGGGCTATGATTCAAAAGGAATATTGGTGTTTAATCTGAAATATGAACATGCAATCAGCTTCATCAATTTGGTCAAATTCATTATCAAATGCCACGGTCAATATCATCGAAATTGTTCGTAATTGCGTCCGGTGAGGCTAACGTGTACGGATCATCGTATTATTGAAATTTGAGGGCTTCGTCCTTCAAACAGGTTGCCTGTCTCATATTATTTCAGTCCAGTATGTGTATAGGGAATAAGTAATGTGTATGACAAGTATGACGCATGACATATTTTATTAACCGCTAATATATTCAAGCAACTGTAATTAAATAGTCACTGGTTTTGTTTATTACAAATCATACTTTAATTGCAGGTGAAACCACAGGAGTTGGAAACTTCATAAATATTTGATATATGCTGTAAACAATTTCCCACTCCAAAAATATCTAAGAGTTACCCCCCTTCGCATATATAAGAATATTGCTCTTGTGAAATTTAACTGTCATGAAAAATTGAATAAAATACACACGCACAGTCTCATTATATTATTATTTGTTGTTTCTTTCAAAATATTTCAGCCACATCGTGTCGTAATATATACAATATATCTGTGATAATTTTGCTTCTGATATATATATTAATGAAAGAACTTCACCACCGCATCGTTTCACTAAGAGGCCGGGGATGGAGTTGAGACAATACAACTAGTTTAAACTTGCCACTTTCTATTTAAGTGACTGTACCAGGACAGGAAAGTGAGCCTGTCATATATTTGTGTGTTAAGCCGCCACTTTCTATTTAAGTGACCGTGCCAGGACAGGAAAGTGAGCCTGTCATATATGTGTGTGTTAAGCCGCCACTTTCTATTTAAGTGACTGTGCCAGGACAGGAAAGTGAGCCTGTCATATATGTGTGTGTTAAGCCGCCACTTTCTATTTAAGTGACTGTGCTAGGACAAGAAAGTGAGCCTGTCATATATTTGTGTGTTAACCCGCCACTTTCTATTTAAGTGACTGTACCAGGAGAGGAAAGTGAGCCTGTCATATATTTGTGTGTTAAGCGCCACTTTCTATTTAAGTGACTGTGCCAGGACAGGAAAGTGAGCCTGTCATATATTTGTGTGTTAAGCCGCCACTTTCTATTTAAGTGACTGTGCCAGGACAGGAAAGTGAGCCTGTCATATATTTGTGTGTTAAGCCGCCACTTTCTATTTAAGTGACTGTGCCAGGACAGGAAAGTGAGCCTGTCATATATTTGTGTGTTAAGCCGCCACTTTCTATTTAAGTGACTGTGCCAGGACAGGAAAGTGAGCCTGTCATATATTTGTGTGTTAAGCCGCCACTTTCTATTTAAGTGACTGTACCAGGACAGGAAAGTGAGCCTGTCATATATTTGTGTGTTAAGCCGCCACTTTCTACTTAAGTGACTGTGCCAGGACAGGAAAGTGAGCCTGTCATATATTTGTGTGTTAAGCCGCCACTTTCTATTTAAGTGACTGTGCCAGGACAGGAAAGTGAGCCTGTCATATATTTGTGTGTTAAGCCACCACTTTCTATTTAAGTGACTGTGCCAGGACAGGAAAGTGAGCCTGTCATATATTTGTGTGTTAAGACGCCACTTTCTATTTATGTGACTGTACCAGGACAGGAAAGTGAGCCTGTCATATATTTGTGTGTTAAGCCGCCACTTTCTATTTAAGTGACTGTGCCAGGACAGGAAAGTGAGCCTGTCATATATTTGTGTGTTAAGCCGCCACTTTCTATTTAAGTGACTGTGCCAGGACAGGAAAGTGAGCCTGTCATATATTTGTGTGTTAAGCCGCCACTTTCTATTTAAGTGACTGTGCCAGGACAGGAAAGTGAGCCTGTCATATATTTGTGTGTTAAGCCGCCACTTTCTATTTAAGTGACTGTGCCAGGACAGGAAAGTGAGCCTGTCATATATTTGTGTGTTAAGCCGCCACTTTCTATTTAAGTGACTGTACCAGGACAGGAAAGTGAGCCTGTCATATATTTGTGTGTTAAGCCGCCACTTTCTATTTAAGTGACTGTGCCAGGACAGGAAAGTGAGCCTGTCATATATTTGTGCTAAGCCGCCACTTTCTATTTAAGTGACTGTGCCAGAACAGGAAAGTGAGCCTGTCATATATTTGTGTGTTAAGCCGCCACTTTCTATTTAAGTGACTGTGCCAGGACAGGAAAGTGAGCCTGTCATATATTTGTGTGTTAAGCCGCCACTTTCTATTTAAGTGACTGTACCAGGACAGGAAAGTGAGCCTGTCATATATTTGTGTGTTAAGCCGCCACTTTCTATTTAAGTGACTGTGCCAGGACAGGAAAGTGAGCCTGTCATATATTTGTGTGTTAAGCCGCCACTTTCTATTTAAGTGACTGTGCTAGGACAAGAAAGTGAGCCTGTCATATATTTGTGTGTTAACCCGCCACTTTCTATTTAAGTGACTGTACCAGGAGAGGAAAGTGAGCCTGTCATATATTTGTGTGTTAAGCCGCCACTTTCTATTTAAGTGACTGTGCCAGGACAGGAAAGTGATCCTGTCATATATTTGTGTGTTAAGCCGCCACTTTCTATTTAAGTGACTGTGCCAGGACAGGAAAGTGAGCCTGTCATATATTTGTGTGTTAAGCCGCCACTTTCTATTTAAGTGACTGTGCCAGGACAGGAAAGTGAGCCTGTCATATATTTGTGTGTTAAGCCGCCACTTTCTATTTAAGTGACTGTGCCAGGACAGGAAAGTGAGCCTGTCATATATTTGTGTGTTAAGCCGCCACTTTCTATTTAAGTGACTGTGCCAGGACAGGAAAGTGAGCCTGTCATATATTTGTGTGTTAACCCGCCACTTTCTATTTAAGTGACTGTACCAGGACAGGAAAGTGAGCCTGTCATATATTTGTGTGTTAAGCCGCCACTTTCTATTTAAGTGACTGTGCCAGGACAGGAAAGTGAGCCTGTAATATATTTGTGTGTTAAGCCGCCACTTTCTATTTAAGTGACTGTGCCAGGACAGGAAAGTGAGCCTGTCATATATATGTGTGTTAAGCCGCCACTTTCTATTTAAGTGACTGTGCCAGGACAAGAAAGTGAGCCTGTCATATATTTGTGTGTTAAGCCGCCACTTTCTATTTAAGTGACTGTGCCAGGACAGGAAAGTGAGCCTGTCATATATTTGTGTGTTAACCCGCCACTTTCTATTTAAGTGACTGTACCAGGACAGGAAAGTGAGCCTGTCATATATTTGTGTGTTAAGCCGCCACTTTCTATTTAAGTGACTGTGCCATGACAGGAAAGTGAGCCTGTCATATATTTGTGCTAAGCCGCCACTTTCTATTTAAGTGACTGTGCCAGAACAGGAAAGTGAGCCTGTCATATATTTGTGTGTTAAGCCGCCACTTTCTATTTAAGTGACTGTGCCAGGACAGGAAAGTGAGCCTGTCATATATTTGTGTGTTAAGCCGCCACTTTCTATTTAAGTGACTGTGCCAGGACAGGAAAGTGAGCCTGTCATATATTTGTGTGTTAAGCCGCCACTTTCTATTTAAGTGACTGTGCCAGGACAGGAAAGTGAGCCTGTCATATATTTGTGTGTTAAGCCGCCACTTTCTATTTAAGTGACTGTGCCAGGAAAGGAAAGTGAGCCTGTCATATATTTGTGTGTTAAGCCGCCACTTTCTATTTAAGTGACTGTGCCAGGACAGGAAAGTGAGCCTGTCATATATTTGTGTGTTAAGCCGCCACTTTCTATTTAAGTGACTGTACAAGGACAGGAAAGTGAGCCTATCATATATTTGTGTGTTAAGCCGCCACTTTCTATTTAAGTGACTGTGCCAGGACAGGAAAGTGAGCCTGTCATATATGTGTGTGTTAAGCCGCCACTTTCTATTTAAGTGACTGTGTTAGGACAAGAAAGTGAGCCTGTCATATATTTGTGTGTTAAGCCGCCACTTTCTATTTAAGTGACTGTGCCAGGACAGGAAAGTGAGCCTGTCATATATTTGTGTGTTAACCCGCCACTTTCTATTTAAGTGACTGTACCAGGAGAGGAAAGTGAGCCTGTCATATATTTGTGTGTTAAGCCGCCACTTTCTATTTAAGTGACTGTGTTAGGACAGGAAAGTGAGCCTGTCATATATATGTGTGTTAAGCCGCCACCTTCTATTTAAGTGACTGTGCCAGTACAAGAAAGTGAGCCTGTCATATATTTGTGTGTTAAGCCGCCACTTTCTATTTAAGTGACTGTGCCAGGACAGGAAAGTGAGCCTGTCATATATTTGTGTGTTAACCCGCCACTTTCTATTTAAGTGACTGTACCAGGACAGGAAAGTGAGCCTGTCATATATTTGTGTGTTAAGCCGCCACTTTCTATTTAAGTGACTGTGCCATGACAGGAAAGTGAGCCTGTCATATATTTGTGCTAAGCCGCCACTTTCTATTTAAGTGACTGTGCCAGAACAGGAAAGTGAGCCTGTCATATATTTGTGTGTTAAGCCGCCACTTTCTATTTAAGTGACTGTGCCAGGACAGGAAAGTGAGCCTGTCATATATTTGTGTGTTAAGCCGCCACTTTCTATTTAAGTGACTGTGCCAGGAAAGGAAAGTGAGCCTGTCATATATTTGTGTGTTAAGCCGCCACTTTCTATTTAAGTGACTGTGCCAGGACAGGAAAGTGAGCCTGTCATATATTTGTGTGTTAAGCCGCCACTTTCTATTTAAGTGACTGTGCCAGGACAGGAAAGTGAGCCTGTCATATATTTGTGTGTTAAGCCGCCACTTTCTATTTAAGTGACTGTACCAGGACAGGAAAGTGAGCCTATCATATATTTGTGTGTTAAGCCGCCACTTTCTATTTAAGTGACTGTGCCAGGACAGGAAAGTGAGCCTGTCATATATGTGTGTGTTAAGCCGCCACTTTCTATTTAAGTGACTGTGTTAGGACAAGAAAGTGAGCCTGTCATATATTTGTGTGTTAAGCCGCCACTTTCTATTTAAGTGACTGTGCCAGGACAGGAAAGTGAGCCTGTCATATATTTGTGTGTTAACCCGCCACTTTCTATTTAAGTGACTGTACCAGGAGAGGAAAGTGAGCCTGTCATATATTTGTGTGTTAAGCCGCCACTTTCTATTTAAGTGACTGTGCCAGGACAGGAAAGTGAGCCTGTCATATATTTGTGTGTTAAACCGCCACTTTCTATTTAAGTGACTGTACCAGAACAGGAAAGTGAGCCTGTCATATATTTGTGTGTTAAGCCGCCACTTTCTATTTAAGTGACTGTGCCAGGACAGGAAAGTGAGCCTGTCATATATTTGTGTGTTAAGCCGCCACTTTCTATTTAAGTGACTGTGCCAGGACAAGAAAGTGAGCCTGTCATATATTTGTGTGTTAAGCCGCCACTTTCTATTTAAGTGACTGTGCCAGGACAGGAAAGTGAGCCTGTCATATATTTGTGTGTTAAGCCGCCACTTTCTATTTAAGTGACTGTGCCAGGACAGGAAAGTGAGCCTGTCATATATTTGTGTGTTAAGCCGCCACTTTCTATTTAAGTGACTGTGCCAGGACAGGAAAGTGAGCCTGTCATATATTTGTGTGTTAAGCCACCACTTTCTATTTAAGTGACTGTGCCAGGACAGGAAAGTGAGCCTGTCATATATTTGTGTGTTAAGCCGCCACTTTCTATTTAAGTGACTGTACCAGGACAGGAAAGTGAGCCTGTCATATATTTGTGTGTTAAGCCGCCACTTTCTACTTAAGTGACTGTGCCAGGACAGGAAAGTGAGCCTGTCATATATTTGTGTGTTAAGCCGCCACTTTCTATTTAAGTGACTGTGCCAAGACAGGAAAGTGAGCCTGTCATATATTTGTGTGTTAAGCCGCCACTTTCTATTTAAGTGACTGTACCAGGACAGGAAAGTGAGCCTGTCATATATTTGTGTGTTAAGCCGCCACTTTCTATTTAAGTGAGTGTGCCAGGACAAGAAAGTGAGCCTGTCATATATTTGTGTGTTAAGCCGCCACTTTCTATTTAAGTGACTGTGCCAGGACAGGAAAGTGAGCCTGTCATATATTTGTGTGTTAAGCCGCCACTTTCTATTTAAGTGACTGTGTTAGGACAGGAAAGTGAGCCTGTCATATATTTGTGTGTTAAGCCGCCACCTTCTATTTAAGTGACTGTGCCAGTACAAGAAAGTGAGCCTGTCATATATTTGTGTGTTAAGCCGCCACTTTCTATTCAAGTGACTGTGCCAGGACAGGAAAGTGAGCCTGTCATATATTTGTGTGTTAAGCCGCCACTTTCTATTTAAGTGACTGTGCCAGGACAGGAAAGTGAGCCTGTCATATATTTGTGTGTTAAGCCGCCACTTTCTATTTAAGTGACTGTGCCAGGACAGGAAAGTGAGCCTGTCATATATTTGTGTGTTAAGCCGCCACTTTCTATTTAAGTGACTCTGCCAGGACAGGAAAGTGAGCCTGTCATATATTTGTGTGTTAAGCCGCCACTTTCTATTTAAGTGACTGTACCAGGACAGGAAAGTGAGCCTGTCATATATATGTGTGTTAAGCCGCCACTTTCTATTTAAGTGACTGTGCCAGGACAGGAAAGTGAGCCTGTCATATATTTGTGTGTTAAGCCGCCACTTTCTATTTAAGTGACTGTGCCAGGACAGGAAAGTGAGCCTGTCATATATTTGTGTGTTAAGCCGCCACTTTCTATTTAAGTGACTGTGCCAGGACAGGAAAGTGAGCCTGTCATATATTTGTGTGTTAAGCCGCCACTTTCTATTTAAGTGACTGTGCCAGGACAGGAAAGTGAGCCTGTCATATATTTGTGTGTTAAGCCGCCACTTTCTATTTAAGTGACTGTGCCAGGACAGGAAAGTGAGCCTGTCATATATTTGTGTGTTAAGCCGCCACTTTCTATTTAAGTGACTGTGCCAGGACAAGAAAGTGAGCCTGTCATATATTTGTGTGAGGTATTTCTTTTGTATTACTCATGAGGTATTCCTTTAACTCTTTGTATTACTCATAAGGTATTCATTTAACCCTTTGTATTACTCATAAGGTATTCCTTTAACCCTTTGTATTACTCATAAGGTATTCCGTATTCCTTTAACTCTTTGTATTACTCATGAGGTGTTTCTTTAACCTTTTGTATTACTCATAAGGTATTCCTTTAACTCTTTGTATTACTCATGATGTATTCCTTTAACCCTTTGTATTACTCATAAGATATTCCTTTAACTCTTTGTATTACGCATGATGTATTCATTTAACTCTTTGTATTACTCATAAGGTTTTCCTTTAACCCTTTGTATTAGTCATGAGATATTCCTTTAACCTTTTGTATTACTCGTGAGATATTCCTTTAACCCTTTGCATTAGTCATGAGATATTCCTTTAACCTTTTGTATTACTCCTGAGATATTCCTTTAACCCTTTGTATTACTTATGAGGTATTCCTTTAACCTTTTCTATTACTCATGAGGTATTCCTTTAGCTCTTTGCATTACTCATGAGGTATTCCTTTTACCCTTTATATTATTCATAAGATATTCCTTTAACCCTTTGTAATACTCATGAGATATTCGTTAAACCCTTTGTATTGCTCATGATGTATTCCTTTAACCTTTTGTATTACTCGTGAGGTATTCCTTAAACCTTTGTATTGCTCATGATGTATTCCTTTAACCTCTTGTATTACTCGTGAGGTATTCCTTAAACCCGTTGTGTTACTCATACGGTATTCCCTTAACCTCTTGTATTACTCGTGAGGTATTCTTTAAATCCTTTGTATTACTCATACGGTATTCCTTTAACCCTTTGTATTATTCATGAGATATTCCTTTAACCCTTTATAGTATTCATGAGATATTCCTTTAACCCTTTGTATTACTCATGAAATATTCCTTTAACCCTTTGCATTAGTCATGAGGTATCCCTTTAGCCTTTTGTATTACTCATGAGATATTCCTTTAACCCTTTGTATTACTCGTGCGATATCCCTTTAACCTTTTGTATTACTCATGAGCTATTTCTTTAACCTTTTGTATTACTCATGAGATATTCCTTTAACCCTTTGTATTACTCGTGAGATATTCCTTTAACCCTTTGTATTACTCATGAGATATTCCTTTAACCCTTTGTATTACTCGTGAGATATTCCTTTAACCCTTTGTATTAGTCATGAGATATTCCTTTAACCTTTTGTATTACTCGTGAGATATTCCTTTAACCTTTTGCATTGTTATGAGATATTCCTTTAACCTTTTGTATTACTCGTGAGATATTCCTTTATTCCTTTGTATTACTCATAAGGTATTCCGTATTCCTTTAACTCTTTGTATTACTCATGAGGTGTTTCTTTAACCTTTTGTATTACTCATAAGGTATTCCTTTAACTCTTTGTATTACTCATGATGTATTCCTTTAACCCTTTGTATTACTCATAAGATATTCCTTTAACTCTTTGTATTACTCATGAGGTATTCATTTAACTCTTTGTATTACTCATAAGGTTTTCCTTTAACCCTTTGTATTAGTCATGAGATATTCCTTTAACCTTTTGTATTACTCGTGAGATATTCCTTTAACCCTTTGCATTAGTCATGAGATATTCCTTTAACCTTTTGTATTACTCGTGAGATATTCCTTTAACCCTTTGTATTACTTATGAGGTATTCCTTTAACCTTTTCTATTACTCATGAGGTATTCCTTTAGCTCTTTGCATTACTCATGAGGTATTCCTTTAACCCTTTATATTATTCATAAGATATTCCTTTAACCCTTTGTAATACTCATGAGATATTCGTTAAACCCTTTGTATTGCTCATGATGTATTCCTTTAACCTTTTGTATTACTCGTGAGGTATTCCTTAAACCTTTGTATTGCTCATGATGTATTCCTTTAACCTCTTGTATTACTCGTGAGGTATTCCTTAAACCCGTTGTGTTACTCATACGGTATTCCCTTAACCTCTTGTATTACTCGTGAGGTATTCTTTAAATCCTTTGTATTACTCATACGGTATTCCTTTAACCCTTTGTATTATTCATGAGATATTCCTTTAACCCTTTATAGTATTCATGAGATATTCCTTTAACCCTTTGTATTACTCATGAAATATTCCTTTAACCCTTTGCATTGGTCATGAGGTATCCCTTTAGCCTTTTGTATTACTCATGAGATATTCCTTTAACCCTTTGTATTACTCATGCGATATCCCTTTAACCTTTTGTATTACTCATGAGCTATTTCTTTAACCTTTTGTATTACTCATGAGATATTCCTTTAACCCTTTATATTATTCATGAGATATTCCTTTAACCTTTTGTATTACTCATGAGATATTCCTTTAACCCTTTGCATTAGTCATGAGGTATTCCTTTAACTCTTTGTATTACTCATGAAATATTCCTTTAACCCTTTGTATTACTCATGAGATATTCCTTTAACTCTTTGTATTACTCATGATGTATTCCTTTAACCCTTTGTATTACTCATAAGATATTCCTTTAACTCTTTGTATTACTCATGAGGTATTCATTTAACTCTTTGTATTACTCATAAGGTTTTCCTTTAACCCTTTGTATTAGTCATGAGATATTCCTTTAACCTTTTGTATTACTCGTGAGATATTCCTTTAACCCTTTGCATTAGTCATGAGATATTCCTTTAACCTTTTGTATTACTCGTGAGATATTCCTTTAACCCTTTGTATTACTTATGAGGTATTCCTTTAACCTTTTCTATTACTCATGAGGTATTCCTTTAGCTCTTTGCATTACTCATGAGGTATTCCTTTAGCCCTTTATATTATTCATAAGATATTCCTTTAACCCTTTGTAATACTCATGAGATATTCGTTAAACCCTTTGTATTGCTCATGATGTATTCCTTTAACCTTTTGTATTACTCGTGAGGTATTCCTTAAACCTTTGTATTGCTCATGATGTATTCCTTTAACCTCTTGTATTACTCGTGAGGTATTCCTTAAACCCGTTGTGTTACTCATACGGTATTCCCTTAACCTCTTGTATTACTCGTGAAGTATTCTTTAAATCCTTTGTATTACTCATACGGTATTCCTTTAACCCTTTGTATTATTCATGAGATATTCCTTTAACCCTTTATAGTATTCATGAGATATTCCTTTAACCCTTTGTATTACTCATGAAATATTCCTTTAACCCTTTGCATTGGTCATGAGGTATCCCTTTAGCCTTTTGTATTACTCATGAGATATTCCTTTAACCCTTTGTATTACTCATGCGATATCCCTTTAACCTTTTGTATTACTCATGAGCTATTTCTTTAACCTTTTGTATTACTCATGAGATATTCCTTTAACCCTTTATATTATTCATGAGATATTCCTTTAACCTTTTGTATTACTCATGAGATATTCCTTTAACCCTTTGCATTAGTCATGAGGTATTCCTTTAACTCTTTGTATTACTCATGAAATATTCCTTTAACCCTTTGTATTACTCATGAGATATTCCTTTAACTCTTTGTATTACTCATGAGATATTCCTTTAACCCTTTGTATTACTCGTGAGATATTCCTTTAACCCTTTGTATTAGTCATGAGATATTCCTTTAACCTTTTGTATTACTCGTGAGATATTCCTTTAACCCTTTGCATTAGTTATGAGATATTCCGTTAACCTTTTGTATTACTCGTGAGATATTCCTTTATTCCTTTGTATTACTCATGATGTATTCCTTTAACCTTTTGTATTAGTCATGATGTATTTCTTTAACCTTTTGTATTACTCGTGAGATATTCCTTTAACCTTTTGCATTAGTCATGAGGTATTCCTTTAACCCTTTGTATTACTCATGAGATATCCCTTTAACCTTTTGTATTACTCATGAGATATTCCTTTAACCCTTTGCATTAGTCATGAGGTATTCCTTTAACTCTTTGTATTACTCATGAAATATTCCTTTAACCCTTTGTATTACTCATGAGATATTCCTTTAACCCTTTGTATTACTCGTGAGATATTCCTTTAACCCTTTGTATTAGTCATGAGATATTCCTTTAACCTTTTGTATTACTCGTGAAATATTCCTTTAACCCTTTGCATTGTTATGAGATATTCCTTTAACCTTTTGTATTACTCGTGAGATATTCCTTTATTCCTTTGTATTACTCATGATGTATTCCTTTAACCTTTTGTATTAGTCATGAGGTATTTCTTTAACCCTTTGTATTACTCGTGAGATATTCCTTTAACCTTTTGCATTAGTCATGAGGTATTCCTTTAACCCTTTGTATTACTCATGAGATATCCCTTTAACCCTTCGTATTACTCATGAGATATCCCTTTTACCCTTTGTATTGCTCATGAGGTATCCCTTTAACCCTTTGTTATTACTCATGGCTCAGTACAAAAAACCCAAGATAATGACCATCGATGCAACATCTGAACCTATAACTATAAATAACGATCCACTTGAAGAAGTCGAAGATTTTACCTACATCGGAAATGTTCTAAGTAAACACAATGAAGCAGGCAAAGACATCAAGGCCAGGCTTTCAAAACCACGAGCAGCATTCGGCAAACTTCAGCTCATCTGGAAGTCGAGTAAATACAGTCTGAGAACCAAGATACATCTCTACAACAGCAATGTGAAATCAGTTCTCCTGTATGGGTCCGAGTGCTGGCTTATAATTGAAAGCGACGTAAAGAAAGTTGAAATCTTCCACAATAGTTGCTTATGCAAGATCAATGGGATGTTCTGACTCAACAAGATAAGTAATAAAGATCTACTTAAAAAAAGGAAATGCAAAAACATTGGTGGGGAGATAAAGCAAAGACGAACGAGATGGCTCGGACATGCGATGAGAATGGCACCCAATAGAATCCCTAAAGTTGCCCTACACTGGACACCACCTGGCAAGAGAAAAAGAGGCAGACCAAGAACAACATGGAGGAGGACAATAACATCAGAGCTGGAGGATATGGGTTGTTCTATGGGCCCGACTCAGTACTTTACAAAGAACAGAGGGAGATGGCGACAAATTGTTGATGCCTTATGTCCCATCGGGGATGAAGAGGATAAGTAAGTAATTACGCATGACATATTATTTTAACCCTTTATATTACTCATGAGAAATTCCTTTAACACTTTGCATTACTCATGAGAAAGAAAATAAGTAAGTAATTACCCATGACATATTATTTTAACCCTTTATATTACTCATTAGAAATTCCTTTAACACTTTGCATTACTCATGAGAAATTCATTTAACACTTTGCATTACTCACGAGGTGTTCTTTTAACCCTTTGTATTACTCATGAGATATTTCTTTAATCCTTTATATTACTCATAAGATATTACTGATGATGTACATCTTCTATTCTTACTACTACGCACAATGGACCTTCGAATATCTCCAGATGTATCATCTTGTTTACATTTTACTCACGATGAATTATTTTAACTCTTTGTATTACTCAAAATATATTCCTTAAATTCTTTGTATTACTCATGATGTATTCCTTAAATTCTTTGTATTACTCATGATGTATTCCTTAAATTCTTTGTATTACTCATGATGTATTCCTTTAACCCTTTGTATTACTCATGATGTATTCCTTTAACCCTTTGTATTACTCATGATGTATTCCTTTAACCCTTTGTATTACTCATGATGTATTCCTTTAACCCTTTGTATTACTCATGATGTATTCCTTTAACCCTTTGTATTACTCATGATGTATTCCTTTAACCTTTTGTATTACTCATGATGTATTCCTTTAACCCTTTGTATTACTCATGATGTATTCCTTTAATCCTTTGTATTACTCATGATGTATTCCTTTAAGTTTATTCATTACTCATGATGCATGTCTTCTACTTTTGGTATTATGTATGATATTCTTTTTCTCTCTTTGCATTACCCACGATGCATCTCTTTAACCCTTTATATTTTACTTTGTGTATATCAGTGCATTTCTTTAACACCTTTTAGAGGTATTCCTTTAACATTTGTATTACTGAATGTGCATCTCTTCGTATTCCTCATAATAAAGGTTTGAAGATTCCAAAGGGGTACGCAGAAGCTGTAAATCGAAGGACATGTAATACAATGTCCAAAAAACACACCTAAAACAAACTATATAACGCGAGATCCTTTAAAGCTTCAATATAATGGTCTCTCCATAGGAAAGAGATTTGTTTTTAATAATAAGTTTAAATTAAGACTTTTATAACTTCCGTCTGTTTCGTTCTAAATATTCGTGTATATAGACGTATATATATAATTGCATTGCTTACAATATTGTAAAAATCAAGGTCTAAATCCCCCAATTTTGCCAATACACTAATTAATCTATACATTCAGGATTTATCAAATATACTTAAATCACATCTCATGTACTCAAAAAAAGATAAACAAGAAAATTTAATAATATTAACAGAACGTGATTTCTCTTTAGTTGCTCCTGGTTTAAACTCTTGTGAAAAACGTTTTAATCTGAAAATAGCTGAACTTATGTTCTGAATCTAGGCTGATTTCTTACTGTGTTATTATGAAGTATCAAATTGATCTTACAGATCATATAATCTGTCTATTTTAACTTGGAAGACGACGTTTTTCAAAAAAATAATTTCAAATTTATCAAGTATGGGAGTCAAGTAATGTTTTAATTATAACGATCATTGCTACAACAAAATGAACGTAATTTTACTTTCTATCTACACCTGTTTGTAAACCATTTCTGTTGAATGTCCATAGTCAAATCGTAGTCTCAATATTTACAATTCTAGATACATTTTGTTTATGTACACATTGTGAAATTGTCAGTATTCATTGTTATTTTCATTGAACTTTTTTTTCCATCCATTAGGTAAGTGACCTGATATACCTGTTTTCACCTGCCGGACCATGTGAATCTGAAGATCATACCTGGTTTGTACTTGTCTAACAATGTGAACCTAAAGATCAAAACATCAACACAATACAAAATGCTCTACTTGTAAACAACAGTTGTGTGATTGACGTACAATACTAATGCTGATCATCAGCTTCCGCTCAATGATCTTTAACCTCATCTAATGACGTCATTGTTAAATAAACAGGTGCAACATGAGCTTGATAGTTTATATTGATCTTCGATAAATCGTATGTACCTTGCTCGTTGGTGACAAGACACAGTTGTATATATTGTTTTTCTTGCTTTAATTAGTTCTGACTAATATGCCGACTGTAACATTTATAATGATATAGAAACATACCAACATATCAACGTTGTACAAGACTGATTTTTCTACCAGTGCTAATCTTTATATAAATATGGAAATTGGCACAGTCATTTGAAAGGGATTTAAATATATTAAGTATTCGTTTGTATTGGTTGTGTTTATTAAATATCTTGCACTGAAAGTCAAATATAATTTAAAGTACACTTTCTCTCGTCTAAGTAACAAATATGGATAACATCTTAGATAAATTGAAACATCAACTATTCTACAAAGAGATTAGGAGGGATAAGACTTGTCAAGAATTCTGACTATCTGTATAATGATGTCGAGTCCTATACGTCAAGTGAACCAGCGTCGGTTACCCCCACTCCCGGGGGTAACACAGACAAAATCATCCCGTGGAAGGAACCGGTCTCCAATCCCTACATCAGATGAAATGATAATAACAGGTAAGTGTTGTGTGTTATATTTCTATTTTAAATAGTTCACACTATATGTTAGAATTAACTCATGTTTTACTATTAAAAATAGTTCACACTATATGTTAGAATTAACTCATGTTTTACTATTAAAAATAGTTCACACTATATGTTAGAATTAACTCATGTTTTAATATTTTAAATAGTTCACACTATATGTTAGAATTAACTCATGTTTTACTATTAAAAATAGTTCACACTATATGTTAAAATTAACTCATGTTTTAATATTTTAAATAGTTCACACTATATGTTAGAATTAACTCATGTTTTACTATCAATTTGTGATAAAACGTAAGAATTGTAGATCTTCAAAGAATCACTGTCAGTATTTTTTGTTTAAAAAAACTTAATGTAGATATATAAATTTGAACTATGATTATAATTTAGCAAATATTTAAGGATACATGTATTCAGTACATATGTACTAATAGTTAAGTATGGTCTACGATTTTTTAAGGGAATTCGTAATCATATTGGCCGGATATAATATTACGATGTTTTGTAGGTAGTTAAATTATGAAGACTTTCTGATGATAGAATCGAGTGTTTTTTTAGCTATCAAAAACAAATATTATATATATCAGGCGCCAGATATGGATAGTGGGTTCGAAATTTTCATTTGATTATCCATTTGAGTGGTACTATTTTGCAGTGGGCTCGAACATTACCGTTTGAGCGGTAGCAAAATTGGCACACATATAAACGTGTTTTTTTAACACTTTAATTATGTGTTACTATTTACATATGGATAATAAATTACACACAGGGTGTAGATTCAAATTCTTAAAGATATTCATGTATAATACTAGTATTAATACTGTATAATATTTATTTTATAGATTCTTCTAAAATTGTGTGGTCTTTCCTTAATTTTAACCAATTTTACTGAAATGGAAACTTTTGTTTTTGTCTTTCGATCACTCTCGATTCTATTTTTTCTTCTTCAAGGAACCCTTTTTCATACATTAGAAAGTCAAGTTAGATATATCTGTATTTCTGCTTAAACTTTTAAGAAATATATCCTAGCTATTATCCTGAATGGTGTTACAGTTTCATCCATGAAAGTTTCGTTTTATTTTTGTTGAACATTTTTAACAAAAATATTATTGAACTGAAAAATGAACGATAACAGACGACAGACAGGAAGTGCTGACAAAAGTGGCAATGATAGATAAAGGCCAGAAACACGTTAGAAGATTAATAATAATAACATAGTATATCAATAAGATTTAATAATTTAAAAGTTAGAAAAAAGACATTAAAATTTATGAATAAGACATTCAACTTTGAAAATATGAAATTTAAAGGTATATGTACATGCATAAAAGTCAAAGTTAAAACGTACAACACACTCCAAATAAGCTTTAACAATAGTAAAATTATTAAATAAGACGTAATAAATATAAACAGGTAATTTAAAAAGTAAACAATTACAAATAAGAACATTAAAAGTTAAACTGCTTTTCTTTCTACCTCCATTTTGTGGTGGGTTTCAATAATTCATTATCATGAAAACAGAAAAAGGTCAGAAATAAAAATGAAAAGCAAAAGTTAGAAGTGAAAAAAATAATAAAATAAAGAGTAGTCGAAAGTTTAAAATCTTAAAAAGTACGGAGGGAAATAAAAGTAAAATGGTAAGATAAGAATTTTTAGTTGTAAATATATAATTTAAATTCTTACTACATTGTATATGATTTGTCATAATTAATGACATTATAGTACTACATTGTATATAATTTGTCATAATTAATGACAGTATATTACTATCATAATTAGTGACAGAATAGTACTACATTGTATATTATTTGTCATAATTAGTGACATTATAGTACTACATTGTATATTATTTGTCATAATTAATGACATTATTGTACTACATTGTATATTATTTGTCATAATTAATGACATTATAGTACTACATTGTATATTATTTGTCATAATTAGTGACATTATAGTACTACATTGTATATTATTTGTCATAATTAATGATATTATAGTACTACATTGTATATTATTTGTCATAATTAATGACATTATAGTATTACATTGTATATTATTTGTCATAAAAGGAACATATCGGCGGTCATTTGTGACACTGATATTCAGCATCAGCTAACTGAGAGATCAAATACATATAAGTATCGGTGCATTTCATTTGGGCGCAAATATACTTTATTTGGGCGCATATAATTTATAATATGATATATATTTGATTGGTTAATAGCCGGTGTATTTTTCGTGTATTTTCATATTTAGGATTAATTTCGTTCATTTATACCGCTGCCGGGGTATTTGCATGAGGATTTAACTTTTTTACCCTCGCGTGCATCAAACCGCAGAATTCATTCGGAATATTTCTTCGTTACCTTTATACGTAAAGCAATCCTTGCGTAAAGTAACGTGATTAATCAAATTTGAAACCCGGAAGTGTTCCGAAGTAAAATATTTAACTTTTCCCTCCTCTACCGTGGTATTTGCGAAAACGTCTTTCACTTGTTTACCCTCACGTGCCGTAAACCGCCAAATTCATTCGGAATACTTCAACCACTGTATAACAAAACAAATCGAAATACCACCACTACTGCTGAAGGGAACAAGGTCAAAGCGTCCTATAGTATTTAACAACTGTCAAGTTACAAACAATAAAAGAATATTCCTGAAAACGACAAACAAAAGGTATTATTTAATTAGCCAGTGTTCTAAATAATATTCGTGTAATTAATCAGATATATCAGGTTTGGGAGGGATATTTGCGAAAAATACCAGTCTTGAGACTAAATTTCCCCTCTCCTTTCGGCTCGGGAAGTTTTTCGTCTCGCGACTGGTATTTTTCGCAAATATCCCTCCCAAACATGATATATCTGTTCAAAAGAAGAATATATTATTTATACAAATTTTGATTAAGAGATGAATATCATTATTTGCTCACTTAAGATCATATTCAGATTAAGTATCTAGGAGAAAACTAATTATCAAACAAAGTAATTTTATTCAGTATGATATCTAGTAAACAAGGATCATTACTAAATCATACAAAACTAACAAGTAGAAACTAAACAAGATTCAAGATTCTTGATTCTCACAAACCATAGCAAACAACAATGGTACAGAGAAGATACATGAAACATTATGAATCTTGCATCTTGTGAAAATGGGGGTTTGTTTTACAGGAAAGAGTAGGTTGAACATTAAGAACCTTCCCTATCTGCTACTGTATGAAATTTACTCTACATCTATTTGCTGTTCACTGTTTTTATCTTTATCATATTTAACTAAAGTATCTATTTTCTTTCCTTCGGTATACGGATCTTCAAGTTTGACATAGTAACGGTTCCACATCCATGATATTTTCCACCTTATATCCAATACCCCATTCTATATTTAAATCTCTTCCGAATAGATCTTAAGATCAAGTAGCAGTGTTATAAATGTTTATTTTTATAACTTTTTTTTATTGCATACAAGTCAAAATGGTTTGCTATGCAGGCTTTGTATTTACAGTGGTTTAATTTGTGCTATTGTATTTAAACAACATATTAAGAATAAACTGGCAGAACGTGCTAAAGTGGGTCACGAGTCACTGTGAGTATCGGGCGGCTGTATCGAGAAACAGATACGGTGTTGAAACTGTTGATACTCATAAAATATTGATAAATGCAATAAAATTTTATGTTTGTCTTCAAGAAATATGATAGACAAAACCATGTGTGAATTGTTATGACGAAATATCTCCGATTTCTATGTAAATTTACGAGTTGAAGTGGGGAAACACCCACAGGTAATTTTAGCGATGTATTTTTATCTTAAATTTGTAGCGACTAAAGCTTAAATCAGCGTTAAAAATTGAACAAATATCAGTGGTTTTGTAAATGAGATTTATTTTAAATAGAAAATCTGAATTTATCATTTATCAATTTATTATTAATGATACAATTGTATATCCCTTGGGAGGGGGAGAGGGGCTATGATGAAAATTTGAAATAAAAACACAGGACCGGACTTTAAGCAAAAATAATAATCCAGGATTAGTTTTTTATTAAAAAAATCCAGGACCCCTGTGTCTATGATTTTTTTTTTAAGTTAATAATATGAAATATTGACATCCACACTTGCCTTTTGGACAGCACATTTCGGTGTCCCAACTTGTTATATTAGAAAAAGATCCAATCCGGTATCTAATACAAATATTCCAGCTTCAATACGAAGAGGATAACTTTAAGGTACAAAATTGGGGCAATTTGTCCAAATAAAAATACTGTGATTTGATGATTTTGGAGTACGAGTGCAGAACTCGTAGTTTAAAGTTTTATAACTGTACAGAAGATTATCCGCGTGTATTAAGACCATTTGTACCAACTACAACACTTGCGGTATATACACCCTTATGAAGCATGCGACAAACTGACTACATGTGTACCATATGTTTGTTTGCACTTCTTGTTTTGATTTGGCGACTGTGATGTCGAAAGACTATTTTACCCAAATGTAGGATTTTAAGATATTACCAGATACTTTATGCATAATTACTGTGAACGGTTGGAAATGCGCTTATATGAATACGCCTGGACTTATGATTGATCGTTTTATCGCCTAGTATCACATCTAGGTGTCATGGTGTAATCTATTAATACGATATTCCTATTAATGTTCCCCATGTAATCTATTTATACTTTCCGGTGTCTCGGAAGGTACATACATTTGCAAAATAATGAACTGTGCCATAAAACTATGATCAAAAGTTTAAAATGTAGCAGAATGTTTAACAGAGCTAGAGTTACTAGATCCGTTGAAATTTGTCACACTGAAACCACAGGTACTCGGGGATCTTTTTTCCAAAACTACAAAAAAATTGTATCGTAGCCTTCAGCTATTATTTTCAGGTTAATTATACGATCATGTATATCACTACAATCTTTATATACCAAAAAGTCGCTCAAAAATCCATCATCGATTTGTATAGTTATACGCGTTTCCTACAATTAAAACAAGAAAACACCACATAAGTAAACGATTGGAAACGTACGGAGATTTATACTATACCACTACCTGCCCCTGTGGTTGATAGACATTGAGAACAAGGAACGATAACTCTGGTAGAGATTGGCTGTTTACCTTAAAGGAAAAGGCCATGGTCTTAACAAGTTAGCGTGAAAATTTAAATGACAGTAAATAAAAGACATTTGTGCTAATGAATGTTAAAAATAGTATACCGTAAGGTAGAATTTGGTGATTGAAGTTGCCTGTAGCACCAAATAATGGGGATCGCCATTTTTCAAAACTCTTCAATGTGGAGGAGACAAAAGGCATAATCCATTTTCGGATTTATCCTGCCCGTGACGTCGTACAATCGGTATGGTATACTATATCAGGTGCAATTTTATCATTAAAAATTATGTAAATCGTAATATAACGTCGTATATTTATCTTTTGGTATTTACAATATCATTATGGATTCATGTCAAGCATTTTATTGCACTAACGAAAAGGGAAAGTGTGAGGAGAATCTTTTTTTTGTAATTACCGGTCAGGACTATCCTTGTCAACACATCGACCAGTGTCCACGAAAAACACGGGAATGTACGATAGAATTGGCGACAAAAAAGAAAAAAGCATGTGTACGAATATGGTACTGCTTTGACAACTATTTTACCTATTTTGTTCCTGTATTTAAATACTGTTACAGTGACAGCCGGAACCTTTGAACCGTAATGAGAGCGGGAGGTTTGGCGCCTTAAAATCTGATTCAACCCACCATTTCTTTAGAAATGCCTGTACCAAGTCAGGGTCATTACGGTTTTCACAGTTTTCCGGTTGTTGACTGATTTTGTCTGTTTATATAATTATGAGTTTTGACTTTCCCTTTGTAAGATTGTTCGGAGTTCGGTAAATTTGTTATTACCCTTATGCATACAATAAGTTAAAACTGAGTTATTTAACCTACGGACATTCACGTAAAGCATGAAATTATACGTAGATACCCCCCCTCCCCCAACTACAAATAAACTCATTTGTTTTATGAAAATGTAACATGGGATGGGAGTACTAAGAAAAAAATCAGGACGATATACAATTGTAAACATTGTATTGCAGTCGATCTGATATTAAAACATAACCAAAAGGGCACGATGTTGGAAAGAGTAAACAATTATTTATTTATTCAACTAACATGATCTGACTGTGTGAAGTCACATGAAGAGGTGTCATGGCCGCTTACACTACGACAGGAAATTCCAAATATTCATATTTTTAATTGGGCATATTAATGTTAATAAAGGTGTTTTTTGTTTAATAATTAGTTATTTACAAATAAAAAGTTACAATGTATTGAATTATAACAATTGTTCAACTGACTGGCCTTTTCCTTTAACATTCACCTTGTAATCGGCAACAGAGGAGGATTACAAACAAAACTCTACAACAAAATTGATGACTTCACTCTACCAATAGATGACTTCATCAGCAGCCACGTTCCAGCAGTATCAGCGAATGGAGTTTACGTTTACAATTTTCAACTCGTACGTTATTCTAGGGATTATGTTCAATAGTGATTATCTGGACAGAGTTCAGCTTTTTGCGTATAAGTACTAAAAGACAGGTTGCTCCTAGGTTGAAGTCATCACTTCCTCCTCCATCACCGGCAAGCTCCAAGGTTGAAGTCATCACTTTCTCCTCCATCACCGGCAAGCTCCTAGGTTGAAGTCATCGCTTCCTCCTCCATCACCGGCAAGCTCCTAGGTTGGAGTAATCACTTCCTCCTCCATCACCGGCAAGCTCCTAGGTTGAAGTCGTCGCTTCCTCCTCCATCACCGGCAAGCTCCTAGGTTGAAGTCGTCGTTTCCTCCTCCATCACCGGCAAGCTCCTAGGTTGAAGTCATCACTTCCTCCTCCATCACCGGCAAGCTCCTAGGTTGAAGTCATCACTTTCTCCTCCATCACCGGCAAGCTCCTAGGTTGAAGTCATCGCTTCCTCCTCCATCACCGGCAAGCTCCTAGGTTGAAGTCATCGCTTCCTCCTCCATCACCGGCAAGCTCCTAGGTTGAAGTCATCGCTTCCTCCTCCATCACCGGCAAGCTCCTAGGTTGAAGTCATCACTTCCTCCTCCATCACCGGCAAGCTCCAAGGTTGAAATCATCGCTTCCTCCTCCATCACCGGCAAGCTCCTAGGTTGGAGTAATCACTTCCTCCTCCATCACCGTCAAGCTCCAAGGTTGAAGTCATCACTTTCTCCTCCATCACCGGCAAGCTCCTAGGTTGAAGTCATCGCTTCCTCCTTCATCACCGGCAAGCTCCTAGGTTGAAGTCATCGCTTCCTCCTCCATCACCGGCAAGCTCCTAGGTTGAAGTCATCGCTTCCTCCTTCATCACCGGCAAGCTCCTAGGTTGAAGTCATCACTTCCTTCTCCATCACCGGCAAGCTCGTAGGTTGAAGTCGTCGCTTCCTCCTCCATTACCGGCAAACTCCTAGGTTGAAGTCATCGCTTCCTCCTCCATCACCGGCAAACTCCTAGGTTGAAGTCATCACTTTCTCCTCCATCACCGGCAAGCTCCTAGGTTGAAGTCATCACTTTCTCCTCCATCACCGACCAGCTCCTAGGTTGAAGTCGTCGCTTCCTCCTCCATCACCGTCAAGCTCCTAGGTTGAAATCATCGCTTCCTCCTCCATCACCGGCAAGATTTTTTACGGGACATGACTGAGTAATACGGCGGGCATGCTATAAGAAACAGAAACTGCTTGGAATCACCCCCGTTTTTTGGGGGGATGAGATTCGCCGTGTTGCTCATCTTTTTAATTTTCTGTGTTGTGTTTTTTTGTTTTGTTTGTGTTTGTTCTGTATCTTGATTACCCATTTGGTTTTCTCATGTACAAAACTTCACAAAAATGATTTCCATACTTTTGACATTGCTATTAAGTGTATTACGTATTTCCGACGATCTTAATGTAATTCCGCCTCTTGTTAATAATATCACCCACAAATGTGATGTTAGCGAAATTCTACATGATGTACAAAAGCCAGTCCATATTCCGTCAAAGGCGATAAGTACACATTAAACTGGCGGTGGGTGAACTCTTTGCAGGTATTAAGCGATACCAAGAACACGAATACAGTCGAAAATCACCGAACAGAAATGAAGCTGTATTGAGTCTCAATCTGATTCCCCCAAGCGATCGACAATTAACAAAACATATCAATGGACGGGAAATACCAAAGAATAATCAATTTGCACGACAAAAAACTTTGAATGTACGATGTTTTACTGTAATTACTTATTCAGCTATCAATTCTAATCTCTGGCGATGTATCACCCACTTATTCAGCTATCAATTCTAATCTCTGGCGATGTATCACCCACTTATTCAGCTATCAATTATAATCTCTGGCGATGTATCACACACTTATTCAGCTATCAATTCTAATCTCTGGCGATGTATCACACACTTATTCAGCTATCAATTCTAATCTCTGGCGATGTATCACACACTTATTCAGCTATCAATTCTAATCTCTGGCGATGTATCACACACTTATTCAGCTATCAATTCTAATCTCTGGCGATGTATCACACACTTATTCAGCTATCAATTCTAATCTCTGGCGATGTATCACACACTTATTCAGCTATCAATTCTAATCTCTGGCGATGTATCACACACTTATTCAGCTATCAATTCTAATCTCTGGCGATGTATCACACACTTATTCAGCTATCAATTCTAATCTCTGGCGATGTATCACACACTTATTCAGCTATCAATTCTAATCTCTGGCGATGTATCACACACTTATTCAGCTATCAATTCTAATCTCTGGCGATGTATCACAATACTTTGCGTGTTTAGCATAATGACCAGTTAACAAACGATCCACAATGGCACATTCCATTGCAATAAATCAAGGTTAATTTTTAAAATTGATCATTTTCACGCACAAACATGTATTACATTAATTTCTAACATTCATCAGTTATTTCAGTCTGGGTACCGTAGTCAGAGAAAAAATATTTTATGGTTTTCAATTAAGTGTCTTAATGAAGAGTAAAAATTAAAACATACAAATACATTTTGAAAAGATAATTTAAATCCGTTTTCTTTTTCTTTTTATCCATCTTAATTTAATATTAATCATGATGGGTAAAACATCGTATCATTCGCAACCCATCATTCGTCAGATCGAAGGATTATTAATGTTCCTCTCAAATGGTGTTAATTTCGTTCTCACACGTTGTAAAAGGAATCGATTGTATCAATATTGCCTATTGATTGAATATTTTTCAAAGAGATTATATGTTATTTAATGATAGAATGGCCCTATTCATAGTGTCTCATGAAAACTGGACAAGTGTGACTTTGTTGAAAAGTCAAATCATGTAGACATTTCATTGCGTTTATTGATTTCTGTTGTCAAAGGCATTTAAAGTTATCCTTCATACACACCAATCTAATTAAAATTATCTAGATGTTTGTAGCATCATTTATGGTGATACATTAGTGTATCAGAAAACAGATTCAGCAAACATCGAATTTTAATTAAATTGTATACACACCCATATATAATAATCTGAAAATAGAAGAAAAATACTAGGTCATACCCACAGAGCTGACGATCATGTCCCAGGGTGATGGAGAGGGAGTGCCCTTTCAACGGGGTCTGGTTTATTAAACTAAAAGACATGTACGAGGACAACAGTTGATGCTATGCTTACTTATTGCCACGCTTCTTGAACGTCAAAGATAAATGTCTTATTTGCCAAGCAAAGGTATACTGTATACAATGAGGGCTACATTAAATAATCAAAACCAGAAAATACATATAGTCAAACCTGTATTAAGAGGTCACCTTTGGGACAAAGAAAATGTGGCCTCATAAGACAAGTGACCTCTTAAAAGAGGTTCAATTCATATGATATTTTCTATGACAGGACAAGAAAAGGGTGACCTTTTAATACATGTGACTGCTTAATAGAGGTGACCACATGGGCAGGTTTAACTGTATAATACATAATAAAGCTAGTCTTAATAGCATGTGTTTGTTCAGACATGATTCATTCTGTGTTACTTATCGTTCATGTCCATGAAATACTTGTTATTCCAAAGATTGCTTGAGGAGATCATGTAGAGGTGTCGAATTTATCTAAAAGTATACAAACACACATCTTTTTTTTAATTTTAGCCACACATATACATTCCCTTTCTTGCTAAAAAAAAATTCTTCATACAGCAAACATAAATTTATTAAACAAGAAAGTATTTCCAAAATGTTCCCCATGTAAGTATCATTACCACAAGAAACATTTTCGCAAACCTTTCGAAGTTAATCATATCCATGTCCTTAACCACTTTTTTTTTATATCTCGATTATGTTCAGTGAAATTCTTCATTCAACTGTTCTCCTCTCAACAATTTTTCACACTTTGTTCCTCTACCTTCTCTTCTACGTTGTTATTCGTATTGTCATTGATGTATCCATGTTGTTCGTGTTTTGTTCTTTGGTGTTCTTCGTATCACGAAGGCCTCTGCGATCTGTTCCAAGCTGTCTATTCCATCATCATTGTGTGTTTGTTCTATGACAATGCCAACTTAGTCTTTGACATTCCTTAATCAAGATAGGTCAATTAACAGACCCATGATGTCAATTTCATCTGTCTTGTTCATTGAATCACATCGGTGGTAATAATTTCGGAATTTTGAATTTCCAAGTTTTGAATAAGCAGAAAATAATTTTATTTTGAGAATATTTGCTAGTCCATACACCTGCCACATATAGTATTGTAATAGTGATTTTCCCCCTTTTTCTCTTGTATCTCCAGGGATTAATTCCTGAGAATACATTGCAAATGATCCGTAGATAACCCTTTTCCTTGAAGCGGAATTGGAATCTTCAAAAATAATATCTGTTCAAGTAGTGTTCCTCGTGTTAATTTCATTTCAGAAACAAGTCTATAATTGCCAGATGATAACTTCTCCACATTTCACTGTCTTCGCTGTTGCTCTGTTCAGAACAGTAACTGCATCCGTTATCATACCTTATTCATTACATGCCATGTGAAAAGTATCTCTCTCTCACATTCTCCTCGTCTCTTTCTTGAATACATTTTTTATTGTATGTTTTTTGTAGAAAGTAGATAAAATTCTTCTGTTGTTTATATAAGGGAACCGACCCATCACTACAATAATGTAGGAATGATATGTTAGAATGTTAACCTCTTATGCATTCTTAGGTATTCCCAAATTGCCGATGATCCATATTGGAGAGAGTCACAAACAGTGCAAAATGTACTTTTTAAATCCCCTCTGTAGTAAACACCAGTATGAAGCGTTATCTGAGATTGCGATGACTCAAAATGTACGCTTTGAATTTGCTTGTGTACTTGCAAAATAAATATGTACTAAGCATTTCCCGTCAAACAATATCTCTCTAAGTATCTTGTAATACTGGAATTGGGTATGAACATAAGTTTATCATACATCGCCTCTAACTCTGTTTTAATTGTTTCAGTTTCGACCTCTTAGACTACTACAGCAACATCTATTACTTCTTCTGTTTTAAATGTTCTCTGTTCTTTTACAGTATTCTAATTGTTCTATGAGACTTGGATATAAACTTGTTCGTCGAAATGCAAGGGTAATAGATTGCTTGCATGTTCCATACATGCAATCCTACAAACTATTTGACCATTCGTTTGTGTCTCCACGTTTATTGGCATGCACCTATCACTGTATCAATACCTCTTGCTGATGGACTATTAGTCCCCGAATGTATCATCTGCTTAGTAGTTAGTGTTGTAGAACTGACATTGTTTATTAGATATATGTATTTTTGAAATTTACAGTTCCTAAATAATGTAATTATTAATAAAACTAAGATTCGCCTCCCTCAGACATTGGTGTCTTTATCCAATATTAGCTATCCTGTTTAGACCCTTTGGTTTAAATGTAATTATTAATAAAACTAAGATTCGCCTCCCTCAGACATAGGTGTCTTTATCCAATATTAGCTATCCTGTTTAGACCCTTTGGTTTAAATGTAATTATTAATAAAACTAAGATTCGTCTCCCTCAGACATAGGTGTCTTTAGTCAATATTAGCTATCGTGTTTAGACCCTTTGGTTTAAATGTAATTATTAATAAAACTAAGCTTCGCCTCCCTCAGACATAGGTGTCTTTATCCAATATTAGCTATCCTGTTTAGACCCTTTGGTTTAAATGTAATTATTAATAAAACTAAGATTCGCCTCCCTCAGACATAGGTGTGTTTAGTCAATATTAGCTATCGTGTTTAGACCCTTTGGTTTAAATGTAATTATTAATAAAACTAAGATTCGCCTCCCTCAGACATAGGTGTGTTTAGTCAATATTAGCTATCGTGTTTAGAGCCTTTGGTTTAAATGTAATTATTAATAAAACTAAGCTTCGCCTCCCTCAGACATAGGTGTCTTTAGTCAATATTAGCTATCGTGTTTAGACCCTTTGGTTTAAATGTAATTATTAATAAAACTAAGATTCGCCCCCCTCAGACATAGGTGTCTTTAGTCAATATTAGCTATCCTGTTTAGACCCTTTGGTTTAAATGTAATTATTAATAAAACTAAGATTCGCCTCCCTCAGACGTAGGTGTCTTTAGTCAATATTAGCTATCCTGTTTAAACCCTTTGGTTTAAATGTAATTATTAATAAAACTAAGATTCGCCTCCCTCAGACATAGGTGTCTTTATCCAATATTAGCTATCCTGTTTAGACCCTTTGGTTTAAATGTAATTATTAATAAAACTAAGCTTCGCCTCCCTCAGACATAGGTGTCTTTATCCAATATTAGCTATCGTGTTTAGACCCTTTGGTTTAAATGTAATTATTAATAAAACTAAGATTCGCCCCCCTCAGACATAGGTGTCTTTATCCAATATTAGCTATCCTGTTTAGACCCTTTGGTTTAAATGTAATTATTAATAAAACTAAGCTTCGCCTCCCTCAGACATAGGTGTCTTTATCCAATATTAGCTATCCTGTTTAGACCCTTTGGTTTAAATGTAATTATTAATAAAACTAAGATTCGCCTCCCTCAGACATAGGTGTCTTTAGTCAATATTAGCTATCGTGTTTAGACCCTTTGGTTTAAATGTAATTATTAATAAAACTAAGCTTCGCCTCCCTCAGACATAGGTGTCTTTAGTCAATATTAGCTATCGTGTTTAGACCCTTTGGTTTAAATGTAATTATTAATAAAACTAAGCTTCGCCGCCCTCAGACATAGGTGTCTTTAGTCAATATTAGCTATCGTGTTTAGACCCTTTGGTTTAAATGTAATTATTAATAAAACTAAGCTTCGCCTCCCTCAGACATAGGTGTCTTTAGTCAATATTAGCTATCGTGTTTAAACCCTTTGGTTTAAATGTAATTATTAATAAAACTAAGATTCGCCTCCCTCAGACACAGGTGTGTTTAGTCAATATTAACTATCGTGTTTAGACCCTTTGGTTTAAATGTAATTATTAATAAAACTAAGCTTCGCCTCCCTCAGACATAGGTGTGTTTAGTCAATATTAGCTATTTTTAATACAACAAAGAATCTATCATTTTCACATAATTTACAAAGGCATGTCTGTCTATCTTTTTCTGTAAGAGCAACAATTCAGAACGGTGGTAAATGACAAAACAATGTGTAACTGATTGGATACTGTTGGCTTTCAGTTAGATATTATCATACATATTTGTCATTGTAACATTGAAGCAAACGTTCCTGTTTCTTTTGTCCATTAAGAGTTATCGTTGACTTTATTCCAGATGTAATTATTGAAATATCATCTCTCTCCAGAAAAGAACCAGCATTTTTCCTCATTCTAAGGGCCACGGACTTTTCTTGCATTTCCAATGGCAGCCTATTGTTTTCACAGCATTTGACTTGAGCCTACACTTACTGTTTGAGAAGATTTCCATTTTTATATGCTTTACCCCTCTTGTCTGATGTGATTTGTGTAACTGTGTATTATTTATGTGCTTTGCCCCTCTTGTCTGATGTGATTTGTGTAACTGTGTATTATTTATGTGCTTTGCCCCACTTGTCTGATGTGATTTGTGTAACTGTGTATTATTTATGTGCTTTGCCCCTCTTGTCTGATGTGATTTGTGTAACTGTGTATTATTTATGTGCTTTGCCCCACTTGTCTGATGTGATTTGTGTAACTGTGTATTTTGTATGTGCTTTGCCCCTCTTGTCTGATGTGATTTGTGTAACTGTGTATTTTGTATGTGCTTTGCCCCTCTTGTCTGATGTGATTTGTGTAACTGTGTATTTTGTATGTGCTTTACCCCTCTTGTCTGATGTGATTTGTGTAACTGTGTATTATTTATGTGCTTTGCCCCACTTGTCTGATGTGATTTGTGTAACTGTATTTTGTATGTGCTTTGTCCCTCTTGTCTGATGTGATTTGTGTAACTGTATTTTGTATGTGCTTTGCCCCTCTTGTCTGATGTGATTTGTGTAACTGTGTATTTTGTATGTGCTTTGCCCCTCTTGTCTGATGTGATTTGTGTAACTGTGTATTGTTTATGTGCTTTGCCCCTCTTGTCTGATGTGATTTGTGTAACTGTGTATTATTTATGTGCTTTGCCCCACTTGTCTGATGTGATTTGTGTAACTGTATTTTGTATGTGCTTTGCCCCTCTTGTCTGATGTGATTTGTGTAACTGTATTTTGTATGTGCTTTGCCCCTCTTGTCTGATGTGATTTGTGTAACTGTGTATTTTGTATGTGCTTTGCCCCTCTTGTCTGATGTGATTTGTGTAACTGTGTATTGTTTATGTGCTTTGCCCCTCTTGTCTGATGTGATTTGTGTAACTGTGTATTGTTTATGTGCTTTGCCCCTCTTGTCTGATGTGATGTAACTGTGTATTATTTATGTGCTTTGCCCCTCTTGTCTGATGTGATTTGTGTAACTGTGTATTGTTTATGTGCTTTGTCCCTCTTGTCTGATGTGATTTGTGTAACTGTGTATTATTTATGTGCTTTGCCCCTCTTGTCTGATGTGATTTGTGTAACTGTGTATTATCTCTGATGCTCATATAAAAGAAACAAAGTATTATTGGCAACAAATGGCCACAGCATTTATTAATATATATAAATGTACATATGTGAAAACTGCAAATGAGATGAAATGTACTAAATAAGTTGAAATCTGTATTTGTCGAAATGTCATATGATGATCGCCGAAAATGTGTAAGGTGGCAGATCATATAGTGAACGGGCAAATTTTAGATAAGCGATTAACCCTGGAAATCAGAGGCTAATGCTATCATAGAAGTAAACAAGACTATTAACCGAAAATATGTTATCAAAGCGCAGAGAAATCAGCCAGAATTAAAAAGTCTATCAACTGAAATTATACTAATAGTATCAAAGAGAAGCGAATTATCCATCAAAGTTAAATATCCAGACTGCAAGATGGGACAGTACTTCAAGAATCTGTAAGTTCACAACTACACATGATGTCAGGACTACAATCACGGAATGTAACAACAAAGTACAAAATGTATGTTTCTCCAACTTCCAATCATGTTGATTCTCCAAACGTATTCACAAGTCGTTGTGCATGAAAAAGGCTTTTTCTGGAACTTCAGCCGGAACTGCACACGCTGACATATACATACAATCAACCTGCAAATACATAAACAAAGCGCAGTATCTCTCCAACAAGTAAGGGCAAGGGAGGGATATTTTCGTGTCTGCTTCGTTTCACGCCATACAGCGAAAAGGATTGCGGGTAATTCAATCAATAACAAATCGATAATCTGAACCAAATACCAAAAATAAATACAATTGAAAGAAGTATGATAACGGACAGTTATATGAGCCCATGCGATAAGGGATTTAAAAGTACAATTTTTTTTAAATCCTATTGTTTATGTGCTTTCCCCCTCTTGTCTGATGTGATGTAGCTGTGTATTATTTATGTGCTTTGCCCCACTTGTCTGATGCGATTTGTGTAACTGTGTATTATTTATGTGCTTTGCCCCACTTGTCTGATGTGATTTGTGTAACTGTGTATTGTTTATGTGCTTTGCCCCTCTTGTCTGATGTGATTTGTGTAACTGTGTATTATTTATGTCCTTTGTCCCTCTTGTCTGATGTGATGTAACTGTGTATTATTTATGTGCTTTACCCCTCTTGTCTGATGTGTATCTGTGTATTATTTATGTGCTTTGCCCCACTTGTCTGATGTGATGTAACTGTGTATTATTTATGTGCTTTGCATCCTCTTGTCTGATGTGTATCTGTGTATTATTTATGTACTTTGCCCCACTTGTCTGATGTGATTTGTGTATCTGTGTATTATTTATGTACTTTGCCCCACTTGTCTGATGTGATGTAACTGTGTATTATTTATGTGCTTTACCCCTCTTGTCTGATGTGATGTAACTGTGTATTATTTATGTGCTTTACCCCTCTTGTCTGATGTGTATCTGTGTATTATTTATGTACTTTGCCCCTCTTGTCTGATGTGATGTAACTGTGTATTATTTATGTGCTTTACCCCTCTTGTCTGATGTGATGTAACTGTGTATTATTTATGTGCTTTACCCCTCTTGTCTGATGTGTATCTGTGTATTATTTATGTGCTTTGCCCCTCTTGTCTGATGTGATGTAACTGTGTATTATTTATGTGCTTTATCTCTCTGGTCTGATGTGATTTGTGTAACTGTGTTTTTTTATGTGCTTTGCCCCTCTTGTCTGATGTGATTTGTGTAACTGTGTATTGTTTATGTGCTTTGCCCCTCTTGTCTGATGTGATGTAACTGTGTATTATTTATGTGCTTTACCCCTCTTGTCTGATGTGTATCTGTGTATTATTTATGTACTTTGCCACTCTTGTCTGATGTGATGTAACTGTGTATTATTTATGTGCTTTACCCCTCTTGTCTGATGTGTATATGTGTATTATCCATGATGCTCATTAAAACAACAAATGACTTAAAAGTTTGGCAATAAATGGCCACAGTAGTTTATTACATATGTTACAATGAATTAATGAAATTGTTGAAAATGTTTAATACTGTAAAGTGTTGAAATTATAAACTGTCCAATACTGTAAACTGTTCAAATTGAAAACGTTTACTTTGCGTAAATGTCAATTGTTAATAAATTGATCGCCGAAAATGTGCTAAATGGCAGATCAAAATTGCAAAGTGAAAATGAAAATTGCCGGAAGCAATTAGCCCTGGAAATCAGAGGCTAATAGCTATAATATAGTTTCTAATAAATCTGTAGAAAATGGTGACGATATGCTAAGCCCTGGATATGAGGCTTAAGCTACGATTAAATTCAAACAAATTGGTAGTCCATCGCAGCGAAATTGCCAAGTCATTGCACAAACTCCACTCACAAAATCGCATGGCAGACCATCAGTAAATCCAACTTTGCATAGATAAATAGCTAGTTAATAGTTGCATGTTTCTTGAACTGCTTATAATGAATGATCTTTTAGTATGGCTGGACAGGTCACAATTTCCACACATAGCAAGGACCTGAAGATATAAAGAATAAAGCCCAGCAGTATCTGTGAACGTACAATAACATTTAAAAGATTTTTGAGGAGGGTGGGCGGGTTTTTTCCGATTGTGTTTACAAATTCTCTCTGCAACCTCCCGCTGCTGCAACTTTTGATGAAAAGGAAGATTTCAGTTTTCCGCTTCAGTAAATGGAATGTCTAGATACCAACATATATAATGCACGAGACCAAGTATGATCACGGACCAGATATATGAACACTTGTATAACAGATCTAAAAATATAGTTTTTTAGATCTTATTATCCATGATGCTCATTAAAACAACAAATGACTTAAAAGTTTGGCAATAAATGGCCACAGTAGTTTATTACATATGTTACAATGAATTAATGAAATTGTTGAAAATGTTTAATACTGTAAAGTGTTGAAATTATTAACTGTCCAATACTGTAAACTGTTCAAATTGAAAACGTTTACTTTGCGTAAATGTCAATTGTTAATAAATTGATCGCCGAAAATGTGCTAAATGGCAGATCAAAATTGCAAAGTGAAAATGAAAATTGCCGGAAGCAATTAGCCCTGGAAATAAGAGGCTAATAGCTATAATATAGTTTCTAATAAATCTGTAGAAAATGGTAACCATATGCTAAGCCCTGGATATGAGGCTTAAGCTACGATTAAATTCAAACAAATTGGTAGTCCATCGCAGCGAAATTGCCAATTTGACAGAATAGCCAAAATTTTATTGCATGAAATTGAATTTTGACTATGCTGTCAACCGCCAATGCAATTGGGGGTGAGCTGCGAAACTGTGGCCTGTGTGCCCAGCATTAACTGTTACAATTTAAACATTTAAGATTCAATAAACATATATACAGTGAAATTAGTGTGTCAATTGTAGCTATTATAGACTAAATATTAACATTAGACAATATATCATAACAGTACAATATGATCAATATTCAAATATATCATGTCCATACAATATTGACATAGTAATGCAAACACAAACAAAACTGTCAGATTGCTTCTTGCAACAAATTGTAACAAAACCTAATTAGAAAAGTTAATTGCCAAATTATGGGAATGCAACACCACCCTTGCAGCAGATAAACTTTTCCAATGCCCCTTGCAAAGTGTTCAAAAATATGCCATTTCCAAGCGCAGTCAGGTGAACGCCATCAGCTGATATAAACTGAGCAGTTTTCCTTATATCGGGATAATGAATATAGTATCCTCCATTTTTTTACCATCAATGAACCTATGGAGCTATTCAATCTCCGTCTACATTTATCAATTTTGTTATTGTCGGATGAATAGCGCCAATATGTCCTGGGCAAAATTTGTGAATATATCAGTTGTGTGAGAGGCATTTTATGACTAAGCCACATCATAAATCTTTTCAATTTATAATGAAGCAGACCTAATCTGGTCTCGCCTAAATCATTGCCCCCAATGTGGACCACTATATATGCAGGGATATCTTCTAAGGTCATCAATAGCTCAATATGTCTCTTCAACTTGTCCAATTTCAATCCTCCCCTGCCTTGCCAGAAAATGTTTATCCCAAACCTGTGATTTAAAGCCAAATGAATACCACCTGGCCTCTTCTTGGCGGCTACAAATGCATTTCTCACTAGAGAAGAGCCAACTATCCAGACTCCAACCTGTGTACCTAAAATTAACTTTAAGGAATGGGTTTGAAATGTAAAATAATTCTCCTATATTAAATAATGATCCCCCCAATTTACATAAAACCTCCCTGTGGAATTCTTATGTATCTAGCATATGCATCCGATTTTCATCGGCCATAAATTTTAATCTGGTCATCAGACACCCCTTTCATGGCACATGTTGTGGCCATACCTATTCTAAATGAATGTGAAGCATATTGGGTTTCTTCAATACCTAAAGTATGCAAACATTTTTTCAAAACTGATGTAAATTGGTATCTAGTAAGGGGGGACCTATCAAAATGACCAAATAATGGACCCCCTCCTGAAGGCCGCACTTTCAAAAATTCATTCAAATTTATAACTGGACAAGAATTTACGTTTCCTTGCTCAGAAATAAATATTGTTAAACCTCGACCAAATTGATCAGTTTTTGATGTTGCTAAAAATAACTCTATCCCATCTAAATGCACTTTGACATTCTCAATTTTAATTGTATGTGCGTCCATATCCTTAGGACCAACTGTCAATTCTCCTACTCTAAACAATCCATAGAATGCCAGAGAAAAGACAGACAAAAACAATTTTGTCTCATAACGAGAGCTACAGACGCATGGTAATATTGCCAATATTCTATCTAATAATTTGATTGTGATTGGGAGACGTTTATCCAACTGCCTTTTTGAACGTTTAACACCCTCTAAAAGTTTCCTTACTACGAACAGCTGAGTATTGTCCGTTAAGTTACTTATCTTATGGTGAAAACTCAAACCGGATATATAACAATTAATGTGATAATTCAAGTCTAAACATATAGGCAATGAAAGACATAATATCTTCGAGGGGAACAGGCCAAATTGTCTCTAACATGTGTTCACGTCTAAATTCATTGAAAAGTCTTAAGGCTACACCATACTGCCGAACAGTACTTGGGGCCACTGAAAGTTGTAATAACCGATCTATTTCAGTTTGGAAATCATTGACCAAAACTCTGCCGGAATATCGGATGGAGTTTGATCTGCCATTGGAGCCAATTTTTTGAATCGATCCATCTGAAAACGAGATAAACAATCTGCTAATTCATTTTGAACACCTGAAATGTGCTTGGCTCGCACCTGTATATTGCTACGCATGCATAATAATACTAACGGACGCACTTTCTGCATAATATATTTTGACTTCGAAGTTCTGTTGTTAACTATTGCCACTAAAGCCTGGTTATCTATTCGCAATAAAATCTTTTTATTGATAAACCTAGGAGTCCAAATGTGAAATGCCAAAATAATGGGAACTAATTCCAAGAATGAAATGTCTTTCATAAAATTTTCCTTTTCCCAATGTGCTGGCCATCTGAACTGTGCCCAATCCCCAGATAAATAAGCCCCACAGCCCAAAGATGCAGACCCCGCACTGTCAGTAAACAATTCCAATGTTTCTGATGATATCCAAATACGATCTGGCAAATAACATTCCCCATTGAAGGACTCTAAAATTTCCTGCCATACTAACGCATCGGCTTTAACTTCCTTGCTTATCCTTATATAATAATATGATTTTCTGACTTTCATGCATGACAAGACATCATAAAATCTTCGAAGAAATGCTCGGCCAGATGGAATTGCCCTGGCACAAAATGCCATTAAGCCTATTATCGATTCAAAGTCTTTGACCTTCATTTTATTACTATTCAAAATTAAATTTATGCCAAATTTCAACCTCTCTACTTTATCAACTGGAATTTTAACAATCATATTGACAGTGTCAATAAGTAACCCTAAAAATGTTAACAAAGTGGTTGGTCCAACAGTTTTATTGTCAGCTAGAGGTACCCCAAGCTCCTGGCAAATGTTTTTGAAGGCATCCATTAATAATGCACAATTTCCGGATCCATTAGCTCCGGCAAAAATGAAATCATCTAGATAATGGTCTAGCGTATCCAAATCAGTTTTAGATTGAACCACCCAATGCAAAATGTAGCAAATTTCTCGAAAAGGGAACAAGATATTGAACAACCCATTGGCAAATTTTTATCCACCCAATATTTTCCTTCAAATTGAATCCCCAATAAATCGAAATCGGTGGGGTTTACAATAAGCAATCTAAATGCCTGTTTGATGTCAATCTTCCCTAATTCAGCTCCTTTTCCCAAAGAAGATATCATATCTAAAACTCCATCAAAAGAGGAATACTTAACTTTGCAGTACTCTTCAGCAATGTAGGCATTTACCCCACTCCCTTCTGGAAAGGATAAATGCGTTATGAGACGCCACCCCCCATCAGATTTAGAAACAAGCCCAATAGGTGAAATCCTAAGCATAAAAATTGGCTTCGTTGAAAATGGACCAATCATCCTCCCCAGCATAACTTCGTTTTGCAATTTGGCCAATGTTTCGTTCTTATGTATATCAGCAGAAACAAGATTCTTAGCTTTGACTGCTACTCTAGGTCCTGTGTATTGGAGACTAAATCCATGTTGAAATCCATTTAAAGGTAATTTTGCATCATTTCCGTCGATATACATGTACAATGTACTTGTATAAATATGTTTCCAAAACATCAACTTTGACAGGGGGTCCACCCTTTAACCCATAATTTTTTAATTAACTCAAATTCCTTTGCTAAACTGTTTAAGTAGCATCCTGAAAAGAAATATTGCCATAACTAATTATATGAATTTAACATTTAACAATAATTCAAAAATGTCCCATGCGAAAGCCATGACGTGGCAAACTCTGTGACTGTCTTGGTTGGAATCGGGGATAGGTGCTCGGCAGTCTTGTTGCAAGCCTAACTGGTTGTTGCACTGGCATCCTAGATAGAGTACCACCAGGAAGTCTGTTGGGATTGTAGGCTTGCCTTGGACATTGGATCACCGAGTGTTGCCCATTACAACGTATACAATTATGTGCATATGAGCAGTATAATTTAGTGCAGCTGCCTTGGTAATTGTAATTGTAACATTTATGACTACTACTGGAAGGCTGGACATTAGAACCTGCTGGAGCATAATATAAATATAATAACCAAAGCTCTTGATCTATGGTGGCCCAGGATGACGATGGGTCCTGGGCCTTTCTTAGGCGATACTGTTCATCATAATTTTTCCAGCCTTGGCTTCTTTTTACACCAAGACGCATTACATTCATGTATTTCAAAAGGTCGGGGTAACTTTCCGGATGAGCTGCTCCATAAATACTACTAAATATTAAAAAGGCATCAGTCCAGCTCTCAATATTGTAAATTTTATTTTTAGATTTTTGTTCGACAACAATTTCTCCATTTACTAAAACCAAATTTTGACCTTCCGACTGTGTAGCTTGAGAATTAATCAACAAATTAGCAAGGTCTACGTATTCCCCAGCTATTATTTTTTGTCTTAAATTTGGGGATACATTAAGTGCTAAATCATCACTGGCTTTTGAACACAATACGGGATTGTTTGGCAAAAGATAGTTACCTTCATTGACACTGGCCGAATTGATCACTGGGACCAGTTGCGACGACCCTGAAGGCAAGCTCACATTACTGACTGGAAAAGCAGGCCCAACTGTTGTACCTGTACTTGCACTTGATGAGGGTGTAATGTTCGGGACTACCAAATGACGACTTGCGGTTGTGATGAAGCCCCCACTTTGGGTAGCTGAGGCAGGCATATGGAAAGATTCATCTCCACTTGTGTTTGTGATGGTGGTAATAGGTCTCGACACTCTGGGTTCTCTTTCCTCCAACCTTGTCGGAGCACTTCTTTTCCTACTGGAGCGACGCAACATGCCTGAAAAAATTAACTCTGACACAATTAGCAATTTGTCGAAAATGTTGGGTTTTTTTGTTTTTTTTTTAATTGTTACTTGTGTCCAGGGGAAGAAATAAGAAAATTATTTAGGAGCCGACAGGGCTTCTTATTCCACTTATCTGGAGCCCTTATCCTCGATCAAAAACATGACATGGCCACAGGGCTACCAGACTTGGCACTAAACGAGCCCTCCTGAATTTCCAAGAGCCTCGAGCTCCCGGGCTCCCTCTTGTCTCTACCCCTGGTGTCGCCAGAGAAGTTATTACAATACGGTATAAGAAATGTTGATTAACTTGTGTGTAGAAAAGTCTCCGACATCACAACTTGCTTCCCCAAAGCGTAATAACATCATATAGCTGACAATCGAAATGGTCGTCAGGAGACCCTCAATCAATCAGTGACCTACATTTCGACTTATTCTCTCATTAGCCCCTTTTACTACTGTGGCCGACGAGTGGGCTAAAGTATTGAAATGCAAGCGATGGCGATTTCTGATGCAAAACACGGCATGACTCGAAGTGGCCGGTACCATATATTATAAACCAAATGTTATCTTGTTAAATTAAAGACATAAAAGTGTTAGGGAAACAAAATTGATTCAAATTCTAATTGTTTTACTCATTGCTGGACGATTCTCTTGTCAGATTTAATCCGATTGTGTTTACAAATTCTCTCTGCAACCTCCCGCTGCTGCAACTTTTGATGAAAAGGAAGATTTCAGTTTTCCGCTTCAGTAAATGGAATGTCTAGATACCAACATATATAATGCACGAGACCAAGTATGATCACGGACCAGATATATGAACACTTGTATAACAGATCTAAAAATATAGTTTTTTAGATCTTATTATTTATGTACTTTGCCCCTCTTGTCTGATGTGATGTAACTGTGTATTATTTATGTGCTTTACTCCTCTTGTCTGATGTGTATCTGTGTATTATTTATGTACTTTGCCCCTCTTGTCTGATTTGATGTAACTGTGTATTATTTATGTGCTTTATTTCTTTTGTCTGATGTGATTTGTGTAACTGTGTTTTTTTTATGTGCTTTGCCCTTCTTGTCTGATGTGATTTGTGTAACTGTGTATTATTTATGTGATTTGTGTAACTGTGTATTATTTATGTGATTTATGTAACTGTGTATTATTTATGTGATTTGTGTAACTGTGTATTATTTATGTGATTTGTGTAACTGTGTATTATTTATGTGATTTGTGTAACTATGTATTATTTATGTGATTTGTGTAACTGTGTAGAATAGGAAAGTATTTTGGGTTGTTTTCTTCGATTTTTTCTTTAATTTTCTTGTTGTCATTTGATTGTGCCTGCTTCTGTTGTTATCTGTTTATGCTTACTTCTGAACAGCCTTTCTATGTACATACCGAATTATCTTTCCAGTTTGTTGATCTCAAGTATTTTAGTAGCTAGATAACTGTATCACTTTTGCAACCTTTCTCTTTTTCTTGCTCTCATTCTTCAATGATTCTAGTTGTCTATGTGTAACTTGATGTGAATTAGATGCATCGGAAGGACCTGCTATTGCATGGGTTGGAGAGGCTGATGGGGTAACTATGTTTTCAATATGCTTCCTGCGTTCTTCCAATTCTCCTTGTCCTTTCTGACATGAGAAATATGTTTTCTTTTTCATGTCTGAATACCACGCAGGTGTTTTTCTCTTTACTTTTACAAATATGTTTTGACGGCGTTCTTGGCCTGCGTCATTTCTTTCTCGATATCGCCTTTGTTTATCTGCAGCACTCAAGGACATGTTACCTAACTTTGTGAATAAACAAAAACAATACGTAAAATAGCTCTATTTTTCTACTATAACCTAAACTCCTTTTTTGTTACTATTTCATAGATTTTATTTTTAAAATATATAAAAAAAATATCTTCAATATATATATTAATTGAATATTTTTTATTGAGAATTATTTTATGTCATGTTTCAAAAAATTATAAAATTGTGATCTGTGTGAATATTATTGGTTGTTTTAACCCTGTGATATTATATTTGTCGTGACTTTATACACGTGTATTATTTCCTGTTACTGGTGTATAAAAATCATCCATTGCTTCTTTTTGTTTTCTGTAATGTCAGTAAAGAAGTGTGCTTACCTAGTAAATCAAAACTTATAAAAAGAGTGTGTGTATGTTTGTTTCCCTTCTGTCAAAGGTTAAACATAGAATAAAAGATATAAACGGCTTGGTTCTCTTTCCTGTTATTCAATATTGCAATAACATGTTTCTCTGCTGTTATATATAACGTCTGTGCTGTTGATATTGAAATTTTGCTCCTCATTATCAACATTATGAATGTTTTGCTTTTAATTTAGAAATGTTTCTTTATAACAAATATATCTAATTACAAATTCATTCATCAATAAAATATCGTATTTAACGTATCATTTAATTTTTCTTGTCTTTAATATGTGTCTCATTCTATCCTCTTTCGCTAAGCATTCTTTCCTGCGACTATTTATGGAGGATATTAATTTTCTACCCGGAATTCTTAATCTTAAAACTGCAGTATAAAAGAAAAAAAAATCATATTCTAGAACTTTCGTCAGTGAAAAAAATAATATTTTAAGAATTATTTTCTTGTTAATGAACAGTAGATAGGTTTTCCCAAGATGCAATAAACAAGAATCAACATAGAGAACAAGCATGATCTATTCTTGGAGTTAAAGGAAGTTCTTAAGGTTGATCTCACAACTACCAACATCAAACAACCTTTTCGGCGCCCCTTGTATTGTTTGCAGAGAGTTTTCCAAATTTCTTTTCCTTTTCTAACAAATATTTATACATAGAATCATATTTCATCGAAATATACATGCATTCGTAAAAAATATGAGGTAAACATTTGAGAAGTTAATATTTATTACAATATACACGTGTTTACCTCTTCAATATAACGTCATTGGTTACCACGGTTTTCAACCCATACACGTCGTAAGGAACCGACCATTTAACTTGAAGGGGGGGAGGTTATGGTTTTTTGTTTCGTTCAGAAATTTGTTTTCGGACAACACAAGAGTTAGAATATTTTTCCCCCCCAGAATTTAACATTAGGTTATATGACAAAAACTCTGAATCAGATTATTTTTTTTTTCCTCCACCAAAATCAGAATATTTTTTTCAGCAACATTGGGAATCAGAATATTTTTTTAGAAAAAAAAACAAGTTAAATGGTCGTTCCCTAAAACCTTTCAATGTTAAACTGACGTTTCATATGACTATCTCGGCGGATGTCTTTGTCTAAAGAGTAATGGTCTTTAACTAATAGATTTTACTTTCTTAGCTAGTATTCTGTTGACTACGAACATTCAGTGACCCTGCTATTGTACTGTCCATGCTTATGTTGTCATTCCGCTTTGGGATAGTATGTGATCTTTTTGAGTGCAGGGACATTTTATTATCGATATCTGATTAGATGTCTACATCTATAACAGGTAGATTCATTCATACTCTGTCTGCTTTTGGATAAGTAAAAACCGAATAAATACACTAAATGTTATTAAAGTAATAATTTTTTGATTAGAAAACGGAAAATTTGAGTTTTCTCGAAAACAATACATTTTTTTAAAACACAGTAAACGAGAGTTTTGTTCAGAATTTTGCTACCATTTTTAAAATATGCATTTCATCTAACAATAACCTTTCATTATTGCTGCACTCATCTGAAATTTGACATTTTCCCCGATTTTTACCGCCAAAATAGAGGTGGGAGTAAACTAACTAGAGGTAGCAGCCAGGTAAATCTTACCTTGATAGAGACAGAGACACGTGTACAGGCATATTTTGACACTCCATTTTTAAACTTTAAAATCTTTCTAAAAGTTCACATAAAATTTCTTCATAAACCTATTTTTTGACATCTTAACATATATATAAACATCGCAAGAATGGGTAAAACAAAGGACTTGTCAAAAGATTGTAAAAACATTGTGTTAAATCTATTCAAGTTTTTTCAGCTTGAGAAGGCCAGGGGAAGACCATTTTATTCCCCAGATAATTTGATTAAAAGAACATGCAAGGCTGCTGGCATATCTTACAGTTCTGTGTATAGAGTTGTAAACGGTAAAAGTCCTCCTGAATCCAACAGACCGAAAGAAAGAAAGAAAACTCTTGATGATTTTGACCGTTGCGTTATTAAACGGACCGTTCATAGCATGTACAACAGGAAAATTGCCCCAACAGTCTCAAAAATTAAGAAAGAAATTGAAGATACAATTAAAATCTCGAAATCAACGCTTACTTTAACTTTATTAGATCTTGGTTATAAGTACAAAAAATCCGGCGATAATAGGAGGCTTTTATATGATCAGAGGTCAGTAATAAATGATCGGTGTAATTACCTCCGAAAAATCAGGAAGTTTCGAGAGGATGGGTATGAAATTGTATATTTGGATGAGACCTGGGTTAATCAGAATCATGCCACTGACTACATGTGGTTACCAGTTGATGGTTCTGATGCCCCAAAGATCCCTTCAGGAAAAGGTAAAAGGTTGATAGTTTTGCACGCTGGTAATCGTGAGGAGGGTTTGATTGATAGGTGTGATTTGGTTTTTCTTGCCAAAGCTAAAGATGGGGATTATCACCAAGAAATGAACGGGCCCATCTTTCTAAACTGGTTCGAAAATCAGCTTATGCCAGCATTAAAAAGCCCAAGTGTTATCGTTTTAGATAATGCCAGTTATCACAACATCAAGACTGAAGAAACTGTTGTGCCAAACTTTAATCAGAGAAAAGCTGTCTTACAAGATTATCTTTCAAAACACAACATTCCTTTTCAGCCCCTTGAAACTAAAAAACAACTTTATGAAAAAATCAAATTTAAGAAACTCCTTTCCGTTTTTAAAACTGATAAAATTGCCAACCTACACGGTCACGAAGTTCTAAGAACCCCTGTTCGCCATTGCGAATTGAACCCCATAGAACTTATTTGGGCACAGGTTAAAGGGTTTGTTGCAGAAAACAATACAACTTTTCGTTTGAAGGATGTGAAAGAACTTGTTTATGGGGGGTTTGGCAGAATTACAAAGGAAGTTTGGGCGAAGGCAGAAGACCATGTATTAAAAATAGAAAAGGAGTATGGGAAAGAGAATTGCATTGATAGGAGTGAGATTCCCCCAATAATAATTGATTTTGATGACGACGAGTCCAGCGACGAGGAAAGCTGAATCCAGTCCAACATGATTACATATTGAACGGGTATACCGGTTGTAAATGACAGATTGTACATAACGTTTTTACCTATAAAATTTTATTCATATCCAATAATTGTGTACTCTATGTCTAACTTCAGTGAATTTATTAGCAGAAAAGACCGTTCTTTTTCGAATTATTTCAGAAAGATTGAAATAGCTTGGTCAAATTAAAAATCAGTAATTATGGAAATTTATGATTTCAAGTTTTTTTCAAAATTTTCGAGGTAAATCTCAGGTAAGCATGTGTATAAATGTCACGTAGTCAAATGCATTAACCATGAAGGGAACAATAGCCTTCTCCGGCACTTCGACGAGAGACAATAGACCAGCTGCGGGACCACAGTCGTTCCTATTGTTATATGGGATTACGTCCACGGTGAGTTGGCTGTCACATTTAACGAGCAAACTTGGCCTATTTTGAAGAACTTAGCCTGAAATAAAGACCAAAATAACGCCAAAAATTGGTAATTTTTCAGATGAGCAGGGCCTTCAGAATAATTTCAACCGTAAATATTTATACAATTCCAAAATGGTAGTAATATTCCTGACAAAACTCTCGTTGGATGCGTTAAAAAAAAATCTACGCTTTACGAAATATTTAGGTCATACTTTCATTATATGCATATTTTGCCAACATAATAACTTTTTTATTTACTAAAATGAAAAACAAATAATACGACAATCGTGACAAATGGTTCCCATGTGATTTGAAGATGTAGAATATGATTTAAAACCTGGTAAAGGTGTTCCTTGGTTCTCAATGATGTACATTTACACCATTTCTTGTTTGGTTTAGAGTTAACAGCTTATGCAGGAGAATCATGATATAGTGATCACAAGAATAATTTGTTGGATGATATTTCCGAACACAAATTTCAAATAATTAATTGTTTTCTTAGGGAAAACTACTCCTGCAATAATGGTCATGCAATGGTTGATTTTGTACTTAAAGAGAAAGAACATTTAGAAACTGTATAATGCATTGAACTTTTATAAATATAATTTACCATATAGTTATTGTAAAAGAAATTGATATTGCAATATTGCAGGTCGTCAGCGAAAACGAAAGATAAAAGGTAACAAAGAAAAACCTTAGCTAACCCACGTTTGATGTTGTTTTACTTACAACTTGCAGTGATTTTTTGCTTAACATTATTTAATTTCAAATTTTTCGTTATTGCATGTAATAGAATGCCCACTTTTCAGCTCTTCTAGTTTGAAATGTGAACTGTGTAAGCTTTGAGAGATTTTTTTTTAACAGCTTATGCATTGTTTTTGCTTGTCAAGGAAATCATCCAGTTTTGATTCGACTCATTGTATCTTGCGTAGAAGAACTTTTCCCATTCATTTATTTCTATACATGCCAAATTTATAGTTTTACGGAACCAACCGATGATGGTTCTCATTTCATTCTTTTAATGATTAGAAATAATCAGATAAAATACAGATACCAACAAACAATTTGGTACCGAATGTTGAAGTATCCCTTTCTGGAATCAGGGATAGAATATGAAAACTTAATGAAAACGTATTCAAAACTGGACAAATTTGTTTAAGTAAGGTGGGCATTTGTTTTCTATTTTGAGTGAACTCGGGGTTTAACATGTTGATATTCGGAACACTTATTTCAGGAAAGTTTGACGATACATGGAGCGAGGCGTCGCTAAGCAATAATTTATTCCCTAATAATAAAACAACAGCAAATCGATGGTCAATAATAGAGTTTTAGACTGAAATAGTCTAAGACATATCCGCAGTAAATATCTCATATTATCTTCATTATTAAATATTTATTACGGGAATAGCTACACAAGATGCTATTTTGGACTAAATCACAAATAACATTATCACGGGTAACCATGGTTTCACGACTGATTATGTGAAATATAACTGGTGCTTCCTGATTTCCACTAGCTTGGAGGTTCGTCCATGCTTCTAGATATTCATGAAGATAATTAACTACTCGTGTGTTTGTATGGGAGCTGACAGTAATTTGTCTTAGTTCTGATACAAAACAGAGCAAATGATATCATAAAAACGATTGTTATAGAAAAATAAAATAGCAACCATTTCCGACATCGAAAACTTATTTTCTGAAATCAAAAAATTAGTACAAACATTTCAATTTTTATTTAATTTCTGTAATAAAAAAAAATAATTTTCTTCCTCATAAAATATGGAATAAATAGTAAAACGACGCCTCGTACAGTAAGTACTAATAAAAGCCACTCATGACCAGTTAGCTGTCTTACAACATATTGAGCTTAGCATTTGTCAAATTCATGTAAGAATATGTTTAAGTAAATAAATTAACTATATATGGAACATAAGAAATCTCAAGTATACAACATCTGATATTTAGGTAAATATAGATTTCATTTAAATTAGAAATGGTTTTAACAAAAATTGAAATTTAAACATAATTCACAATATGTTATAGGAGACAATTTTAGATTGAGATGAAAGTCAATATAAAACACATAGTTCTCAAAATATAAGTTATTATATATGCATACAAATCATAAGCACTTACAAAGATAATCTAATAATTAATATTTATCAATAATGGACTTCTTACGAGGTCAATATGTTATATATGAACCTGTAAAAGTGTTAGGATTATATTGACCGAAGACGAAGTCTGAGGTCAATATAATCCTAACAGATCCATATATAACATTTTGACAGAGTAAAAAGTCCTTAATTTTTATATTACATATGTAATGTATTACTCGTGTCATTGAAAATAAAATATTAACACATCATTATTTTATTGTTTAAGAACACAATAAAACTAGAAAATTGTTTACTACAGGTGGAGTGTAAACGCAGTCCGGAACGGACAATATCCGGATCTAAATTTAGTAACATAGCGTCAATATACTTAAAAATAGAAACATAGCGTCAACATTTTTTTTTAAAATAGAAACAAAACGTCTGGTTTCTTCACAGTGGAAACAAATACATTAAATATTCTGTATATCACGTGACTGATTTAGTCAATGAAATTGTACGAAAACCACACCATATGTAATATTTTATAATGTACACCCAATGTCTGGGGTAATGGTTGGAATGATATCTGAATAAGATGCGCTGTGTCAACGTTTTTTTTTTATATTGTTGATGTGCTCATGACCTTGCATGTTACGTGATATGAATACCATGAAACCGTTGGCAACCTTAGGTCAAATTACAAATGAAATGTGCAAAACATATTTTAGAGTAGTTACTGACAAACAAGCAAACTTTATCAAAGTTGTATCGAATACACATCGACATTGGTGGAAATAAAATTCGAAACATTAATGGTGGTGTGCAACTGATTGAATAGGTAGATGAAAAATCCCACTACCATACGATCGGGGACACGACCGTCTCCATATTTTTCATTTTTCTTTTTTAAATAACATTATTGCATAGGGGTTATGTGTTCGTTTTACATGTATTACTTACGCCGTGTTAATCTTATAAGATTCACAACCATTCCACCTGTATCACCGTATTACATACGCCGTGTTAATCTTATATTATTCACAACCACCTATATCACCAAAACGTGCAACTACCTTTCATCTCAAACCATTGAACATTAAAAAGACCGCTACATTAAACAATACAAATGGAATCAAGATCCTGGCTTGGGACAAGCACACAACATTTTCCGGTTTTAAACCGGTTAAGGAAATCCCAACCCTTCCCCTATTCCTAATTGGATATCCAGCGGGAATATAGATATAAACAAACCTGCACATACGCGCTTCCACTCAAAAAGACCACAAAGGAATGACAACATATGCACGAACAATGCAAAAGCACGGTCAGTGAATGTCCTTAGTTAACTGGCTACTAGCTAAGATTGTAGAATATGTTGGTTAAAGACCATTACTCTTAGGACACAATAATTATACCTGACACTTCTAACAGATTTATTATTAATTAGTCATAAACATCTAAAGAAATGAACGGTCTTCGCGGAAGACCAGAATAAATAGATCATCAATTTGTTGGAATTATATATTGATTAAAAAATAGAAAAGTGATATCGAATGAATACCAGTACTTTTTATGATAGTCAGACCTACTAGTTCTCTAAACAGATTGTCTATATTTTTAGCAAAGGCAACATTCCTCAAAGAGTCAACTATAGTTGCTATAACTTTGAGAATAAGATTTTTCAGTGATTTAATTTTGAATTTCCGGTGAACGATTATTGTAAAACGAAATATTTTGCCATAGTTTGCAAACTGTGAGATATCGAAATTTCGATGATTATCGGACTATTTTATCGAACATAAACCTAGCACTATCCTCAGATTAATTACCTATTTCATTTCTCAGAACATAAACCTAGCACTATCCTCATATTAATTACCTATTTCATTTCTCAGAACATAAACCTAGCATTATCCTCTGATTAATTACCTATTTCATTTCTCAGAACATAAACCTAGCACTATCCTCAGATTAATTACTTATTTCATTTCTCAGAACATAAACCTAGCACCATCCTTCTTATATTAACTCCCTACATAATTCCTCACGCATTCTATGTGCTTCTGATTCTCTCTCGGCTATCAAAGATGACATTTGGAAAAGAGGGGAGGGGTTATTAATGAAATTTAAGTCTATAGTTGGATTCAGTTAAAGGTATACAAGCCGTTATTTTAATCAAATAAAATGTTTCCCAATATAAGACCTAAATTTTGATTTAAAAAACAATAAAGATATATTGCAGTTGAAATTCTTCATAATATCATACGTAAATAGCCTAGAACGAAGGAAATACGTCGCTGTTTGATTTTCTTCCATTCAGGAAAGAATTCAATGTTGACCCGCCCAATATTCATACGACATGACAGTAAACTCATTCGGAAAAGCGTTTGCGTATGTGCGAAATTGTTTGTTCATGAAGAAAATATCAGATGTGCAAAAATCGAATCGTGGAAGAACAAAAACATTGACGGATACTACACGAATACGACACATAAAGTAATTATTTTAATTCTAATGAATTTACATGCAACATGCTTACCTCATCATCCATCCTCAGTTATTTATAGCAGTTATCACACGCTGCTCGGCAAACTTCGGAACTGCAGCCGATTCATAATTAATCATGTGTTAATGGCGATTCCACCAACAGACGATGCTAAACATTCGAATTCTTTTCACTAATTACGACATTATAACATATTTTTTAAATCTGACTTTTTGTTCAGAACATTTTATTAGTATGAAACATCGAATATTGGCAACTTTTAATATAAACAAAAAATTCAATTATGACAGCCTGTATACCTTTAAGATGACTCAGTTATACTAGGATATATAAATAGAGATTTCCATATCAGCCCAGGTATCATCTCGAGACCCCCATAACAGCCCGAGACGCAGTCGAGGGCTTATACGGGTCGAGGGATGATAGCTGGGATGATATGGAAAAGGTCATGTATTAATCTTTTTATCATATACTTCCGACAAATTGTTCTGTGAAACAAATAAACAAAATGAAATACATGTGATTAAATGAATTTATATGGACGTTTACGTGGGTATTCAACAGATACATTTTCAGAACATTATTCTCAAACCCCCATAAATATTAATGGCAACATTTCATATGAAGTCATTTTGAAACATAGAAAATATAGATGTGATTTTTTAGTGTCGTTTTTATTTATCGTGAATTATGACGAGGGAATTGCCCGTGAATTGTTTTCATTCAAAATCATTTTACGTTCTCCGTGATATAATCATCTATCATCTAACGTTTATGTGATTTTTATTTAATATGGTCTTCTTGACTACAATTGTTTCCCTCTCAACTCGATTTGTTAATAAGCTCGCGAAGCGAGCTATTTATGACTGAAGCATGGTAAAATTAAATCAATAAAGGAATAATGACGAATACCATTTACTTTGACTAAAACAGAAATCCTTATCATCCATACACTATGCCTATGAAAAAGCTTCAACACATCCGGGTTACCGCTTTTCGAGAACCCTTGAGAACTTACGAAAGAGACACCAAAGGTATCGAAAAGCAGAGCATCCGGTCCAATCATAACTACTTGGCCATTCTCGCTACGCCTAGTGTAGCGGAAATTTCCGAGTAGTCACGATTGATACCGGTTTCGCGAGCTTTTCAGACGGTGCCAGTTTCATATTATGGGACGAAGTCCCTACTATGGTAGACATAGCAATATTTTGATTCCAGATCCATAGCACTAATGGATCAAATTCCTTTCACCAGAAATGACGCACCGGAAACCAATACAGGGTAACGTACTGGTGGAATCGTCTCCGTAAGGATGCGCAGTAATCTGGAATTACTTCCGGTTATGAATGTTAAAAAATTACTCAAAATCGCAGTGTGTTCTAGCCCATTAAAAATATACCATGGGACTGACAATATCATTAAGCAGAGTTTCAATTCTTCCTCCTCCTGCCCGAAATAATATTTTCTATGAAATTGAGACGTCGAGTACCGGATTATACAACACCGGACTGGGTGCACAGTGTACTGGTCGGGGAGTAGTTCTCGCCAAGAAGCAATTCTCGGCAACTGTCTCATTTAGCGCGAGCGCTCGCGAATTTTCGTCTGATTTTTTCACCATCATTAAAGGACGCTGTACCAATCCTTCGTATTAATTTTTATCGAATTTCATTGTGAAATATCGTTAAAATCGAGTAAAAACCCTACTGCACCCCACATTCTGTCATAACATCAACAGGGGGTCACGTGTGTTGGTACTCTTAAAATAGAAAAACACATGGAATGATCATCGGAGAATCTAGTGACACCATATTTCCAATTTATCTCTACAAATCTTTAAGATCTTTCTAAAAAGTGTCACACTTTACCTTATTACTCAGCCCTACAATCCAAAATACTCACGGTTGCAGAATGTCGGTAAAAAGCTCTACAGAGCTTATGTTATATGTTTGTAAAAACTCCGACTTTAAATAAAACTTTTATACTTTATACTTTAATAAAAATAGATTCCATGTGAATGCAAATGGCCACCTGCGCTTGCACTGTTTACGTCATCAATTACCTTGACCGCTAATTTATACATGGATGACACCATGGATCACATTGGGCATAAAACATGGACAAAATATTAAAATCAATTCTAAAAAAACTGGAATTATTACTTTTCATCAATAAAATGAAAATTATCAGGTAAACCACTGTTCAAAAGGATGTATTTTACGGAATGGGGGAGCGGCGTGGGGATGGCATGACAGCCTTTAAAACCACAGGCACTCGAATTCCGGACCCCCCTTTTTCCTCATTTGGTCCCACCCGCGATTATGGTATGGATCTTTGTCTGGAAGTATATCTTTGAACCATTTATCCATATTTTACAACATTTCGTGTTACAACTCTCTCGTTCTACTAACTTTTGTTTCTAGGTCCAGCTGCCGTATTACTTATATATACATAAAGGTATGAAACAATCTTCAAAATACAAAGAGGGAATCCTCGCTTCGACTCGATATTTTACAATAACGCGCCAGTTTTAAAAAGGATCTTCGCTTGTCTTCGTCTCAAAAATGATTTCCCTTCATTCCTATCTAGTTTATACGTACGAACAACAAATATTTATTGACGAAATTCAAGTTTATTCTCGACTACACATCAAACTTTCCTCCACTCGTGCCCATTCAGGAGGTCAGCCGAACATATTTTGTTTCGCGCTATTTCATTGGTCGGAAAGATTTTCGGAACTTTTTTAGCTTGTTCTTCGCTATGCACGGCCAATCCATTTCGTATCGAGAGGCCTATTAAGCGGGAGTTTTAAATAAGAATAAAAGTTTCAACAAAAATACTGTTATTTTGGCAAAATTTTCAAAGAACAAGCACGAGAAGTACACGGCAGATTAAATCTAGGACTCTGTTGATGACCATTTTTTTTCTTCTTTTTTTTTTGGGAAAAGGGTGGGTGGGGAGAATAGATGATGTTGTTAAGTATAGATTGGTTTGTTGTTGAAGATTCAAGCAGAAAAGCGAGGCTGGTTGTTTCCTTGTATGTTGTTGGATTTTGTTTTATGTACAATATACATGATGTACATTTACCCATATCCATTCTTTTTTTTTCAGGTAAATAACATAATTAGAACTTTTCATGGGTATCGCAACAAAGTTTGATCTTTAATTCTTTCTGTAGCTTAAAGAAATATTATAAAAATTCTGGTTTGAACAATATACACCTAATATTGTGGATGTAAAAAAAAAAGGGGGGGGGGGGAAGTAATTACTCACAAAAATGTTCTTTGTACCTAGACACGTATTATTTTTGGGTCTAATGTACTCTTTTTTTTTTGGGGAGGGGGGGGGGGACCAAATTTGTGTTGTATTTTTTTATTGGTTTATTGAAACATGAAGTACTAAAAATGCACACCTTCATGTTTTACTTATTTTAACTGTTTAAATCAAAACTGGGTATCAGAAATTGCATTAAGAGGGTTTTTTTTCTTGTTTTTTTTATATTTTTTTGGGGGGGGGGTCATTAATTATTTGTGATGAGCCTAAAAATGTTGACCCCCCCCCCCCCCCCCCCCCATGTAAATTAAAGAATATTTTGTTCTTTCCTATGTTTTTTGCAAAGGCCATTTCAGTTGGAATTTTACACGTATCTCCCTAAACAGAAAAGAAATACAAAGAGTAGTTCTAATCCCTGTAATGCAAAAATTTTTTTTGAGGCATATTTGCATATACCTGTTTCTAAGGCAGAAGAGGGGAATTGAAAGCTACAATTTACAAGGGGTTTACTTATGTACACTGTCTTTTTGTTGTTGCTGGGATAGGGGTTGAGGAGCGTTAACTCATTTTTATTTTTTGACAAGCATAGAAAGGAGATTTGTTTGCTTTATGATAGCTAGTGTCCCTTTCTCTCTGATCTTTTCAGTGATCAAATGGTCATCCGTCAAAATTTATGTTTGAAGTGCATTTTTCCATTTCAGACAATATTCTTACCATGTCACTAGGTTCGTCATTTTTTTTCTGGTGCCTATATAACACATTGGCTGAAAAGGTTTACTTTCCACTTTTATTCTTATTTAAAACTCCCGCTTAATAGGCCTCTCGATACGAAATGGATTGGCCGTGCATAGCGAAGAACAAGCTAAAAAAGTTCCGAAAATCTTTCCGACCAATGAAATAGCGCGAAACAAAATATGTTTGGCTGACCTCCTGAATGGGCACGAGTGGAGGAAAGTTGGATGTGTCGTCGAGAATAAACTTGAATTTCGTCAATAAATATTTGTTGTTCGTACGTATAAACTAGATAGGAATGAAGGGAAATCATTTTTGAGACGAAGACAAGCGAAGATCCTTTTTAAAACTGGCGCGTTATTGTAAAATATCGAGTCGAAGCGAGGATTCCCTCTTTGTATTTTGAAGATTGTTTCATACCTTTATGTATATATAAGTAATACGGCAGCTGGACCTAGAAACAAAAGTTAGTAGAACGAGAGAGTTGTAAACGAAATGTTGTAAAATATGGATAAATGGTTCAAAGATATACTTCCAGACAAAGATCCATACCATAATCGCGGGAGGGACCAAATGAGGAAAAAGGGGGTCCGGAATTCGAGTGCCTGTGTTTAAAACAGCAATGAATAATTATCAGAGTTTTCTACAAACTAACACAAAAACCGGTAAACTTTTTAAGAAAGGGTTTTAATTTTCTAAAATGTCGTTTTTCTTTCCTTTTGATGCTTTAGCTTCACAAAAAACAATATTTCTGAAAGTTGGCGAGAATTGCTTCTGTTGCGGCCATTTTCTGTTAAAAAACGCAACATCGTAATAATGGATCCCCGATCAGCGTGCCGTCTCCTTTATGAAAATTCATTTGGTAGGTAAATCGTTATGGTTCATGCAAAATAATAATGGGGTGAAACAAAGGTTTCTCGACTGTTTCTTAAAAATATTAGATAAAAAACGTAAAAAATGACGAGAACTACCCCCCGACCAGTACAGGAGGGGGCAGGTCCTCGTTTTGGCGAAAAACCTTTAAAAACGACGAAAAATTTGGGTTTGGTTCCCCCTATTTGCCCCCTCTTTTGAGAAGGTATGGATTCGCCCCCGGTCTACTTTGAAGAAAAATTATAGCTCCATATATCTGAGTTAATATTGTTTAAATTTGTTTATTGAACTTCGTACCAAGTTAGGTAACACCTATTATCATATTATTACAAACATCCTTACTGTCACACTGGTCACTTCCACAGATTCTTGTTAACACGATTAGTAGGGAAGTAACAAGAATAAAAACGTACTTTTAACAATTTACGTTGGGTTTCATATTCTTCAAGAAGTGTGATCATCATAATTTACTTCCGTGAAATGTGATTAAATACAGATTAATATATGGGCATTTCCATATTGGCCTGGTTATCATCCCGAGGCCCCCATATTGGCCCAAGACGGAGTCGAGGTCCAATATGGGTCGAGGGATGATAACCAGGCCAATATGGAAATGCCCATGTATTAAACTATTTATTACATACTTCCAACATCTAGAAAAGAGACACCCATATTGGCCTTAGACGAAGTCGAGGCCCATATTGGCCCGGGCAATATGGGCCTCGATATGGAAATGATCTTATAGTAATCCAATAACCGGTTATTTTCCCGGGGTGTGAAAATATGGACAGTTTACTTCCGGTCATATTGGTCATACAAAAATGACTTTATTTGAACTAAGTATGTAATAACAAAAAGTATTTTTCGTGAACCGTGATGAGACCCATATCTCTCACTCAACGTTGTGTGTCGGGTAATTGTTTATAAACAGACGTCACCGGAAATACCGGAAGTAACTTGCACGAGACGCACTATTATGGGTTTTTTGCACGAGACGTCTCTAATATGGGTTATCATCATGGGGGTGAAATTATGGCTAGTTTACTTCCGGTCGTTACACATATGCAAAAACTATCATAGTTATGCGAAGTATATGATAAATAGCTATACTAGCTATAATATTGTAATTGTAAAAATTACGTTATGATTATTTATTATGCTTTCTGTAAATTTCTTCTGTAATACAAGTTCATACGATATTTTGGCATATATCACAAAGAATTAAATAGCGTTGATATAATATGCGAAAATAGTACATCTACTATGCCAGTTTCACGCGGGGAAGGTCGGGTTTTCAGCTGTCTGTCAAGCTATATATAGCTAATCCACGTGCAAGGGGGCGATCCAATCTGTCAATCTATCATAGTCGTCTAAACGTTTTTTAATACTTGTTATTGTTGTTAATTAAATTTCAAACTTCAAAAATCTTTATATTTTTAAAGCCTTAAATGAAACAAAGAATATTCTCATACTTTCAAGACTATCTGATCCAATATATTTGTCACCAATATCAGGACCTCTTTTATTGTAATAGTTCTCAATATATTTTGTCTACATATAACAGTCAGCATAATAATAATAATAATGTTGTGTTAGCAATGACTATGCCATATAGTGGTCAGGGTTGAAGACATAGTGCACGACCCTGACCACTATATTGTCATATTCATTGCTAACACAACATTATTATATAAATAAAGCACATGACACACACAATCAGATTTTATTCATAGAAATGACGCCCGTTATCCTCTAATGTAAGGACCTGGTGTAGATGTAGGGGGTGTTATTTATTTACGTATTATAACTAACTGTCCGATTTCAAGTTGAAAAGTGCATTATTCGGACTTTACCCAGAGAACTGCAAAGTTGCCAATCGAACAGGCTTATGTCAAATATTTCATTATGCTTCAGTTCTTTCAACATGCAATAGAAACAATGTCGGTGTTAAAACTTCAAAGGAATTATATATATATATATATATATATATATATATATATATATGGATTGGTCAAGATATAGAACTTTAACACCAGCATGATTTGTAGAAGTGTTAGTACAATGTTAGCTCCAAGATTGTTAGCTATGTGTATCCATTGACATCTGTGTCGTTGTATAGATATTTAGCAACTTTTCAATGTTTTGAACTATTAAGTTTATGAAATATTGGGCTTGTATTCTTGTGAAAGCCATGACTTGAAAAATTTACATTAGCTTTTGTTGTTGTCATCTTTATATTTTATCGGATGGCAGAAAATATTGATATATTTCATGGTTGGTTGGATTGTCGACCACCACTGTTGCGCCTTTCTGATTATTATAAAAGTATAAATAATTGATTTTCTTTGCATTCTATTTGTTAAATTTAAAAAGAATAGCAATGCATCGAAAAGTAGAAAAACACATTGGTTTGAAATCAGTAGAAATCTTTCTTAAACTCTCTCTCTCTTTGAACTATTTCTTACAATTTTTTAAATGGAACGTGCACAATGATAGATATGTTTACGTATCAAGTCGGAGATAAAAAAAAAAAACCCTATGTTGGCATTTTATTTTATTTGAATAAATATTGAAGAAAAAATGACTGGTTACGTCAGGTCAAGGGTAAATCACTGGAACTCATTATGTAAACTCTCATACATTGCCTGCAAACCCCATAGGTTAAAATTAGGATGTATGTAGTTTGGTGGGATTTGTTTTGTGTCAGCCACATTTTAAAATGTTAATAGAATTTTACCTGTTAAATAAACACATATCTTTTCATGTTTGTTTGTTTATGGTATTGTCGATTTAATATGAAATTTATTTCTGTTTAATTTGATATGCATCATGATACCTTAACACATAAAATATAATGAATAAAGCGTAAACAAAAATAACAAGGAGAATATTCATTTTTCGCAATCGCACACTAGCTCTTATGGTGTTTATGTGGCTACAAAAAGACGAACTACATAACAATATCATGTGAGGTATCTGCCGAACGAAATCGGTTCTACAGTTACCAGATGAGGAATGGACTTAACAAGAAGGACATGCCAATGTCTTCATACACATATATGTATTGTTACTTCTAATATATGTTATTTATTATCATAACCAGTGTCGATATATAGGTACAGAGAAGTACACACTATTTACAAGACTGTAATATACAACAAGAACATGTATATTTAGCCAGTAGAACATACATCTTTGTTTTTGCACTTTGTAAGCTTCAGTGATTTCTTCAGCTTTGATTGTTTATCTAAAGATTAAGTTTAATCATATTTACTCGAGACTGGTAATATTTGTCCAAATACAAATTTCTTCTTTCTTTAAAACACTGACATTCTAATAAACAATGAAATTCGTCGCCGATATTTCTAGAGGTACAAAGATGACATTTTCTATCATTTCTTGCAATAATATTCCATCTACCGGTTTCAATTGGGAGATGGTGATCTGTTGTTCGAAATTTACATGCTGCGATGCTTTCATGGATTAAGATAATTTTCAAATTTGAATTCTTCTTTAAATATTTTTTTAATTAATAGCTTTTAGTGATTCATGTAATAATGAATTCTATGTTTGTTGAAATTGGTTTTTAAGACGACGTTTTAGTGTGATTTTGAACCATTTCTCGCTAAACGAAAGATTGTTTGTCCCATACATTTGAATAACCACATTCATCTGACATTTTATTTACATTTCTTATAAAAGGCAATACAGTTTTATTAACAATATATAATTTATATGCAATAGAAGATAATCATATTTCTTTACTAATTATTAATTTTGTCCAGTAAGCAATTATCCTCAGTTTAATGTCAATATCTAAAGGATATCTGTCAAGTTCCCCATATATCATGTAACTAGAGATACCATTGTTTAACTTTAACAGAAGTTTACAGAATTTAAGATGAATTCTTTCCATAATTTCATTATTTCCATGTCCCCAGATTTCACAAGCATAAAGAAGTATCAGTTTAGATATTTTATCTAATAGATCTAAATGGTATCTAATGGAAAGATTCTGTATCCGTCCATTTTTTTAAACATTAAACAAAACTTTTGTTGCCTTTAAGCGATTAACTTTTGTGCAACTAATGTTACCAGTTCTGGACAACAAAATTCTCAAATAGTTGAATTCTTTCACAATTTCAAGTTCATTGTTATTAATTAAACATGCATTAATGTTTCAAAGCCCTAATAGCTGATTGTAGTTTCTGATTGATTGTTAATCGACGTCAATACATAGCAACCTCTTGTATTTTATAGGTATTAGTTCAATACTTAATGATCAGCCGATGACGTCAACCCGTGGTCGTCATTACTTGATGACAGGTGAGTTTCTCAGAAAATCCATAAAATATATGCTTCGTCAAAGAAATATTAATTGTACCTTTAGTCGTCTATTCATTATCAACCTCTAACAGTAGGAATAAACAAAGACATTACATTTTGTATTACTTCTATTACCAATGAATGAAAGCAACTCATTTGTATCTTACTTCCTTATAATAGAAATGCGATATTAACAAAAACTAATGGTGTATTAAAACAAAATTAGCAAAACTAACCCAAGTCAGTTTTAATTTGCCAGAAAAATCGATCAAGTTTTAATTGCAATTATGTGGATGTAAGAAATGTGTGCCATACTCTTGTACATTCTGATAAAATATTTATGTTCAACATTACAGAATTGTCTGTTAAAGCCATTACTTTCATAATTCATTAATTTTCGACAAAACATCTTATTTTGCCATACAAACCCACCGCCATTCTTCTTCCTACGGTCTTGTCAGTAACCCACCGCCATTCTTCTTCCTACGGTCTTGTCAGTAACCCACCGCCATTCTTCTTTCTACTGTCTTGTAAGTAACCCATCGCCATTTTTCTTCCTACGGTCTTCTCAGTAACCCACCGCCATTCTTCCTACGATTTTGTCAGTAACTCACCGCCATTCTTCTTCCTACGATCTTGTCAGTAGCTCACCGCCATTCTTCTTCCTATGGTCTTGTCAGTAACCCACCGCCATTGCTTCTTCCTATGGTCTTGTCAGTAACCACCGCCATTTCTTCCTACGGTATTGTAAGTAACCCACCGCCATTCTTCCTACGATCTTGTCAGTAACCACCACCATTCTTCTTCCTACGGTCTTGTCAGTAACTCACCGCCATTTCTTCCTCCTACGGTTTTGTCAGTAATCCACCGCCATTCTTTCTACGGTCTTGTCAGTAACCCATCGCCATTCTTCCTACGGTCTTGTCAGTAACCCACCGCCATTCTTCCTACGGTCTTGTCAGTAACCCAACTCCATTCTTCTTCCTACGGTCTTGTCAGTAACTCACCGCCATTCTTCTTCCTACGGTCTTGTCACAAGTTGTCAGTAACCCACCGCCATTCTTCCTACGGTCTTGTCAGTAACCCACCGCCATTCTTCTTCCTACGGTCTTGTCAGTAACCCATCGCCATTCTTCTTCCTACGGTCTTGTCAGTAACCCACTGCCATTCTTCCTACGGTTATGTCAGTAACCCACCGCCATTCTTCTTTCTACGGTCTTGTCAGTAGCCCACCGCCATTCTTCTTCCTACGATCTTGTCAGTAACCCACCGCCATTCTTCTTCCTACGGTCTTGTCAGTAACCCACCGTAATTCTTCTTCCTACGGTCTTGTCAGTAACCCATCACCATTCTTCTTCCTACGGTCTTGTCAGTAACCCACTGCCATTCTTCCTACGGTCTTGTCAGTAACCCACCGCCATTCTTCCTACGGTTTTGTCAGTAACCCACCGCCATTCTTCTTCCTACGGTCTTGTCAGTAACCCATCGCCATTCTTCTTCCTACGGTCTTGTCAGTAACCCACCGCCATTCTTCCTACGGTTTTGTCAGTAAACCACCGCCATTCTTCTTCCTACGGTCTTGTCAGTAACCCACCACCATTCTTCTTCCTACGGCCTTGTCAGTAACCCACCGCTATTCTTCCTACGGTTTTGTCAGTAGCCCACCGCCATTCTTCTTCCTACGGTCTTGTCAGTAACCCACTGCCATTCTTCCTACGGTTTTGTCAGTAACCCACCGCCATTCTTCTTCCTACGGTCTTGTCAGTAGTCCACCGCCATTCTTCTTCCTACGGTCTTGTCAGTAACCCACCGTCATTCTTCTTCCTACGGTCTTGTCAGTAACCCACCACCATTCTTCTTCCTACGGTCTTGTCAGTAACCCACTGCCATTCTTCCTACGGTCTTGTCGGTAACCCACCGCCATTCTTCCTACGGTTTTGTCAGTAACCCACAGCCATTCTTCTTCCTACGGTCTTGTCAGTAACCCATCGCCATTCTTCTTCCTACGGTCTTGTCAGTAACCCACCGCCATTCTTCCTACGGTTTTGCCAGTAACCCACCGCCATTCTTCTTCCTACGGTCTTGTCAGTAACCCACCGCCATTCTTCCTACGGTTTTGCCAGTAACCCACCGCCATTCTTCTTCCTACGGTCTTGTCAGTAACCCACCACCATTCTTCTTCCTACGGTCTTGTCAGTAACCCACCGCCATTCTTCCTACAGTCGTGTCAGTAACCCACCGCCATTCTTCCTACGGTTTTGTCAGTAACCCACCGCCATTCTTCTTTCTACGGTCTTGTCAGTAGCCCACCGCCATTCTTCTTCCTACGGTCTTGTCAGTAACCCACCGCCATTCTTCCTACGGTCTTGTCAATAACCCACCGCCATTATTCCTACGGTTTTGTCAGTATCCCACCGCCAATCGTCTTCCTACGGTCTTGTCAGAAACCCCCCGCCATTCTTCCTACGGTCTTGTCAGTAACCGACCGCCATTCTTCTTCCTACGGTCTTGTCAGTATCCCACCGCCATTCTTCTTCCTACGGTCTCGTCGGTAACCCACCGCCATTCTTCTTACGGTCTTGTCAGTAACCCGCCGCCATTCTTCCTACGGTCTTGTCGGTATCCCACCGCCATTCCTCTTCCTACGGTCTTGTCAGTAACCCACCGCCATTCTTCCTACGGTCTTGTCAGTAACCCACCGCCAATCATTTTTCCTCTAGACGTAATGCACACACTTTTTCACCATTAGTTTGCTATATTCCTGTACACTGTACACTTCCTACGGTCTTGTCAGTAACCCACCGCCATTCTTCCTACGGTTTTGCCAGTAACCCACCGCCATTCTTCTTCCTACGGTCTTGTCAGTAACCCACCGCCATTCTTCCTACGGTTTTGCCAGTAACCCACCGCCATTCTTCTTCCTACGGTCTTGTCAGTAACCCACCACCATTCTTCTTCCTACGGTCTTGTCAGTAACCCACCGCCATTCTTCCTACAGTCGTGTCAGTAACCCACCGCCATTCTTCCTACGGTTTTGTCAGTAACCCACCGCCATTCTTCTTTCTACGGTCTTGTCAGTAGCCCACCGCCATTCTTCTTCCTACGGTCTTGTCAGTAACCCACCGCCATTCTTCCTACGGTCTTGTCAATAACCCACCGCCATTATTCCTACGGTTTTGTCAGTATCCCACCGCCAATCGTCTTCCTACGGTCTTGTCAGAAACCCCCCGCCATTCTTCCTACGGTCTTGTCAGTAACCGACCGCCATTCTTCTTCCTACGGTCTTGTCAGTATCCCACCGCCATTCTTCTTCCTACGGTCTCGTCGGTAACCCACCGCCATTCTTCTTACGGTCTTGTCAGTAACCCGCCGCCATTCTTCCTACGGTCTTGTCGGTATCCCACCGCCATTCCTCTTCCTACGGTCTTGTCAGTAACCCACCGCCATTCTTCCTACGGTCTTGTCAGTAACCCACCGCCAATCATTTTTCCTCTAGACGTAATGCACACACTTTTTCACCATTAGTTTGCTATATTCCTGTACACTGTACACTTGTATCTAAAGAAACAACTCCTTTTTTTATTTTCTGCATATACAATTTTAATCCTTCACATGGTTAGAATTGTTTTTGCTTCAAATGACATTTGAATGAGAAGAAAATGCTTTCGATTTTATCAGTTATTATTTATTTCATTCAGCAATAAAATAAATCCCTACAGTATATATTATATTTTTAATGTGCAATTTGTAAAATTGTCAGTTTATTTAATATATGTATGTATGCATAATAATATTCAATTCCACATATACATTTAGATGGGCCGTCATGGTCATGATCGTATGGTTGTTAGATTTACAACTACCTGTGCAATCAGTGAGTTCGAACCCCGTTCATCGTGAGGTGTACTCGATACAACATTATGTGATAAAGTTTGTCAGTGACTTGCTACTGTAGGTCAGTGGTTTTTTCCAGATACTCCACAAAGAAAACTGACCACCACGATATAACTGAAAGATTGTTTAGAAATATATATTTAGAATCGAGTGAAACGTGTTGAAGTGTGGTCAGTATGTAGTTACGAGTGTTAAAGCCACTTTCTCATGGCGGTCAGTGTCATTGGATTTTTAGAGAAAATCGACGTTACCGGAGAAAACCACCACAATTCACTGACAATCACATAATGTTGTATCAAATACACCTTGACATGAGCGGAAATCGAACTCGCGAGTACAAATAGGGTAAGAGCAATCCCATCAACACAACAATAAAAAGACGTGTGCTTTTAATGTATCATGGAAAAATAAATACCTGATATTAAAAAATTATTTGACGATATCAATAATATATTTTAAGAAATTGTTGCTCCAGAGATATACCCCCAGTAAATATCACACATTCTCGTCATTATTAAGTATGGACAGATAGCAGCGCAACATGACATGTCTTCTTTTTTTTAAGTGAAAACCAGAAATAAACAGCAGGGTGCCTCATAGAGGTTACCATATTTGTATCATCTCACACAAACATAACATTCGATACTGCATTCTAGCCAAGAAAGGAGGGAATTCGAAGTTATCTAGTCCTTATATACATTAACTCGGTTGTCTCGGATATTTACGAGAACACCAAGCAGTTCCTATAATTCTAAATCAAAGTAAAACTGTTTGTCCAAGTATTAATATTTTTATAAAGCGATGTTTTATGAACCACTCCAATGTAAACCCGGAAATTAAATTTGTGTTTTCATATCTCCCAATATCGTCGTTTTTTAGATATAAATTTACATGATTTCTGAATCGAACAGTTTGAATCCCGAAGATATCATTTGGTTAATTAAAATGTAATGTCTTTCATACCAGCGCTACGGTACAAAACACAATTGTGTGTGTTTTGTAATTAAATAACGTATAAGGTCTGGACACAAAATAGAACACGGTGATTAATCATTTAATTAAATGACATTTGCCTACTTTAGCTGAGAATATTATGTTATAAGCAATAGAGAAATCTGAAAGGACGTTACATTTCTAACCAGCCATGTTTACAGTTTTCTGGTAACAAATGAATTTTGTCCTACACGAATCAAATAGAAAATAAAAACATGCAACATTATTTTTTTTTACTTTCTTAAAACACAAATATAGCGTACAACGGATATTGTTAATAATCACATTAAATCCATCGTATTTACTTCCTCCATCCAGTATGGATATTCTAGATAGAGGAATGCTGCTGACGAGCTAACTCATTACACAAGAGTTGCTGCTGACGAGCTAACTCATTACACAAGGGTTGCTGCTGACGAGCTAACTCATTACACAAGGGTTGCTGCTGACGAGCTACCTCCTTGCACATGGGTTACTGTTGACGAGCCAATTCCTTACAAATGGATTGCTGCTGACGAGCTAACTCCTTACACAAGGGTTGCTGCTGACGAGCCAACTCCTTACACAGTGGTTCCTGCTGACGAGTAAACTCCTTACACAGGAGTTGCTGCTCATGGGTAAACTCCTTACACAGGGGTTGCTGCTGATGAGCTAACTCCTTACACAGGGGTTGCTGCTGACGGGTAAACTCCTTATACAAGGGTTGCTGCTGATGAGCTAACTCCTTACACAGGGGTTGCTGCTGACGAGCTAACTCCTTACACACAAGTTGCTGCTGACGAGTAAACTCCTTACACAGGGGTTACTGCTGACGAGTTAACTCCTTGCAAAGGGGCTGCTGCTGACGAGCTAACTCCATGCACAGGGGTTGCTGCTGACGAACTAACTCATTACATAGGGAGTACTGCTAACGTGCTAACTCCTTACATAGGGGATACTGCAAATAAGCTAACTCCATGCACAGGGGTTGCTGCTGACGACCTAACTCATTACACAGGGGTTGCGGCTGACGAGTTAACTCCTTACACAGGGGTTGCTGCTGACGAGTTAACTCCTTACACAGGGGTTGCTACTGACGAGCTAACTCCATGCACAGCGGTTGCTGCTGACGAGCTAACTCATTACATAGGGAGAACTGCTGACGAGCTAACTCCTTACATAGAGGGTACTGCTGACGAGCTAACTCCTTGCACAGGGGTTGCTGCTGACGAGCTAACTCCTTACATATGGGGTACTGCTAATAAGCTAACTCCTTGCACAGGGGTTGCTGCTGACGAGCTAACTCCTTGCATATGGGGTACTGCTAATAAGCTAACTCCTTGCACAGGGGTCGCTGCTGACGAGCTAACTCCTTACATAGGAAGTACTGCTAACACTCCATGCACAGAGGCTCACTACATCTATATATTGTATGCTTCATGTCGGAAGTTTTACGATCGCCGTCATGAATTAGTTGATTTCCTACACAATGACGGTCTGTCTCACATATGAATCAGGATCTGTTTGCGCTGAGGTAATCTCTTTCCGTCACTTTCACCTGTTTTAATCTCTTTCTGTCACTTTCACCTTGTTTACGTCATTTGCTGGATTTTGATATTTATTCTGAGTAGCACGGAGGGTGCTACGTGTGCAGCAGGAACTACTTATTATATACTTCTGAAGCATTGGAGTTCATCACGGGTTGTTGGTGGTGTTCGTTGTGTTATCTTTAGTTTTCTGTGTTTGTCCACTATATGTTTATTGTTTGTCTTTATCCGTTGTTATTTATTTGCCACGACGAGTATGTCTTTCTATATTGATTTACAATTTTTTGATCACGTTTTTTTTTTTGTCTCTTCATTTAATCATTTATTTTATGTAAATGTATGTGTTGTTAAGGGAAAGGTTTACCCTCGGACTTCCCATATATAATAACTTTTCTGTTTTTGCGTGTTCCGGTAGCAACCCATGCATTTACATTCAATAAATGATTAAAGGAGGGAAATATATAGCTATAATACATATTGCTCCAGACGCTTCGACTGAACACAGCCTTTGTCAACGGATTTTTTTTAATTGCAATGACAATAATATACAATTTCTGTCTTTTGATGAGGTAAATGTGTGGATTTATTGATTTTTGAAGGAAAAAAAATGATATTCACTGAGTCATCATTTATTTTCAAGTCGATTAATCCACACATTTACAGTATCAAAAGACAGTACATGTTTTATTTTATGTTTTGAATAAAAAAACGTCTCCAATGCCTCAGATTTAATATTCAATGGCAGCAAATGTCACGTGTTACTTTTTTAAGAACTGGGAATTCAATCAGAAATGTTCTAAATCGAGGCTTTGGCGAGCTTTTCTGTCCTGTTTCACAGCGAGTGCAAATGAATTTGATATTTCCCGACAATGTACATATATTATGTTTATCCTGCAATATCAAAAAGCCCAAAACAACTGCCAAATTGTCCAAAGAAAGCAGAAACAAGCATCGCTCTTGTTGTGTCTTCTGTGAAATCCGCGCTTATACTGTTACCGTTTCGTATCGTCGCTCAACATGAATAAAGTACCAGAAATTGTTTATCTTGGTCCGTGACTGTATATAACAAACATTTATCCAGTCAATGCAATTTGATTGCTCAGATAGAACCAATGCAGGCTAAATCACTTTTATCTTAACAGAGGGGATATTATTTGAGTGATTTGCAAATACAGTCAATGGACATAAATATTCGTCACCCTCGATTTTACGCTATATATTTCATATAAAACCACATTTAAAAATAAATAAATTGTTAAGTCATTTCTAAACGGATTTTGCTCATTTTTGCACCAGAAGAAGCAGAAATATTTAAAGATTATTTGTTTATTTTAGCACGATTTTCCGTTAGATTGCCATTATTTTCTTATGATTTAAAGAAAATTTTTGTTTTCTGACGTCAAATTTGCCATATATTTTAACAAAAATAAAATCGGAAAAATCAACATTTGTGTTTAAATCACCAGAAAACAAAAAACATGCAGACAAAAATTACTATCAGATAAACAAATAAAATTCAAAGAATTATGTGTGTCTTGAAATACATTTCATAAAAATCTGCCCAGAGATGGCTTTAAAATATTTGTTTGAAAATATTTGTTTTACATGAAATATATAGTAAAAAATCGAAGGTGACGAATACTTATGTCCATGTACTGTACATAGACAATATCAGTGCATTGTCTTAAAATATAAACTTTATGTGTATGAGGCTTAAAATTAGGTGTTGTGCCGAATACACATAAACTTTATATTTTAAGACATTGCATTAATATTGTGTTTATCCTGCAGAAAAATCACATTAATCCGTTGACCTGTATATTTTGAATTAAATAATGATATTATATAATTATCCCTTGATATTTTCTGTAATCAGGAAGTGAACTGGATTTAAAATTAGGTTCCTAAAGCTCAACAAGTAACATGTGGAAGTGGTACCAGAAAAAGCTATTTTCGGTCAGTGACAGTATAAACAAAAATTTATCCAGTCAATGCAATTTGCTTGCTCAAATAGAACAAGTGCAGGATAAAAAAAAATGTATCTGTAAATCCACTGTTAAAAGGAATTATATGTTGAATGTATAATTTATAAATCTATGTAACCGTGTATTTACAAGGGTCGTCCCCCGGCTTCCTTGAATGCTTGATCCGTTTATTTGTACAATACTGACTTGAGGTTTCTTGGTTTTTTTTTTAATACACACAGGTCCTGGCATAGGACGGACACGAAACTATGGCGGGATTTATATTTAGGAGGAAGAAACCCACATGCACGTACATTGACGCCATAATAATTATTGCAATGTCGAAAAATTACTGCAATGCAAATGCAGTATTATCATAACCCAAAATAACACCAAAAGATAAGATAATACACATGGTTTCTCTAACGGGTTATATTCTTTGTCTTTGTTAAAGTCACAGGCACTTGGGTCCAGGATTTTTATTTTTTTACTTTTTATTTAATTAGAATAAGTTATCTAGAGTGTATGTTTAATTTTAGAGCCCCCCCCCCCCCCCCCCCCCCCCTGGCATGTTTTAATACTATTTTAGGCCATATTGACATTTTCCAAAAAAATTCTATTTATTTGGAAAATGTCAATATGGCTTAAAATAGTAATAAAACATTAAACATACACTCTTGATAGCTTATTATAATTTTTTTAAAAAATAAAAAAAAATCCTGCACCCAAGTGCCTGTGGTTAAAAGTCAGGAAATTTTACCCAAAACAATATATTTTAAAGAGTAACTTGACAGTTGTCCTTCCGAACAAAGGAGATAATTTCTGTATGCCGACGGACTGTCGGAACAGTATTAATGTCGTGTTCTAACTGAAATTCGCATTATTTTTTTACAATTCTTTTTTGTGAATTAATTTTCAGATGAACATGCTTTTGCAACACGCTTTATCCGATTATTTCCACTGAAGAAAAAATATACCGAAATTTACCTATAATTTAATTCAAACGGATCTGTTGGCTCCATATTTAGTTTTGTGGTAATAAAAGAACTGCGTACAATGACACAAAAGGGTCAATAAACTGGGAAATTGGATATGATCCAGGTTTAGTGTTGCATTTTATTTTATTTTTAACATTTAAAGCGTTTAAGAAATACAACTAGAATATTTCTATGTTTAAAGTGGACCATACGAATGCGAGTGCTGTTTTATTGTATATTGATGTGTGCTTCATCTATTAACAGGTTTTATAAATTCGCACGGGTTCATCCCGATTTCATACATTTATAGTTGATGTAATATTTTGACGTTAAGTTTTTGCACACAGTGAACTACGATGTACCTCTTCCGTGATATAAAGTTATATCGAAATTTTCACATTACAGTATGATGTTTGTTTCCTTTTTAGCTACTGTGAGCTTTTGGCAATTATTGATAAGTGCCCTTTGTCCGCCCGTCTGTCGCTCGTTGTTCTTCCTTCTACCACTCGTTGACAATTTACAATTATTCTCAGAAGTCTCTAAGACCATTTGAACCGAAAGATTGCAGGAAATGCCGCCTTTGAACGCAATTGTTCCCGATTGGCTGAAATAACAAAGGGTATTTTTTTTTATTTGAACCTACATGTTGATGGAATATATTCATTATTGTACACAACATATTCTCTTTTCGCTCCGATGGCATCACATACCGCTACCGTGGTTATGATCATTTATTATTTCCATTTAAAAAAATGAAACATGAGGCCATAGTGATATAGAAGTATATATATTATGAAAATCTGCAATTCATTGAAAAGGTCAAACAAACGCAAAATCCTATAAAATTTTATAATACGAACTTTTTTTTTGGTCAGAAAATGTGGATTCAAAATAGGGCTTATCGATACGCCTATCCCATTTTAAAGTTTCATCTCTATGTATTTTCTCATAGGAAGTCTTTAATAGCGAACAGTTCCGAAGTTGGCGATTCTGGATTTATAATGATAAATAATGTCTAAATGTCATACATTATAATTGTATGACTGAATGGCGACTTTCATTGTCTATTGAGGAACTGATTATAAGAATATGTTATTAGAGTTCAAATCGGGCGATTTTCAACACATTAAATATGCAATATTGGTGTATTGACGGTAAATATAGAATTTATGTGGCGAGGCTTAGAAACGGGGGGAAAGACGAGCTTTAGTGAGTTTTTCCATCTGTTTCGTGCCGAGCCACATACATTATATATTTACCGTCAATGCACCAATATCGTATTTATCCTGCAATAGAATCTGCCCAAAAATGTTTTTTATTTAATTTATTAATAAAGAAAAAGATAACGGAAACCCCATTGATACCTCAATAGTCGTTCCGGTAAGGGGTGTGGCTTAATAGCTTTATTAGGCTAATGTGAAAAGTGTTATTATGGCAGGGGTGTGGCTTAATAGCTTTATTAGGCTAATGTGAAAAGTGTTATTATGACAGGGGTGTGGCTTAATAGCTTTATTAGGCTAACGTGAAAAGTGTTATTATGACAGTGACATAATAAAGCAACAGTTTATTTCAACCCATTTATCATGACAAGAAATAACCTCAGTTGCTGGATAAATATTTGTTGTCATCCAGAGATATAATTCAATATATATCTGTTGTCATCAAATCTTTTATTTGAAATACGAATGTTTCTATAGCGTATATATATTAAAAGTAGTATGTAGTTTGGGTTGGATATTTTTTATAATAAAAAAAAATACAAAAAAACCAAACAAACAATTTTTTTTAAGTATTGCTGGTGAAGTATAGTACAGTAATTGTCAATCTCTTTAACGATAAGGTGGCCCTTTTTAGCATTAAACACGTAAAGTATGTAGAAAATCCCCCGACTTTTCTGTAGCAACGTGCAATTCGAATGTCTTTACTGTAGCAACGTTCAATTCGAAATTTTGATTTGAGTACCATGATGTGCTGATGTATGCAGTGCTGGGCTTTATTTCTTTAACAAATGTCATAGTTATAGTTGATAAACGATATAACAACTTTATGTGTAGCCCCCCCTTATTCGTCACCCAGGATGCACTGGGCAGATCTGTGATTCTAGCCCTGGTAGCTGTCACCGATACCCAGGCAACATTGCTTGAACTAACTACTGTTGGTTCTTCTACAGTTGTAGTGTGAATCTTACTGTACTCGGCTGTGGATTTTACCACATGTGTAGCACATTCGTTTAAATGCGTTCAAGTCGGAAGCACACAGTTAGGCTGAGAGGGTCTTTTTGAGAAAAAATTCGAAATAAAGTTTACCCTTATTATTCGCTTAGTTCAGTTTAATATTCAAAATGGAAGTTCCATTATTACACCCAATCAGATGCTATATATGTTTCCGATGTACTTTGGTCAGTAGCACTCTCAGGAATAAATATTTATCCTGCATTTAGGTTATTTTTTGTCATAATAAATGGGTTGAAATAAACTGTTGTTTTATTATGACAGTGTCATAATAACACTTTTCACATTAGCCTAAAAAGGCTATTAAGCCACACCCCTGTCATAGTAACACTTCACACTGGCCTAATAAAGATATTAAGCCACGCCCCTTACCGGAACTACTATGGGGTTTCCTTTATCTTTTTTTTTTTAATTATTAAATTAAATAACAGTTTTTTGCAAATTTTATTGAAATTTATGTGGCTCGGCACGAAACAGGTGGAAAGACTCGCTAAAGCTCGTTCTTTCCCCCGTTTCTAAGCCTCGTCACATAGATCTATATTTATCGTCGATACACCAATATTATCATTCTCTATCCAGAGTTGTCGTTAATTAACGTTCCTGCTACGCTACACAACATCTCTGTCAACGCTCATTTTACAAGATTTTTGTAAAATTTAGAAACAGTGAAAAAAAAATGTACTTAAAATTGTTTTAATTATTGTAAATATCAATAAAGATGAAAATAAATCACTCATTTCAAATCAATTCTCTCTTAATAATGATTTTCCCCCATTTCTTGGAGAACTATTTTGCGGAGGTAAAAATTAAAAAGCTAAAAACGATCACAAATCATTTTAAGAGAGAATTGATTTCAAATGAGTTATTTATTTTCATCTTTATTGATATTTACAATAATTAAAGCAATTTTTAAGTACATTTTTTTACTGCTTCTAAATTTTACAAAAATCTTGTAAAATGGGCGTTGACAGAGATGGAGTGTAGCGTAGCAGGAACTACAACTCTGGATAGAGAATGCAATATTGTATATATATTCGCATACACGTTCGGATTGAAATTCTTCAAGCTGCTGAATTGTGATTTGGTATAGATAAAATATGAATCCATGGGGAATTTCTACAGTTTTTACGTATATTTAACACATGAATGAAAAAGGGAGAAAATAATTACTTAGCTCAAGTCCTTCTGATGATACAGAATATCATATTATATTGCGTGATACATGTTTAAACGACTTAATCTTTGCTTACAATGCGAGCTTAAACGACTTAATCTTTGCTTACAACACGAGGAGAATTCATATACTTTCATAAAGCTAAAATAGATATAGTAGGAATAATTAGAATGATACAGGGAGCCTTGATGTTCGAGTGGTCATATTCGTTGACTACTGACCACAATGCTGCCACCACTGTTCGTTATATCTGCCCATGTTTTTCTCCTCCAATAAGGCTGAAGGGTCGTCGTGGTCATGATCGCATGTTAGTTGTATTTACAACAACCTGTGCAATCAGTGCCTATCGCCAGTTGTGGGTTCGAATCCCGCTCATGGCGAGGTGTACTCGATACAATTTTATCTGATAAAGTTTGTCGGTAACTTGTGGCTGTTCGGTTGTTTTCTCCTGGTACTCTGGTTTCCCCCACCAATAAAACTTGCGTAATTGTTACTAGTATACATACATTGAAGTGCATGTTCTGTTCCATGCGTATATTTGTTATGTAATTAAAAGGGGGAAGGCTTTATTAGTTGGTAAAACTTGTGTCTAATCCTTTTGTGTCTATGAGCAAATAAAATTGTTATAAACTAAACTAACTAACCACCACGATATAACTGAAATATTGTTGAAAGTGACGTTAAACACCACAATCCTAATCTCAATCCAATAAGTCTGGTAGCTGCTCTATAGCTGAAAGTGACGAGAATCTAAAATGATCAACAGCTATATCTTTAATGATAGTACATTATGCTTAAGAAATAATGTCTTTTATCTCTTTTAACTTGGTTCTAAATAGTTGTAATAATATATACGTCAGGTCTAATAGTTGTACTAATATATACTTCAGGTCTAATAGTTGTAATAATATTTACTTCAGGTCTAATAGTTGTAATAATATATACTTCAGGTCTAATAGTTGTACTAATATATACTTCAGGTCTAATAGTTGTAATAATATATACTTCAGATCTAATAGTTGTAATAATATATACTTCAGGTCTAATAGTTGTAATAATATATACTTCAGGTCTAGTAGTTGTAATAATATATACTTCAGGTCTATTAAGATTTATTTCAGCTAAAAATAGACTTCTACAACAGTCTTATGGGACTATTTATCACTTTTACTTGTTTGCTACATGAAATGAACATATATCTTCTGTTCTCGTTTGTCTTATATTACATACAAGTTATTTAATAATTTATCAAAATTTAATTCAAACCGAAACGGCGTAAATGCACAAAACCTGCATGTCTTTTAAGTTGAATTCTATGATTGAGTGTTTACATACAATTACGTCTAATGTGTTTTCTTTATATATGTCAGATTGATAACAATAATGTGTTTATGTAAACATTCATTCAACTCAAATGAAAATTTAAAGTTCCAATCATAGATTTGATTTCTTCTGTGTGAGTGTATTAATTTATCTGACGGACAGAGTACACGTTCTTCGTTTTTAAATTAAAACTCATATTTGAATAGTTTGATAGTATATATAGATATAGCGTGGTAGAATTTCACGGTCGTTGAACATTGAAGTTTATTTTGTGGATAAGTCTTCTGTTTGGCAGTCCAGTTTGTAATCAGCTTATTTTGTCAGGATCATTACCGTTAATATAATATTCTAATATCGATTTTAAAAACTCGACTACAACATTAATGACCTATAATTTAGTGAAATTTTGTGTGGAAGAAATTGGGACTATAATTTACTAAACTGTGGTAGAAATTCGTGATGACTATATATATTACATAGAATGGTCAAACGCTTAGTATGGCAGGTAGGTACTTTTATAAAACAAATTTTTGAAGCAATCACTTTTCTTTATTTTGATCTATTATTATTCGTTTAACACATTTGCATTGAAACGTTCAATATACGTTCAATAGACAATACTTTATAAAATTGCGAACTTAAATGTGTAAAAGATAAGTGTTGTCTATTTGAATTATGGACGTTTGTTCGAATTTCAAAATAAAACGGACACAATTATAAGAGATATATATATTTTTTTATTGAATGTTTTTTCAGTTGTAATATAAATTGTATTCAACAACCGATCATTTGTGACCATATCATATTGTAATAATATATTGTTTGCTTAATAATGAAATGTATTTAAACAATTGTTTGAATTACCTCAAGTAACAACTAATTATTTAGAGCTTGTAGTATTAGTAAAATATCTAATTCTGTACATTTATTCTACTGCAATTTTGTTTAAAACGCGTACGCGTAGATCATAGAAAATGTATATTATAATAGACATTATTTTAATATATACATTTTTTTTTACAAAGAGCAAGTTATTATTTGAAATATATTGTCAAAATATCTATATATTAATGCAATCAAAAAAGACTTTGAAATCAAAGGCATAGTTTGAAATTTTATTCCGCTCTAATAGTTTTCGTTGTTGATCCTCTAACAAGGTTATTCTACCCCATCCAAAACAAGTGCATTTAAGCCGCTACAAATGCTAATATGTAGTCCCTCAACTCTCCATACTTTTAGATGTTGGGGTAATATAATATATATATAAGAGTTTCTTAATTTATATATATAAGAGTCTCTTATATATACATTGTATATTATATTACCCCAACATCTAAATTTTCACTAGTTTTCTCTATTTATGACTAAAATTCATACGACTGTGATTAGATAATGTGGATTGTACTTCGCTGGCACTACAGGTAGCACCTGTCTCATATTATTGTTTAAGAAAAATTATTGGACTTCGTCCCAGGTTAGGTAACACCTATTATCATATTATTTACAGTCCCTCAACTCTCCATACTTTTCAAGGGACAGGCTAATATTTACAGTCCCTCCCCCAACTTTCCATACTTTTCAAGGGACAGGCTAATATTTACAGTCCCTCAACTCTCCATACTTCGGAGTTCGGTAATTTTGTTATTACCCTTATTTTCAAGGGACAGGCTAATATTTACAGCCCCTCATCTCTCTATACTTTTCAAAGGACAGGCTAATATTTACAGTCCCTCAACTCTCTATTCTTTTCAAGGGACAGGCTAATATTTACAGTCCCTCAACTTTCTATACTTTTCAAGGGACAGGCTAATATTTACAGTCCCTCAACTCTCTATACTTTTCAAGGGACAGGCTAATATTTACAGTCCCTCAACTCTCTATACTTTTCAAGGGACAGGCTAATATTTACAGTCCCTCAACTCTCTATACTTTTCAAGGGACAGACTAATATTTACAGTCCCTCAACTCTCCATACTTTTCAAGGGACAGGCTAATATTTACAGTCCCTCCCCCAACTCTCCATACTTTTCAAGGGACAGGCTAATATTTACAGTCCCTCCCCCAACTCTCCATACTTTTCAAGGGACAGGCTAATATTTACAGTCCCTTCCCCCAACTCTCCATACTTTTCAAGGGACAGGCTAATATTTACAGTCTCTCAAATCTCCATACTTTTCAAAGGACAGGCTAATATTTACAGTCCCTCAACTCTTTATACTTTTCAAGGGACAGTCAAAAGTCGTTCCTATGGTTATCCATCCCACCTTATTTGTTTCATATATTATTGATCGTGTTTTTGTTCTGATTGGAATAAGCATGATTTGTTTGCAACTGGAGGTTAAGCAACCAATGATCAATCGACCAAATAATCCAAAATAAACGACCAAGTACGAGAGACCACACTAGAGTTTAAAAACTACTCGGAGTTTTAGACCAGAACAAATTCTCTCATAATTAAGCAGATAGGATTGGGTTATTATGTAGAAAAGCCTACATGTATGAATATGTATTGAATGACCATGCTATTCTGTAAATGATGGAGTGTACATACAGTTGGGATCCACATCATAAACACATACTAAATTTACAAACGATGTTCTAGATTTTTTTTTCAAGTCCATTCGTTCTCATTTATGTCCATTTCGTGGTTTATTTTAGCCATTTTAGATTATTTTTGTTTCAATGTTTTATTGTGTTGTAATGACAGATAGCGTTTATACGACTATTTGTCCATAGTCCCGCATCTGTCAATGGTAAATCACAGATGTATCACGACTTCAATTTTAAAATCATAAATTTTCCAAATATGTGCAGCAATATACCAACTTCTCCTGCATATGGTGTTTACATATCGCAATTGATTCGTTATGCAAAGGCCAGTAGCAATTATTCTGATTTCCTGAAACGTCATCTTCATCTGAGTAACAGGCTACTGGACCAGGGCTATACACAGATTCGCCTTATTCGATCTCTTAAAACGTTTATATTCCGATACCAAGATCTTGTCGAAATATATTCCGTCTCTGCAGAGACGATAATAAACGATGCATTTTCAAATAGTGAAAATGTATAACGATAAGGAAGTCAACAAAAATGTCAAAAATATTTTTTTTTCAATGTGTGACGTAAAAGTGTCTTTGACATTTACTTCACTGAATTTGGTACTGCTTTGACAACTATTTTACCTATTTTGTTCCAGTATTGTTATAAATACTGTTATAGTGACAGCCGGAACCTTTGAGCCGTAATGAAAGCGGGAGGTTTGGCGCTTTAAAATCTGATTCAACCCACCATTTCTTTAGAAATGCCTGTACCAAGTCAGGGTCATTACGGTTTTCACAGTTTTCCGGTTGTTGACTGATTTTGTCTGTTTATATAATTATGAGTTCTGACTTTCCCTTTGTAAGATTGTTCGGAGTTCGGTAATTTTGTTATTACCCTTATTGTCAGTATCTCACACATGGCAGGAATCAGGATAGGTGCCGTCCTACAGGATAGAGGACGTCTCACATAAACTGTATGATATGAGCTGTCTCGTACACTGTGGAAACCGCATCTTTGGTGTAATGGTTAGCATGCAATCGTAAATACTCGGCCATATAATATGTGTAACCTCGTAAGAAGGTGGTGGATAAATAGAACTACTTTTCACATGTCAGTTACATGAAAGTTTGATAAAGTTATATTTTAAACAATTTTCTATATTTCAATTATTTTCATGGATAAAAGTTAAAAGTTTTAATTAGTTTTGCATGATTAGATTTTACTTAGTATGTCTTCCATATTGGATTTTCACGGACTATATTTTTGTGCGGCTTATCTTCCGGAAAACAATTTAAGAAGAATTTCTACTATATACTTACGAGGTTATTGGAAAGGTAGCGACAATGGCCGAGTAGCTACGATTGGGTTAGCATGCTGACCTCGAGTGTGATAGATCGGGGGTTCGTCCAATCGAGCCCGGTCCGGTCAAACCAAAGATTATAAAATTTGTATATTTATTGCTTCTCCTCTAAGCACGCAGCATTAAGCACCAAAGAGCAAATGCCGGTTGGCTCTGAGTGAGGACAATGTGTCCGTGTGGCGTGAGATGTCTACATCAGGGCTATCAACGATGTAAAGATATAACCTTATGTGTTGGTCTAGTACTAAGAGGACACCATCATCATAGCATTGAATGTAACATGTTATCGCCATGATATAACTGAAACGTTGCCCATTTTGACGCTAAGCAACAACCATTCACTCAACCACTACACTGTGGAATATGCTCCGTCTCGCACACTTCAGAATAGGTGCCTTAACACACATTTTAAGATCGGGACCGTCTTCCACACTTTAGGATAGAGTCCGTTTCTGAGGTATAATCAGTTCTGCTGATTATTGTAGATCTGAGGATGACTGTAAAAAATAGTAATAGCAATATAAACACTGTTCTTTAAGTTATTTTTTACCCGATTGCCGTTGGATTTTCTGTCATTTTCCTTTCTCATTAAGACAAAAATATACATAGCATTTTCAGTTATAAACTTTCAAGTAACAAACAAGAAACTGTATAAAAGTAATATCACGTGAATAATATACTGTGAATGTAGAATATGATCTAAATTACAAATCACCTGATTTATCCCCCACAGGATTAAAAAAAATGTTTCAAGGTTGGGCGTCTTTTCAGTTTTGCCAATTCCAACATTTTACCGCTCGTTATAAGTAGTTCTAAATATCATTTTACATATCACGTTTGCAATTGCGTACAAAATATTTCCATTAATTATCGTTTAAATGGTTGAGTTATCATGAAATTTTACAAAATAAATATTTGTATTGTTAACGGGCATGCATAGTAAAAGGTGTGTGTATTGATTTAGAAGTGTACACAGTTCACACTAACAGGTACTACAAGAATATGTCAATCGTGAAATCAATATCAAAATTGACGAGTTTTCAAATTGTTCAAATCGGAAAATTAAAGTTTATATAATAACACAACAATCACTTTAAATATGTTGGAAAAAATAGGGAAACGAAATTCCATAAAATGTTCGGGTCTTTCTCGAATGATATTCCCTCTCCTCCCCCAAATGATGAGAAAAGCAATAACATTGCTAAGTGATATTTATTCACGGGTATTTTAAAAACACCAAAGTTTAATATAAAATATAAGAGGTGTATTACATGTTATAAGGAGGAATGTGTTCATTCGTTTATGTATGGTACGAGGAATTGACAACAAAAAGTTCATTTCGTCGATTTGACTGATTTGTTTTTATGTTGATGTTTTATTAATATCCTTATAATAAAGCGCATATTCCCGTATATTATTAAAATGACTTAAAGGATTACCAGAATCTATGTCTTGAAATGGAAGCACGAATATTTACTCATAAGTGCCTCATTCTTATTATATTAGGAGTGTATGAGCCGGAGAAAGTGGGTTAATCCCCCAATCCCACTTCTTTCACAAAAAATTAAGAAAATATGATTTTTTAACACGAGATCAACAAATAAAAATAAAAAAAAAAGAAAGAGAAAATTTTGTTATCCAAAACCTATTTTTTTGAAAACTTGCCTTTCCCACTTTTCGGTTCACTGCAATACATTAGTGTAACCTTCCAATAGATTATTTTAAAAATCAATCAGTTGTGTTATGTTTAATTTACCATAGAAGCTTACCGACGGCGTGATCGCTATTAGTAGGATAGTAACTGGTATATAAAGCGTCTCAATAATATAGAAATCGATAAACAAAAATGCGTTATTTCGGGCCGTTAAGTCACAGTTTTCCACTGCCTCCCCTGTTTCAAACCCCTAGTTTCGGCACTGTCGTCGTATGACCACTCTTTCCTACTCAAGTATCGGGTAGGTTTTAAATACAATCTCTTATATCTTTCAAATGTAAATGTGATAAAACAAAAAAACAAAAAAAACTGCAAAGTCTTGTTTCAACATTATGTTCTAACCGAAGTTTTCCAAAACCAAAAAGGGATATTTTTATATTAAATTATTTTGTAAATATATTTTGCTTCTGAAAGTTTCAATATAAACCGCAGTGGTCCGTGTGAAAAGACTACTTTAGATTCAAATTGACTGGGATCTATTGAGACTCTAATACCAAGTCAAACCCATTTTCTTTGGCGGAAATAGAAAATCAAATAAAAGAGAATGTGAACGGATATAACTTGCTTTCAAAATCATATTTAACCTGCCTTTATTTTGTTTTTAAGTTTTCACGGCACAGTAAACAAATTGATTTTAAATGTCTAAAGGTCTTCATACACTTTTAAGTTGTTGGGTTTGTGCTTGCATTGATAGATCAAGGATTTTAATTCTATTGATTATATTAAGCAATTCTTATGTACCAGTAATGATCTAGGTAGTATTGAATTTCACCCAAATTAGACTTCAAACAATATAAACAAAACAAAGAGGCAAAGAATGGAAAGCCTTGGACGCCTACAAACTTCACCCTTCCCAATATAGCACTGATAATAAACTTAAGTACAATGTACATTTGTAGTTGAATTTTGAATTTGACATATGTTATAAAGTTAATATATCACCTCACCCCCCTTCACCCTTTTCCCATAAAAACAACACACATTAAGCAAAGTAAAACAACTGTGGCTGCTCAAACTCATTACCCATGCATTTGACTATAATTGTTATAAAGTTAAGTTCAAATGAAAAAAGTATTTGTCAAACTGTTAGCACTGTAACTTTTCCCAACAGTTCAAATGAAATAAGTATTTGTCAAACTGTTAGCGCTATAACTTTTCCCAACAGTTCAAATGAAATAAGTATTTGTCAAACTGTTAGCACTATAACTTTTCCCAACAGTTCAAATGAAATAAGTATTTGTCAAACTGTTAGCAGTGTAACTTTTCCCAACAGTTCAAATGAAATAAGTATTTGTCAAACTGTTAGCAGTGTAACTTTTCTCAACAACAGTCAGAAGGAAGCATCAATTCATATGTAAGTTTTTGTAAAACACGAACCACTTTTTGTAATGTCGTTTATTCTGTGGGGTTTCTTACCTGGTGGTGTCACATGAATGCATTCTTTTCCTTTGATCGTGTTATGATTTATAGACCACAATGTAGGCAACAGCTAAGAACTATGAAATAATACACGCAGATACGAGATATTGCACACTTTAAATCTGGGCTCAGAGAGTCGTGCAATAATCAACGACCTAGATGTGATATTGCATGGCTTCATGTTACAAATCACTTATACCACGGTTTTCCGAGTTAAACGGTTAAACAATCTCACGCTTCGCGTTCGATTGTGTACCCATTTAACTCGGAAAACCGTGGTATAAATATTACTCATATGTTGGTTTTTCCCCTTATTCTCTTGAATAGAACCTCGTTTAAGTTACTGTGGTCCGAGCCTTTGTTCTTTGTCATTTACATTTTTTCTTTTTTCTAAGTCGCACTGTATCCGATCTTGGAATTTATACGTTTGTCTTATCAGTTGTTTTTCTTAAATGGTAAAAGGAAAATTTACAGTGGGAAAGTCAAACATTAAAGAGGTTTCAATGATAAATTAGCAGACAATATTTTAATTGCAGATTACTACTATTTATATCACAATGAAAAACAATACAGTAAGTGTAATGATATATATTTTTTTTATTTTCAGATGTTTCTCCTGAACTAGTTACACATTTTTTAAACGAAAACTCAGAATTTCTAGATCGATATGTAACAACACATGTTTCAGAAGACAAAATCCGACAGTGGTCTCTACGCAAAGGCAGCAAAAATGCCTACTCAAGACAACATGCTCACAATATAAACGGTAAGTCAGTTAAACCCATGCTAAGACAAAGTGGTGAATGTTATAGAAATATACCATGCTTGTAAGTGGTATTTGCCAAAAAATACTGGTTGAGAGACTGGACAAATTTCACGAGCCGATAGGCGAGGGATATTTGTCTAGTCTCTCAACCAGTATTTTTTGGCGAATATGTGGTTATCATTACCTGAAGATAAATCCCAAGAGCATCGGAATGTAAAATACTACTATATTTAATCACGATCTATTTTTAGATATGGTATTTTCCCACCTGCCGTTGTATTCTGAAAAATACCACAGCACTTAAAATGGCGGGGAAAAATATACCATGGTAAAGGAAAAATTGGAGAAAATCATAATATTTGCGGAAAAATAGCATAGCTTTTATCCAATGAAAATCCAGCATTTTTATATAAGGTGGAATTATATAGAAATATACCACTTACAAGCATGGTATATTTCTATAATTCCACCGAATATGTGGTTATCATTACCTGAAGATAAATCCCGAGAGCATTGGAATGTAAAATACTACTATTTTTAATCACGCTCTATTTTTAGACATGGTATTTTCCCACCTGCCGTTGTATTTCTGAAAAATACCACGGCACTTAAAATGGCGGGGAAAAAATACCATGGTGAAGGAAAAATTGGAGAAAATCATAATATTTGCGGAAAAATAGCATAGCTTTTATCCAATGAAAATCCAGCATTTTTATATAAGGTGGAATTATAGTGTAAACACCAGCTTAATACAATATAAAGGGTATATTAGTTAAAAAGGCACCATTCGTTAATACAATATAAAGGGTATGTTAGTTAAAAAGGCACCATTCGTTAAGGCAATATAAAGGGTATGTTAGTTAAAAAGGCACCATTCGTTAAGGCAATATAAAGGGTATGTTAGTTAAAAAGGCACCATTCGTTAAGGCAATATAAAGGGTATGTTAGTTAAAAAGGCACCATTCGTTAAGGCAATATAAAGGGTATGTTAGTTAAAAAGGCACCATTCGTTAAGGCAATATAAAGGGTATGTTAGTTAAAAAGGCACCATTCGTTAAGGCAATATAAAGGGTATGTTAGTTAAAAAGGCACCATTCGTTAAGGCAATATAAAGGGTATGTTAGTTAAAAAGGCACCATTCGTTAAGGCAATATAAAGGGTATGTTAGTTAAAAAGGCACCATTCGTTAAGGCAATATAAAGGGTATGTTAGTTAAAAAGGCACCATTCGTTAAGGCAATATAAAGGGTATGTTAGTTAAAAAGGCACCATTCGTTAAGGCAATATAAAGGGTATGTTAGTTAAAAAGGCACCATTCGCTAAGGCAATATAAAGGGTGTGTTATTAAAATTGACAACAGTTTTAGACATCATGATCATAATATTAACAGTTGTGGACAATATAAGGGTTACATTAGTAAATATACCGGCCTTTAGGATAATATAATGGATACCCTAGTAAAAAAAAGCACAAGTTCTTAAGACAATATAAAGGGTACATTAGTAAAAAGTAGCAGTGGTTAGGACAATATAAAGGGTACATTAGTAAAAAGTAGCAGTGGTTAAGACAATATAAAGGGTACATTAGTAAAAAGTAGCAGTGGTTAAGACAATATAAAGGGTACATTAGTAAAAAGTAGCAGTGGTTAAGACAATATAAAGGGTACATTAGTAAAAAGTAGCAGTGGTTAAGACAATATAAAGGCTACATTAGTAAAAAGTAGCAGTGGTTAAGACAATATAAAGGGTACATTAGTAAACAAATACCAACTGATTGTTTGCTGTTGTTGATATTGGTGGAATTGTTGACCATCACTGTTTAAACTTTCTTTTCATAAACAACATGATACATGTAATAATAGTAATAGGTTAAAATGCCAAATCAATACAGAAGATAAAATTATCCATGTAAAGACATTACAAAATGGTATTTTACTATGATAATTATACAACAATAGAAATTTGACAACCAAAAATGACAGCAATTATTTATATATACATGTATAACAAAATAAATAAATAAATAAATAAATAAATAAATAAATTAATAAATTAATTAATTAAAATAATTAATTAATTGAACATGGACTGCAATCAATTGAATATACAAATCATGATTTGACTAGATTAAAACGAAGAGACTACAGAACAAAATCCAGGTTTGTAGTCCTGAATCAATAACAGATAACAAATCAGTCAAATTATCATGTTAGAATATGACTTCCATTTAACTGTTTCTCTTTGTGTTAAATGAAGAACAAAATCAATACAATCAATACAAAAGGGCACGATTGTCATAATATATTATGGTATTTAAGTTAAAACGCCAACTCAAACACCGGCCATGGACACTAGTAACGGTTTGAAAATAAATGTCGCATTGATCAAATCGACGTTTAAATTTAATATCATTGAATAAAAGTTTAAAACACATATTAATCAAGACAACATTGTCAAGACATCACCCTTGATGACTCGGAATTTCTGCAGCCACCCTTAGTAGTTACCGAGTTACATACGTCCGTCAAATTACGGAACAGTAATTAAACCGTTGTGGAGTTCGTATTTTATTTTTGATATTTCCGGTTGAACAAGGCACTTGTTTCATTCAAAAAATATATGCCCCCTCCTCTTCCTTACTTCAAGGTAAATATCTACCCTTTTCCCCTTCCTCACTTCGCCTCAATATTTTTCGCTTATTTGTGATCCTTTCGCTGACCCAATTATATCGTTACACTCCCGAGATATTTCTCTTTTCGACTGCCACATTTAAATATATCTACCGGGTCCCCCTCAGACAAATTGGACAAGAATAGTCAACGAACGTGGCTTATTAAAAATTTCAGTCAAGGAAACGGATACAGCCACTTCCGGTTTGCGCTGGATTTTTCATATGCATTCGGAATTCTCTAGACCGGCCATGTGTAACAATGCCACATGATCATCTCCTCTCAAATGTAAAGTAAGCCTTTAAAATACAGATAATTGTTCCAATGCAGATTATAAAAATATGTTCAACTCCAAATTACTGACATTTGATTTTTAAAGCACCTTTTTTTAAATTTTCTAAATCAATTTAAACTGGACCGGAAGTTGTTGTATCCGTTTCATTGACTGAAATTTTTAATAAGCCACATTCGCTGACTATTCTTGTCCAATTTGTCTGAGGGGGGCCCGGTAGATATATTTAAATGTGGCAGTTGAAAAGAGAAATATCTCGGGAGTGTAACAATATAATTGGGTCAGCGAAAGGATCACAAATAAGCGAAAAATATTGAGGCGAAGTGGGGAAGGGGAAAAGGGTAGATGTTTACCTTGAAGTAAGGAAGAGGAGGGGGGCATATATTTTTTGAATGAAACAAGTGCCTGTGCTCCCTAAGCTTAACATTGGAAGATAAGAAGAGAGAAAGACGACGTATATCTATTTTATTGATATCTTTAAGATTTCTAGTAGAATTGTGTGATTTCAAACTACAGTTACTTGCATTTACAAATAATCAAATACATGTCTAAAGTTTAAAATCAAAATAATTTTATTTGTATAAATGCATAATTATGTTTAAAGTAAAATTTAAGTTTTCTGAATCAAAATATCCCAAATCAATAGAGAAAGAACCCAATATCAGAACAGCCCGCATAACAATATTGTTGGACGTGGAGCAGGAAGTACTAAAAATTCTTTTGCCAAAGAATTAATTTCATAATAATTTCTATATTTTATAAGGTTAAGCTTTTCGTTGCATTATTACGACATAAAGTTTACCACCGTTTTTTTTACATTAGAATATCTTCTTACATTCTGGGTTTTTTTTATAAACCAACTTACCAACCCAGTGAACACTGAGATATGATTAAAAAACACACAGCTAAGTTGACAGTGCTCATTGGTAGAATTAAACCTGTGTCGCACAATAAAAACAATATACTGTGATACTATTCTGTATCACAGTATAATATAAGAGTATTACTGTAATTTATTACACTGATACTACTGTTATGCGATCTAAAATCTAAAAAGGCTGTTCTGAGACTCCCTGACAACCCTCTTTCTACTCTGTAAATGCTCAATTTCATTCTTGGCTTCAAGGGAGACATGGTTGAACCCTTACAAGTGCGCTGGAGTTCTATGGGGGCACGCACTGTCTGTCATACATCAGGCGTGTTCAAAACATTCAAGTGCCTGTTACTCCAAAAATTCACAGGCGCATGGGGCATGGATTTCGTTTCCTCCTCCCCCCTTTTCTCTACTACCCCCCCCCCCTTTTTTCAAAATTTTCATATAAATCATTCCTTTTTCAAAATTTTCATAATCATTCGTTTTTTCTTCATTTGACAATATCAGTAGACGTCATACATCATGAATAATACGTGTATTCTGTGTCCACAGTTTTTCGACTGATACAGTATAAGAGAGAAGGTATGCAACTCCATTTTCATATTTCGCGCCATATCGCTCACCTCGGTTGGGAAACCCCCGTGTTTTTTACACTTTTTACCTTGTCTACATATGGCACTGTCGTATCAAACTGTTTCTAAGACACTTACCTAATTGCCCATGTTCGAATTTCAGTCTGTACGTCGATCTTTTCCAAGAAATTTCACCGAGAATAGCGAGGCAGCTTCGTTTCTAGGTCAAACTACATCATATGAGACGGAAGTGCAAGAACGGGAACCCTGGGATTTTTACGAATGGATTACCTGCAATGAAAAACCCAGATGTGCTCCGAATATTTTTCCCATAATGTTTTGGCGGGAAATATAAACCGCTGAAAAAACATAACAGCAGACGGATTATTTCGTAAAAATGGCACAACGACCATCTGAATATGAAAACATTGAAATAATTTGATGGTAAATAACTGTTCAAAAAGAAATTCAAACTGAGAAATAGATAATTGAATGGTCAGAACTGAAGTCAAAATTTCAATGAAAAAGAAATATTCAGCTTGCCTCTACTTCAAATTATTAAAATCATACCCAAACAAATACATATACAACTAAAAAAAATAAAAAAAAAAAATAAAAAAAAAACAAAGGAAGAAGAAGCTGAGAACAGCTATTGAATGGGACTATGGCATTTTACCCTCTTCCTCAATAAAAGGGCTCCCAACTGATAAAAATGTGTAAGGGAGCCGGAGGGACCATTTAACTAAGGGGGCTATTTCTTTTTCAGGGGTAAAAAATAAATAACTTGTTTAACTATTTGAACGTGAAATAATAATTCGTGAACTTTTTTCGCGCATTTAACATCCTCGCGAAGAAAGCGAAAATTAAATACCCACCAAAATAACCACTTATACGGTAAAATAATTTTTTTTTTCCTGGATTTCAACACTGATTTCTGTCACTGCTGAAAAGTGGAGTTACACAAGTTATTTATTTTTTACCCCTGTAAGACAGATTATTGTTTTATAAAATCAGTGACATGAAATGAAAAAGAAATAGCCCCCTTAGTTAAATGGTCTCTCCGGCTCCCTTACACATTTTTATCAGTTGGGAGCCCTTTTATTGAGGAAGGGGGTAAAATGCCATAGTCCCATTCAATAGCTGTTCTCAGCTTCTTCTTCCTTTGTTTTTTTTTTATTTTTTTATATTTTTTTTTAGTTGTATATGTATTTGTTTGGGTATGATTTTAATAATTTGAAGTAGAGGCAAGCTGAATATTTCTTTTTCATTGAAATTTTGACTTCAGTTCTAACCATTCAATCATCTATTTCTCAGTTTGAATTTCTTTTTGAACAGTTATTTACCATCAAATTATTTCAATGTTTTCATATTCAGATGGTCGTTGTGCCATTTTTACGAAATAATCCGTCTGCTGTTATGTTTTTTCAGCGGTTTATATTTCCCGCCAAAACATTATGGGAAAAATATTCGGAGCGCATCTGGGTTTTTCATTGCAGGTAATCCATTCGTAAAAATCCCAGGGTTCCCGTTCTTGCACTTCCGTCTCATATGATGTAGTTTGACCTAGAAACGAAGCTGCCTCGCTATTCTCGGTGAGATTTCTTGGAAAAGATCGACGTACAGACTGAAATTCGAACATGGGCAATTAGGTAAGTGTCTTAGAAACAGTTTGATACGACAGTGCCATATGTAGACAAGGTAAAAAGTGTAAAAAAACACGGGGGTATCTCAACCGAGGTGAGCGATATGGCGCGAAATATGAAAATGGAGTTGCATACCTTCTCTCTTATACTGTATCAGTCGAAAAACTGTGGACACAGAATACACGTATTATTCATGATGTATGACGTCTACTGATATTGTCAAATGAAGAAAAAACGAATGATTATGAAAATTTTGAAAAAGGAATGATTTATATGAAAATTTTGAAAAAAGGGGGGGGGGGTAGTAGAGAAAAGGGAGGAGGAGGAAACGAAATCCATGCCCCATGCGCCTGTGCAAAAATTAGGGAAACCCTGGTCATGGATGATTTTAACACGAAAAAAGGGTGAAAAAAAACAGGGCCATTTTCATTTGGTTTCGAAGCACATCCTCAACATTTATTCACTGTGACTGATACACAGCACCATGGAAACTGTAGCAAAAAGTGTAATTATTTACATTTCCCATATTTGTACAATAACTATATTTTTTGCTATTTTTTTTATTTTCATTTTATTATTTGATTTCAAGTGACTGTGTGTGTTCAAATATACCTAGCACTTTTATCTCTACTTAACCTTTCCAGCACATACCGGTACATATATCATGGTATCATCATTTTCAATGGTCTAACCACAGGAGCCTGAACAAATTATTTGTATGATAAATAGTCAAGATCGAGAATGTGTGGGGTCTAATATGCCTAAGTAGTGTGACAAGGGAATTGCCAATATTCAATTTGTTGACATTTTTATCTCACTTTACTTGTCGTTCCAATTATTGCTAAGGAACTTCCACATTCATTAATTCTTAATAAAATCACAACTTCTTGATCTGAACTGGTCATTGAAGAGATGTTTTTCACTCATTTTTCCAGGTACATGTACATAAAATATTTTATTTTCCGTATCTCACAGAATACCTTAATCATAGTAATTATTGAGTCAAAACAGGGTATACCTACCCTGAATAATTCAATTAACTACTCAGAAAAAAATGCTGAAATGAAAATTGAGATAAAATATTATGAATAAGGCTAATATTTTTGGGTATGTATAGGGAAAATTAACAATATTTTAAAATGTGTTGTTTTTGTACATCTAGAGTGTGATTTTCTGAATAAATGGGGTCAGTGCAGGTCACTAAGTAGCTTTTCAATAATTAATGTCGTTAAAGTATATTCATTTAAAAATAATAAAATTGAATCCTCTCATTTAAGTGAATGGAAAGAACTAATTTCATAAGAAGAAAACAGGAATTAAAGACAAATAACAGTTTAAATAGATTAACATTTCCAGTATTATTTTATTTTTGATTTGTGTGACTATAAGTATAGAACTGGTTATTGATTTCTCAAATCGTCAACTCCCCAATTAACCTGTTAAGGTGAGAGGACATACAACAATATCAATGATTGATTAGCACCTTTTTATTGTCTTTTATATCGGCATGAAAAATTAATGGAACCTTGTTTACTTATCAATATTAAACTTTTAACCAAATATTATGATTGAACTACAATGTGTAGTGGTTTATGTGTATATACATGTATTATGATTGAACTACAATGTGTAGTAGTTTATATACATGTATTATGATTGAACTATAATGTGTAGTAGTTTATGTGTATATACATGTATTATGATTGAACTACAATGTGTAGTAGTTTATATACATGTATTATGATTGAACTACAATGTGTAGTAGTTTATATACATGTATTATGATTGAACTATAATGTGTAGTAGTTTATGTGTATATACATGTATTATGATTGAACTATAATGTGTAGTAGTTTATGTGTATATACATGTATTATGATTGAACTACAATGTGTAGTAGTTTATATACATGTATTATGATTGAACTACAATGTGTAGTAGTTTATATACATGTATTATGATTGAACTATAATGTGTAGTAGTTTATGTGTATATACATGTATTATGATTGAACTATAATGTGTAGTAGTTTATGTGTATATACATATATTATGATTGAACTACAATGTGTAGTAGTTTATATACATGTATTATGATTGAACTACAATGTGTAGTAGTTTATATACATGTATTATGATTGAACTACAATGTGTAGTAGTTTATATACATGTATTATGATTGAAATATAATGTGTAGTAGTTTATGTGAAAATACATGTATTATGATTGAACTAAAATGTGTAGTAGTTTATGTGTATATACATGTATTATGATTGAACTACAATGTGTAGTAGTTTATATACATGTATTATGATTGAACTACAATGTGTAGTAGTTTATATACATGTATTATGATTGAACTATAATGTGTAGTAGTTTATATACATGCATGTTGTATTATGATTGAACTACAATGTGTAGTAGTTTATATACATGTATTATGATACAGTGGCGTAGCTTCCATTGAGGCAATGAGGCAACTGCCTCACTAGATTTATTTGCAGAAAAAAAATTAATGTGATTAATATTATAAAAGTTGATTAAAATACGAGAAATAAAAACCTTTGTCAAAGTTTGTAATAAAAATATATTCTACATCATTAATTGAAATCCTTTACGGAAACTTTTGGCTCCGTCATGTTACATAATTTAGTATAGTTTGTTGCCGTGTGCCAAAGTTTGAAAGTGGAAATGCGCCGGGCTTAAATCCGCTCTTAGATACAAGCTAATTTTATCTTCTCGTTTTTTTTCCCGATGGCAGATATAGATTCTATCTGAAACTCGGGAAGAAGCTTCATGTAGCCACTCCAAAGGTTCTGAAATAAATTCACAAATACAGTCATTTGACGCATATCGAAATAGTTTTCTGCGTGTTATTTCGGTTATTATTGAAATCATAAATCATAAAATGCGTTTCAATCGCCCATTTTTTTTCTCCAATTTCTGGACCCCCCCTAGCATTTTTTCGCCTCGCTGCACTCGGTGAATTGCCTCACTAGAAAAAAGACCCAAGCTACGCCACTGGTTTATATACATGTATTATGATTGAGCTATAATGTGTAGTAGTTTATGTGTATATACATGTATTATGATTGAACTACAATGTGTAGTAGTTTATATACATGTATTATGATTGAACTACAATGTGTAGTAGTGTGTATACATGTATTATGATTGAACTATAATGTGTAGCAGTGTGTATATACATGTATTATGATTGAACTACAATGTGTAGTAGTTTATATACATGTATTATGATTGAACTACAATGTGTAGTAGTTTATGTGTATATACATGTGTTATGATTGAACTACAATGTGTAGTAGTTTATATACATGTATTATGATTGAACTATAATGTGTAGTAGTTTATGTGTATATACATGTATTATGATTGAACTACAATGTGTAGTAGTTTATAAACATGTATTATGATTGAACTACAATGTGTAGTAGTTTATATACATGTATTATGATTGAACTACAATGTGTAGTAGTTTATATACATGTATTATGATTGAACTATAATGTGTAGTAGTTTATATACATGTATTATGATTGAACTACAATGTGTAGTAGTTTATATACATGTATTATGATATAATGTGTAGTAGTGTGTATATACATGTATTGGTGATAGTCTATGTATCACCTAATTGTGTTCTAGTAATATTGTTATCTACAGACATTTAATATTTACCATTTTTACTTGTATAGTTATTTCTTGATAATACTGATTAAGTAAAAATCGGGGACCAGTTTCATTAAGGTGTCCTTTCTTCCTAAGACAAGTCCTGTCTTGGGTCAGACTTTATGACATGTCTTACTTAGGACTGTCATAAGTTGTCTTATAGTGTGTCACAAAATCTCTATAGGACAGTTTTAGGTAATACAAGTCTTAAGACAACCAATTTGTCTAATACGACATGTTTTATGTTACATGTACAAAATGTACATGTAAATGAAAATACTTTCTTCTCTTTCTCAAAACACAGTCTTCACTAACAACTTTTTGACCCACAAGTCATTCGGACTTCTTGACTAGACTTGAGTTGTAGAATTCAGGAGTCCGAATGCAAATTTACTGGCCCGAATAAAAACAAAAATAATTTCACATGTTTATTATTATATCAATTGTCTATTCTCTCACAAAAATATCAAGCTTTTCCTGCAGTGGTTGCTTTCAACCAAGGGCTATCAATTTTCCATTTCTCGTTTTAGTAATGCAAATTAACTGTATATATATTTTTCTGAACATTGTTTGTTAAAACAAGTCTGTTTTAAAGTAAACATTTTGTAGAATTTTTTTTTTATATTAATAAAGCAAAGTATTTTAGTTAAATTCACAGAGAATTTCAGATATAAAAATTTTAGTGGATCTTTTCAACCATTTGTCTTAATCAGGAAAAAGCTTGTAATATTTATCCATTTCAAAGGTTTCAATATTTCCCCAAAGCCTAAATCAAGTCCTCTATCATATTTTGCACAAAAGTTTAAATTTGGCACCAAATTGATATCCGATAATTTTAACGTGTCCGGTCCGGAGTGATTCTTGTTCTTATATTTCAAATATTGATATTTTCGTTCCTTAAAAAAGCATTTCTGAGATTGCGACTTTAATTTTGTCAATGTCCTTGAACTTCATCATAGCATGGAAGAACGATAAATGATACAATAAAGGAGTTTTGATATAGCGTTTCACTTTAGTTTTAATCAAAATAAATTATGGACAAATTGGAGATAAAAAGGGCTCTTTTATACAACAAACCCAGTATTTTAGACAGTCGGTCCGGTGGAAACCAATGTTTTTCCGGACCGAATTGATTTTGACCGGATTTTTCCATTGGACCGGCATGTTTGGGAATCTCTGGTTACTTTTGACACACAAGCCCGTCTGACTTCTCACTTGCATTATTTTAGAAGTCCGTGGCCGATATTACTGGCCAGGACCGTCGGGCTTGTGGCTAAGTTCGAAGACTGAAAACACTTCCTGGTTCTTTCCTCATTTATGACTTATCAACTAGATTAAAATGATGGGTGCCACTAGTGGAGCAGGAACTGCTTACCCTCCCGGAGCACCTGAGGTCACCCCCAGTGTTAGTGGGGTTCATGTTATTCGATCTTTAGTTTTATGTGTTTTTTGTGGATCGTTGTTTGTACTTTTTCTTTTGGCCATTGTGTTGTCTGTTCTTCTTTGATATACGGATTCTGATTACCCCTTTGGTATCTTCAAGCTCATCTGATGATTACTTACAGAAATAATTATTTCTCCCCTTCGAACGAAGGGAGACATATTGTTTTAGTCTGATTTTTTCTTCCGCTTCCGCTTCCTCTCAGCGAAGCTTGTCCGGACCATAACTTTTTTGTCTTTCCAGTTAGGTCAATGATATTTGATATGTGGGTACATGACCATAAGGTGGTGTGTCGCGTACCATAATGACCTTCGTGGGACCTTGACCTTTGACTTCAAGGTCAAATAATTGTTTTTTAAATAGTATTTTCTTGTCCGGGCCATAACATTTTTGTCTTTCGAGATAGGTCAATGATATTGGATATGTGGGTGCATGACCATAAGACGGTATGTCGCGTACCATAATGACCTTTGTGGGACCTTGACCTTTGACCTCAAGGTCAAATAATTGTTACTTTTGAGATAGGTCAATATTTGGTATGTGGGTGCATGACCATAAGGCGTTGTGTGTCGCATACCGTAATGACCTTCGTTGGACCTTGACCTTTGACCTGAAGGTCAAATAAAAAAAATTAAATAGTATTTTCTTGTCCAGGCCATAACATTTTTGTCTTTCGAGATAGGTCAATGATATTTGGTATGTGGGTGCATGACCATAGGGCGGTGTTTCGCGTACCATAATGACCTTCGTGGGACCTTGACCTTTGACCTCAAGGTCATATAATGGTTTTTTAAATAATATTTTCTTGTCCAGACCATAACATTTTTGTCTTTCGAGATAGGTTGTTGTACAGATAGCTGCATTAAGGGGAGACATAAGTTGTAGGTATCTAAAACAGTTCTTCCTAGTTTTTTTTGTAAGTCATGACATTTAGATGTACAATGTATATTGTAAAAATTAGTATACCGGTACTCAAATATGTGTGTTTTTGCTTCTACTGAAATTAAACCAATGTTAAGGTATATGTATATATAGTGTAAAAATAAAATCCCACTGACAGACAGATTGATTTGAAATTTTTGCTCCTTTTTAACTTTTGATTAATCAGACAAGGACACCCTTTTTCATGTTCATCTATGGTAGAAAAGTAGGAATTACAATGTTTTTTTAATGAAACGTGCAATTCGTAAATGAATGAGTGATTGTTGTTTATTGCCCTGTGAACAATTTTTCAGCTATATCTCGGTGAAACAAGTCACATTTTGATGAGATAGTGATGACGATCTCTTAGTCCTAAACCAACACACTTTGTTTAATTTTTATACATCTAGTTCACTGAAACAACAGTCTGCAGGTAAACATATCGCTCCACTCAGACATATTGTCTTGATTCCAAGCCAACCAGTCTTTGTTCATACTCCTTAATGCTACATGCTTAGTGGAGAAGCAGCAAGTTGAAATTGTATATTCTTTTGTTTTTGATAGTTTAAACATAACTTTTTATGTATGTTTTTAGGGGAAAAGGAAGCTGATACTTTTTCTCTCTAATTTTAGGGGATGTTTTAAGGGAAAAGGAAACTGATACTTTTTTTCTTTGATTTTAGGGGATGTTTTAAGGGAAAATGAAACTGATACTTTTTTTCTCTAATTTTAGGGGATGTTTTAAGGGAAAAGAAAACTGATACTTTTTTCTCTAATTTTAGGGGATGTTTTAAGGGAAAAGAAAAGCAGTAAATGGAAAGTAAGTATTACATTTTCTATAACATGAATTATACAATAATACCAACACATTTTAAGTACGTTAATTACCTCACATTGAAATGGTATTACAAGTTAGTCCATATCATTCATAGATGTGTACAGCTAGACTGACATAAAACCAAAATTGTTCCATTTCCTTATGAGTTATGAAGAAGTCATAGATACGACCTTGGAATGAAAAGGGAGAGGGGAGGAGGTGTTTAAAGGTTACACCTTAATGCAAGTTTCATAGTAATTATTCAAGAATAGATTGGATTATCCCCCCTCCCTTTAGAGTGCATATTCTGCTGTCTAATGAATAGTACATCATAAAACAGTGGTATCACATGTGCCAGGTTAGATGTGATTTAGGAGAGAATGTCTGGTTAATAAGTATGTGATTGAGGAGATCATGCTCGTGGGGGGGGGGGGGGGGGGGGGTGTTAAGTGTGTTTTAGGAGATACTGTTTGATTTGATTCATAGGTGTGATTTAGGAGATAATGCCTGGCTGATAAGTGTGATTCAGAAGATGATGCTGAGGTGATAAGTTTTAGAGGTGACACATGGTTGATATGTTATCTATTGATATGTTTTGTTGAAGCAATTTTCTAATTGGTGAATATGAAATTATTACTTTTTTTATCGTTTATGGTTACATGTAACTTATTTTACACATAAATAGGTTCACTTAGACGCATTACTGGTAAATATATAAATTGCACTCTTTTCAGTTTTTTCAGTTTTTTCTCCAATAATTTGCTGGTTCATTGGTTCATAAAACTATTTTAACGTTGATTCAGGCTTACTTTCGTACAGTGAAACCTGTCTAAACCGAACCCTGAATAGAACGGAATCCTTCATAAACCAAAATCTATAAATAAAGTCCCAACACACAAAATCTTTGTTAATTTAACTTGTATAAACCAAACTGTCTATTATGAACACAAAAGTTGGTGCCATTTAGGTTCAATTTAGACAGGTTTCTCTGTATTTAACAGTGAAGAACTTTTATCTATAAATAGTCCTGATAAAATCTTTGATTCTTTCTAGTTTGTGTACCTCAGCAGTAATGGACTTGACTTGTACTTCATGATGAAGGACAATTTACTTAGATAGCTCAGATAAAACCTTTTTTTCTGTTTGATATACAATATCTCTGCAGTTTAAGTTCTGCCTTGTGTTTAACAGTGAATGACTATTACCTTTAGACAAATTAGATAGTATACACCTATTTACTGGCTATGAGGACAATAGCAAGTTTATTGTCCCCCGAGACACCAACTATTTCCCGACGTGAAGCGGAGGGAAATAGTTGGTGTCGAGGGGGACAATAAACTTGTTATTGTCCGAATAGCCAGTAAATAAGTGTTTTATTATACCAAAGCCAATTTAGGAAATTTAAGAAAATATGGCTATTAAAAAGACACAAATAGAAGTTCTTAATAGTAATATTAAGAAAAAATATCAACAATAAGCATGTTTTAACAACAATTCTAACCAGTTTAAAGTTTCAGCAGATGCCATTTTATCGTCTGGTAAACAAATAATCATATCTCTCGGGCATGTAGGTGCATGTACGTTAAAACACGAAAGATTCGAACCATAAAAGCGTGGGAAAACGTATGCTGTTTGAACTGAACTAGTTCCCTAGGAAAATAGTCATCGAGACTATTTCCCTAGGGATAATGGTCATGATCAGTCATCAAAACTATTTAAACAAAATCAGCAATTGGATTTTTATGTGCAGAATAGTAATTTTATCTGCATTTAATTTTATATAGAAAATATATACTGAGGTATAATAATCTTGATTAGGCTTCGATTCTTTCTGTCTGTTGGATAGTATTCTTTGTGAGTATCTACTAACATGAATGTTTATCAAGTTTGACAGAGACGAGCAGTACTTAGGATCAAACAAGGAACAAAGGATTTCAGAAATAGGGTACAACACATTTCAGAGAGAGTTTTTGTAGAAAACTGACAAACTTTATCACATGAAACTTATATCCCATAAAAAGTTAAATATTATGTAGAACAGAAATAAAAAAAGCTGTTCCTTTACTTTAATTTGTGTCCAAGTGTAATTTTAGATAGTTTTTCATATTTATTTACATCCATATCCTTTCTTACTAGTTAGGTATTGTACAGATAAAGAAATAATTCATAAATAGGGTTTATTTTTATACTAAAACATTGAATGTAAAAATGTATTAATTCTTATGTTAAAATCATTTAATTTACTTATTTCAATATTATAATATTAATCAATAAAAACATCAAGACAATAAAAATCTCAAGTAAATGTGAATTTGATATCTAGCATGTACGTGTTAATTATATATAAGTCTATGGCTTAATTATAATAATTTACAGAATCCAATTAATTTATGTCTTTCCTACTCTGTTTTCTAGTTGATTTTTATCAAGTTACAGATTAAAAATTGCCCAAAAATTGCTTAATGTTATAATGGAGTGCTATCTGATATTAGAAATATAGCATTATAGAGTTACAGATAGTCTAAATATCTAGAACTTTGTCTTGAAAATGTTTTTTATATGATTCATATAATATCTGGTTATTATGTGTAGTTATTTTTTGTGTAGTTTACTGCAATTTTAATTATGTGTAGTTTTGTAGTTTAGTGCATTTTTAATTATGTCATTTAATAATAAATGACCATTTTCAATTTCAACAATTGTTTTCTTATTGAGTTATACCGTCAAACAAAGCACAACACTATGGGATGGGGCCATAAAGGCATTTTATATCTTATAAATATTTTTATGGCACATCCCATTAAAATTATCTAAATTACTTCCCTTTGAAAAGTAAAATTTTTCAGAGTTCATTAATGGTTTAACTATTTGCGCATGCCCTAGAAACAACTGGTCATTCTCGCTAGCCATCATTACACAGTTCACATCATCATCAATTTCATGTTTTGAAACTTCATTTTACAAACACCCTCCCACCCTCCCTATTTTGTGAAAATGTATCTTTGATGTTGGCGGTTTTACCCCCATCTTTGACGGTTTTTTAGTTTCTAGTAAATATCTAGAACTTTGTCTTGAAAATGTTTTTTATATGATTCATATAATATCTGGTTATTATGTGTAGTTTACTGCAATTTTAATTATGTGTAGTTTCGTAGTTTAGTGCATTTTTAATTATGTCATTTAATAATAAATGACCATTTTCAATTTCAACAATTGTTTTCTTATTGAGTTATACCATCAAACAAAGCACAACACTATGGGATGGGGCCATAAAGTGGTTATTATGACCAGGTTTAGATTAAGGTCAAGGTCTCGGGTGGTTTGATACAGATAGTGGTTATTATGACCAGGTTTAGATTAAGGTCAAGGTCTCGGGTGGTTTAATACAGATAGTGGTTATTATGACCAGGTTTACATTAAGGTCAAGGTCTCAAGTGCTTAAATACAGATAGTGGTTATTATGACCAGGTTTAGATTAAGGTCAAGGTCTTGGGTGGTTTAATACAGATAGTGGTTATTATGACTAGGTTTAGATTAAGGTCAAGGTCTTGGGTGTTTTAATACAGATAGTGGTTATTATGACCAGGTTTACATTAAGGTCAAGGTCTTGGGTGGTTTAATACAGATAGTGGTTATTATGATCAGGTTTAGATTAAGGTCAAGGTCTCGGGTGTTTTAATACAGATAGTGGTTATTATGACCAGGTTTACATTAAGGTCAAGGTCTCAAGTGCTTAAATACAGATAGTGGTTATTATGACCAGGTTTAGATTAAGGTCAAGGTCTTGGGTGGTTTAATACAGATAGTGGTTATTATGACTAGGTTTAGATTAAGGTCAAGGTCTTGGGTGTTTTAATACAGATAGTGGTTATTATGACCAGGTTTACATTAAGGTCAAGGTCTTGGGTGGTTTAATACAGATAGTGGTTATTATGATCAGGTTTAGATTAAGGTCAAGGTCTCGGGTGTTTTAATACAGATAGTGGTTATTATGACCAGGTTTACATTAAGGTCAAGGTCTCAAGTGCTTAAATACAGATAGTGGTTATTATGACCAGGTTTAGATTAAGGTCAAGGTCTTGGGTGGTTTAATACAGATAGTGGTTATTATGACTAGGTTTAGATTAAGGTCAAGGTCTTGGGTGTTTTAATACAGATAGTGGTTATTATGACCATGTTTACATTAAGGTCAAGGTCTTGGGTGGTTTAATACAGATAGTGGTTATTATGATCAGGTTTAGATTAAGGTCAAGGTCTCAAGTGCTTAAATACAGATAGTGGTTATTATGACCAGGTTTAGATTAAGGTCAAGGTCTCGGGTGGTTTAATACAGATAGTGGTTATTATGACCAGGTTTACAGTAAGGTCAAGGTCTTGGGTGGTTTAATACAGATAGTGGTTATTTATTTATGACCAAGTTTGGATTATGGTCAAGGTCTCGGGTTCTTTAATACAGATAGTGGTTATTTTAACCATGTTTAGATTAAGGTCAAGGTCTCAGGTGCTTAAATACAGATAGTGGTTATTATGACCATGTTTAGATTAAGGTGCTTAAATACAGATAGTGGTTATTATGACCAGGTTTTAAATTAAGGTCAAGGTCAGGTCTTAGATTTTTTGTAATGAAGTACATGTACATAATGTAACCTCATATTCTCTAACTCAGATAAGTCACTTCTATCAGTACCTTTGTTTAATCCAGGATAACTAGAATTCTTGGATATTGGAAAATAAAATCATAGTTTATATACAGCTAGTTGAGTAGACTCAGAACTAGTTAACTGTCTTTGTTTAGGGTTAGTCTTAGGTGTAAACATATTTTATAAATAAGGTGTATTACAGACATGAAGTGTTATATACATAATTGAGATTTGAAAACAAGTGATACAGCATTTTTAGTTCACCTGGACCAAAGGTCCAGGTGAACTATTGCCATCACTTGACGTCCGTCGTCTGTCGCCTGTAAACTTTTCACATTTCAAGATTCTTCTCAGAAACCACTGGGCCAATTGGAACCAAACTTAGCAGGAATGTTCCTTGGATGGTCCTCTACAAAGTTTCTGTTTTTCGTTCCAGTCGGATATTCAACCTGACTGCCAGGGCCAATGATATGCTCTGATTGGCTGAAATTTCAAAGATCTTCTTCTCTAAAACTAATGAACTGACTGAACCCAAACTGTAAATGAATGATCATTGGAATGTCCTTTACCAAGTTTCTGTTTTTTATGCCGATCGGAAATCCAAGATGGCCGCCATCGCAGGACTTAGATTAACATTGGACCCTATGGAAAATGTTCAAATGCCTTCTTCTCAGAAACTGCAAATATGATTAAAGCCAAACTGTACATGAATGTTCATTGGATGGTCCTCTACAATCTCAAGGTTTTTTATTCTGATATGAAATTCAAAATGGCGGCTACGGCAGGACTTAGTTTAACATTGGACTCTATGGGAAAAATGTTTCAAAATGCTTCTTCTCTGAAACCACTTGGACAATTGAAACCAAACTGCCCAGGAATGATCATTGGAAGGTCCTCTACAAATTTTCTTTTTTTTATGCCGATCGGAAATCCAAGATGGCCACAACCGCAGGACATAGATTAACATTGGACCCTATGGGAAAATGTTCAAATGCCTTCTTCTCAAAAACTACAAATATGATTAAAGCCAAACTGTACATGAATGTTCATTGGATGGTCCTCTACAATCTTAAGGTTTTTTGTTCTGATATGAAATTCAAAATGGCGGCTACGGCAGGACTTAGTTTAACATTGGACCCTATGGGAAAAATGTTTCAAAATGCTTCTTCTCTGAAACCACTTGGACAATTGAAACCAAACTGCCCAGGAATGATCATTGGAAGGTCCTCTACAAATTTCTGTTTTTTATGCCGATCGGAAATCCAAGATGGCCACCACCGCAGGACATATATTAACATTGGACCCTATGGGAAAATGTTCAAATGCCTTCTTCTCAGAAACTACAAATATGATTAAAGCCAAACTGTACATGAATGTTCATTGGATGGTCCTCTACAAACTTTAGGTTTTTTGTTCCGATATGAAATTCAAAATGGCGGCTACGGCAGGACTTAGTTTAACATTGGACCCTATGGGGAAAATGTTTCAAAACGCTTCTTCTCTGAAACCACTAGGACAATTGAAACCAAACTGCCCAGGAATGATCATTGGAAGGTCCTCTACAAATTTTCTGTTTTTTATGCTGATCGGAATTCCAAGATGGCCACCACCGCAATACATAGATTAACATTGGACCCTATGGGAAAATGTTCAAATGCCTTCTTCTCAGAAACTACAAATATGATTAAAGCCAAACTGTACATGAATGTTCATTGGATGGTCCTCTACAATCTTAAGGTTTTTTGTTCTGATATGAAATTCAAAATGGCGGCTACGGCAGGACTTAGTTTAACATTGGACCCTATGGGGAAAATGTTTCAAAACGCTTCTTCTCTGAAACAACTAGGACAATTGAAACCAAACTGCCCAGGAATGATCATTGGAATGTCCTCTACAAAGTTTCTGTTTTTTATGCCAATCGGAAATCCAAGATGGCTACCATTGCAGGACATAGATTAACATTGGACCCTATGGGAAAATGTTCAAATGTCTTCTTCTCAGAAACTACAAATATGATTAAAGCCAAACTGTACATGAATGTTCATTGGATGGTCCTCTACAATCTTAATGTTTTTTGTTCTGATATGAAATTCAAAATGGCGGCTACGGCAGGACTTAGTTTAACATTGGACCCTATGGGAAAAATGTTTCAAAACGCTTCTTCTCTGAAACCACTTGGACAGTTGAAACCAAACTGCCCAGGAATGATCATTGGAAGGTCCTCTACAAATTTTCTTTTTTTTTTATGCCGATCGGAAATCCAAGAAGGCTGCCACCACAGGTCATAGTATTAACACAGGACCATATGGGGAAAATACAGAAATATGTTCTTCTCTGAAGCTATTGCACTGATTGAACCTAAACTGTGCATCAATCATTGGAAGGTCCTTTACAAACTTTGTGTTTTTTATGTTGATCGGAATTCCAAGATGACTACCACTGCAGGACATAGTTTTTACATAGAACCAATTGGTTCTTTTTATAACCAGGTGAACGATACAGGCTCTTGAGAGCCTCTGGTTATAAATTTATCTCCAAAGGATTAGTTTAAGGGATTAGATGTAGTGTATCGATCATTAGGTAAATAGTGGGACCTCATTAACCTTAGTTCTAACCCCACCAAAGACAAAATATGGAAAACATACATGCTTTGACTGACAGATTTAGACAAGTCTTGATTTAGAGATATAATACTAATGTATTTTTATCATTCTATAACAAATTTAGCAAGTCAATTAGTTTTTAGCAAAATGAATAAAATATTTGTTTAATACCATGCATCATGTTGTGCATTTGAAGTGCATGTACTAAAATGTAGACCATATATCTTACAATATATGATATATTGTTATGGTTATACAGTAACATACATGTATGAAAACGATTGTTGAGATGAATTGCAATCTTAGTATTGCAATCAGAAAGACTTATATTAGACCCAAAACAGGCTATACCCAATATACATGTAGTAAATTACGTTTTTTATGCATGTAGTAAATTACATTTTAAAGGGGCTTTTAAGCATGTTTACCATTAAAATTTTAACGGTTTTATTACTGTGATTATTTGTGACTAGAAGATTTATGATTTTATGCTTGTGTGACTTTCAGCCTAACAAAGTGTGAAGATCGTTTACCAATATTATTTCTTTATGATATTTTGTATTACTTATTATCACAACTTAGAATGTTTAGTATAGAACAGACACATAGCTTTTATATGAAGAGCTATTGACATGATATTAAGATAGGATTAAGTTTAATGGACTGAATTTTGATGAGACAAGGTTTATTTAGGTATGTCTTGGTAACAGGTAATCTCCAGAAATTGGCAAGCTAGGGAAAGTTAATGGTTAGTTGAAGTAAGGGATATTGATATCAAAAGGTCTTACTGGTTATGTCTAACACTCAAATTAAATCTCTTTCTGAACATAAAATGCAGTGAATTCAAATCTCATTATATTATTTAATATAGTTCAAAGCTATTGACATAAAGTTTGACGCAATTTTATGAGGAAAATTAAAAGTGTTACATCTTAATGAAAAATTGTTCTGGTTGACAATACTCTATATATTTTTACATTATACATGAGTACACTTGTGGAAGTAGATATAAGATTGTTAATTCAATCTATCAGGGAATGTTGTGTGTCTACAATAGTTGTCATTGTATTTTTGTAGATAATCTTTCATTGGTATTTGTAAATAGTGCTGTGACATTTAAAGTAGGATATTCCAGAAAGGGTCAATAACACACTGTAACTAAGTTGTGAAGTGTTCTTTTCAATAAAATGTATATATATATATATATATATATATACGTCTGAAAATTAAACCAAACAGTGTTAGAATTAGATTTTAGAGCTGTCAAATTTTTGTTCTTCCCTCGACGGGATTTGAACCCACACCATTGTTACACTGCAGCACCATTCGCTTAGCCTTACGTCCAGCGCCCTAGACCACTCGACTACATCCACTCCCTAAAAAAGGAGCTTCAATAGTCGTAGTGTTACCTTGTCTCGTAAGGCAAATCTAGGGATAGACGTAAGACATGTGTATAAGCGTGTGTAGATGGTACATATATACTTAATATTATAATTTGACAGCATTCTAACTCAGCAATTTTTAATATATTGGATAGGATAATGAAGAATTATTCATTATACAGTCACAGGAAATAAAGTATATTATACAAACGTCTAGAAGCAAGTGACAACCATACAATATATCTGTCCCACTGGATCTCAAAGTTACTTTAAAGGATACTAGGTTAATACTAAATATTATATACGTCTGAAAATTAAACCAAACAGTGTTAGAATTAGATTTTAGAGCTGTCAAATATATATATGTCCATGATGTAGGTACCATAGTTCTGAAGTACGTCTGCCTTCTTTATTGGGTAAACATAGTTTTTGTCCTGCCTATAATCACCCTGTCCAGCAATACATCTATCTGTCACACAAGTTTGTATGCACAACTCCTCCTACATTTTAAATAGGAATTCATTAAGACTTTACCTGTTTGCTTATTAACATTTGGAGATTCTCATGAAATGACAACAGTTTATCTGACCATTTGGAGATTCTCATGAAATGACAAAAGTTTATCTGACCATTTGGAGATTCTCATGAAATGACAAAAGTTTATCTGACCATTTGGAGATTCTCATGAAATGACAACTGTTTATCTGACCATTTGGAGATACTCATGAAATGACAAAAGTTTATCTGACCATTAGGAGATTCTCATGAAATGACAACAGTTTATCTGACCATTTGGAGACTCTCATGAAATGACAACAGTTTATCTGACCATTAGGAGATTCTCATGAAATGACAACAGTTTATCTGACCATTTGGAGATTCTCATGAAATGACAACAGTTTATCTGACCATTTGGAGATTCTCATGAAATGACAACAGTTTATCTGACCATTAGGAAATTCTCATGAAATGACAACAGTTTATCTGACCATTTGGAGATTCTCATGAAATGACAACAGTTTATCTGACCATTTGGAGATTCTCATGAAATGACAACAGTTTATCTGACCATTTGGAGATTCTCATGAAATGACAACAGTTTATCTGATCATTTGGAGATTCTCATAAAATGACAACAGTTTATCTGACCATTTGGAGATTCTCATGAAATGACAACAGTTTATCTGATCATTTGGAAATTCTCATGAAATGACAACAGTTTATCTGATCATTTGGAGATTCTCATGAAATGACAACAGTTTATCTGATCATTATTTAAAGGAGTTATTGCCCTTTTTCACAGAATATTTCATCAACAAGTTTGTACACACAACTCCTTAATTTTAAATGGGAATTGCAAGGTATTTTCCCCATAGATAAAAGAATGTGAGGGTAAACATATGTTTTTGTGTCAAAAGTAACCTTTTTTTCAAGAATATTTTACTTTATAGAGATGACTTTCCATTGTAAAGTAGTGGAAAATATAGTCTGTTCTCAACATCTTTTAGTTTAATTTTACCTGGTTAGACTTTAATACTTGACTTCAAATTATAAACACCTGTCCCTTCATTTTTGACATGAATTATAAACACCTGTCCCTTCATTTTTGACATGAATTATAAACACCTATCCCTTCATCTTTGACATGAATTATAAACACCTGTCCCTTCATCTTTGACACAAATTAGATGTTTGTTGTATCTCTTTTTAAAACAAAAATGTGGCGATACACTAAGCATCTAACAAGATCCACTTCAGCGTCATGTCATGTGACCTAGCTTTCATTTCATTCATCTTTGATTGTCAAGACAAATAAAGCGACTAATCAGAAACAGGTCCTCGTGTGATAGGTTTTAATGCATCAAGATTTGGTAGGCTCATTGCTGATTGGTTAGTTGAATGTATGAACCCTGACGTGACATCATATGGGTTGTCATAAGATGTTAATCAACAAAATTGTTTATACTAAAGATACAACGTGTAATTTCAATTATATAGTCTTTGACACAGTGTTGGACTGTACTTGTACTTTTATAAAAAGTGTTATCAACAACTAAACAAATATCAATATGAATAATATGGTTATTATGTCTTTCTAGCAGTCCATTTTGTTTTTTAAGAGAAAAAAATCTTTTGATAGTTAGATTTTAGCATTCACATCCCAGATGATCAGATTTTAGCATTTAAATATCATTTGTTAACTACCAGATCCCACTTTATGAGGTTAAGACTAAGAGTACACAATATAATCTAATTATTAACAACTTGCTTACTTAAAAAAACCTGAATACTTTTTGTACATTCAATGTTTATAAAAAAAATACCTAGATGTGGAAAATTTATAACATTCGATGTTTATCAAAAAGTGTGGAAAATGTTCTTATATTTGGGGCCGTCGTCGTGATCGTATGGTAATTGGAACTACCTATGCAAACAATGCCTCTCACCACTAACGTTGTGAGTTTGAATCCTGCTCATGGAGAGGTGTACTCTATGCAACCAACATTATGTTATAAAGTTTGTCAGTGACTTGCGACAGGTTGGTAGTTTTCTCTGGGTACTCTGGTTTCCTCCACGATATAGCTGAAATATTTTTGAAAGTGGCGTTAAACACCATAACCCTAACCCTTTTATATTTGTACATTCAATGTTTATCAAAAAGTACCTAGATGTGGTCAGCAATGTTTATCAAAATGTACCTAGATGTGGACAGCAATGTTTATCAAAGCATACCTAGATGTGGACAGCAATGTTTATCAAAAAGTACCTAGGTGTGGACAATGTTCTTATATTTGTACATTCAATTTTTATCAAAAAGTACCTAGATGTGGACAGCAATGTTTATCAAAACGTACCTAGATGTGGACAGCAATGTTTATCAAAAAGTACCTAGATGTGGACAGCAATGTTTATCAAAACGTACCTAGGTGTGGACAGCAATGTTTATCAAAATGTACCTAGATGTGGACAGCAATGTTTATCAAAACGTACCTAAGTGTGGACAGCAATGTTTATCAAAACATACCTAGATGTGGACAGCAATGTTTATCAAAACGTACCTAGGTGTGGACAGCAATGTTTATCAAAACGTACCTAGATGTGGACAATGTTCTTATATTTGTACATTCAATGTTTTTAATGTTTTTATTCCCTTACTGTCATCAAATTAATGTCATGAAGTTACTCAGCACTGAGCATTGTTAAAACTGAGTTATATCTTAAATTCCTATGTAAAAATAATTTATACTCTTTATTTCAGACATGTGTACAGTCAAGCAAATGGAAGGTGTTACATGAAATGACTAGAGATATCAGTTATCAAACTGACAGGTTACAGATTCTGGCTGAGCTAGCTCAGTGTTCTGTAGATGGTAGGTCTTTAGTGTTTAAGTTCCCTAAGACAACTAAAATTGTCTGTTAGATTTTCCATTGTACTAAATACATCATAATGTTTTAAAGTTATTTAGTTATTTCCAGCCAGTCATTTGTTTTCTCCAGTTTCCTAAACCAATAAAACTAAATACAACAACATAACTGAAATATTGTCAAATCAATTAAACCACATTTAGACTAAAACATTCAGATTCTGTGTACTATAAACTGGGGTAAAAAAAAACCTGAAGAACTGCAGGGTGTAGCAAAAAAACCTCAGGGTATAGTAAAAGAACCTAATTTCTCTGTTGCAGGGTAAAATCTCTTCAAAATGAGTGTCCAATAGATGTGTGGGGTCAATCATATTTATAACCCATTGCTTTTAAAGAAAACTTGAATGATCTCATATGAGCAATACGTAGTATAAATGAATGGTGGTTGATGGCCAAGATATCCAGACACTGTTCATTATATTGTCTTATAAGAAGCCCCTTCTCTAGCACCTGGGTTCACCCCTGATTTGTTGATGGGGTCTGTGTTGTTCATCATCAAGCTTTCTGTGATGTTTTTGTAGTTGTTTTTTGTTTGTCTTTGTCCTGTGTCTTGTGTGCCCACTGTTGTTTTTTGTTTGTCTTTGTCCTGTGTCTTGTGTGCCCACTGTTGTTTTTTGTTTGTCTTTGTCCTGTGTCTTGTGTGCCCACTATTGTTTTTTGTTTGTCTTTGTCTTGTGTGCCCACTGTTGTTTTTTGTTTGTCTTTGTCCTGTGTCTTGTGTGCCCACTGTTGTTTTTTGTTTGTCTTTGTCCTGTGTCTTGTGTGCCCACTGTTGTTTTTTGTTTGTCTTTGTCCTGTGTCTTGCGTGCCCACTGTTGTTTTTTGTTTGTCTCTGTCCTGTGTCTTGTGTGCCCACTGTTGTTTTTTGTTTGTCTCTGTCCTGTGTCTTGTGTGCCCACTATTGTTTTTTGTTTGTCTTTGTCCTGTGTCTTGTGTGCCCACTATTGTTTTTTGTTTGTCTTTGTCCTGTGTCTTGTGTGCCCACTATTGTTTTTTGTTTGTCTTTGTCCTGTGTCTTGTGTGCCCACTGTTGTTTTTTGTTTGTCTTTGTCCTGTGTCTTGTGTGCCCACTGTTGTTTTTTGTTTGTCTTTGTCCTGTGTCTTGTGTGCCCACTGTTGTTTTTTGTTTGTCTTTGTCCTGTGTCTTGTGTGCCCACTGTTGTTTTTTGTTTGTCTTTGTCCTGTGTCTTGTGTGCCCACTATTGTTTTTTGTTTGTCTCTGTCCTGTGTCTTGTGTGCCCACTATTGTTTTTTGTTTGTCTTTGTCCTGTGTCTTGTGTGCCCACTATTGTTTTTTGTTTGTCTTTGTCCTGTGTCTTGTGTGCCCACTGTTGTTTTTGTTTGTCTTTGTACTGTGTCTTGTGTGCCCACTATTGTTTTTTGTTTGTCTTTGTCCTGTGTCTTGTGTGCCCACTATTGTTTTTTGTTTGTCTTTGTCCTGTGTCTTGTGTGCCCACTATTGTTTTTTGTTTGTCTTTGTCCTGTGTCTTGTGTGCCCACTGTTGTTTTTGTTTGTCTTTGTACTGTGTCTTGTGTGCCCACTATTGTTTTTTGTTTGTCTTTGTCCTGTGTCTTGTGTGCCCACTATTGTTTTTTGTTTGTCTTTGTCCTGTGTCTTGTGTGCCCACTATTGTTTTTTGTTTGTCTTTGTCCTGTGTCTTGTGTGCCCACTGTTGTTTTTTGTTTGTCTTTGTCCTGTGTCTTGTGTGCCCACTGTTGTTTTTTGTTTGTCTTTGTCCTGTGTCTTGTGTGCCCACTGTTGTTTTTTGTTTGTCTTTGTCCTGTGTCTTGTGTGCCCACTGTTGTTTTTTGTTTGTCTTTGTCCTGTGTCTTGTGTGCCCACTGTTGTTTTTTGTTTGTCTTTGTCCTGTGTCTTGTGTGCCCACTGTTGTTTTTTGTTTGTCTTTGTCCTGTGTCTTGTGTGCCCACTGTTTTGAGTGTCTCTGGATTGTCCATTCTTGTTTGCCCATTCAGTTTCTCTAATGTTTATTTCCTTTGAAATGACAAATGAGTTTTGAGGATCACTTGGTGTCTTGTCATTGTTAAAGTTTGTCACATCTTAATCTTCTCCTGCAAAACAAATCAAATAAAATGAACCAAATTTGGCAGAGGTGATCCTTGATAATAGGAACAAATGAAGTTTATCTTCCTCAGTCAGGGGCTAGTAGGGTACCTAAGAGGGGAAAATTAAGTAAGGTTTTAAAAAATGGAAGTGATACAGGCTCATGAGAGCCTTTAGTTGTTACAATTTCTTACATTGTTATTATTGTGGTACATATCCACATACAAACAATTTATTTCTAGATGATAAGTTTAGAAATATATTTGTTTGTTTACAATTTTGACAGAAAATTGTTTTACTTATTTGCCATATTTTCATGCTAAAGTTAATACATACATAATATTGTATATTTATATTTTCAGCAACAAATGCTGATGGATTTAATTTGTACCTAGCCGACACTAATCAACAGGTAGGTATAACCTGTACAAATTATGTAAATGACTGTCATTTTGGTTTGCTCTTTGGCTGGAAAATATTTCATTTCTTTTAATATGCATTGAAATTGAAAATAAATTGAATTTTGAAAAGATCAAGGTGCAATTTAACTGAAACTATTGAAACAGAAAATTTTCATTTCGTTTCTCACAATTGAAAGGCATTTATGCAAGTTCTAGATTAAACTTGTTAGTAGTGTTTGTGACACGTCATTTGTCATGCTTATATAAATGTTATACTGTCAGATTCTCCATGTGTGACAAGTCCGTCAAGGATGACTTTTTACAAACATGACAAATGGACTTTGACGTCGTAATCTTTAATAGAAATAGCTATAATGTATCAGTTGGTGTAGAAAGATATGTTACTTTTATAAAGACATAATGTTAATGGTAAAATATGTCTTAATACTAAATCTCTTTCTAAGTTCTAAGTCCACAAAAATAGAAACAGGTGTCAGAGCACTCTGTGGGTTATTGATGATCTTTTAACTTCTACATTTAAATAAGTTGCTCTTAATGTTTGAGATTTGTCTTGCATGTTATACTAGACACACACAGCAAAGGATAACAGTATATATATATAATACATAGCTGACATGGTGATAGAACAGTGTATTACCCAGAGAGATGACAGGGTGATAGAGCAAAGTGTCACCTCGAGAGCTGACAGGGTGATATAACAGTGTATTACCCAGAGAGTTGGCAGGGTGATAGAACAGTGTATTACCCAGAGAGATGGCAGGGTGATAGAGCAAAGTGTCACCTCGAGAGCTGACAGGGTGATAGAACAATGTATTACCCAGAGAGATGGCAGGGTGATAGAACAGTGTATTACCCAGAGAGATGACAGGGTGATAGAGCAAAGTGTCACCTCGAGAGCTGACAGGGTGCTATAACAGTGTATTACCCAGAGAGTTGGCAGGGTGATAGAACAGTGTATTACCCAGAGAGATGGCAGGGTGATAGAGCAAAGTGTCACCTCGAGAGCTGACAGGGTGATAGAACAGTGTATTACCCAGAGAGTTGGCAGGGTGATAGAACAGTGTATTACCCAGAGATGGCAGGGTGATAGAGCAAAGTGTCACCTCGAGAGCTAACAGGGTGATAGAACAGTGTATTACCCAGAGAGATGGCAGGGTGATAGAACAGTGTATTACCCAGAGAGATGGCAGGGTGATAGAACAGTGTATTACCCAGAGAGATGGCAGGGTGATAGAACAGTGTATTACCCAGAGAGATGGCAGGGTGATAGAGCCAAGTGTCACCTCAAGAGCTGACAGGGTGATAGAACAGTGTATTACCCAGAGAGATGGCAGGGTGATAGAGCAAAGTGTCACCTCGAGAGCTGACAGCGTGATAGAACAGTGTATTACCCAGAGAGATGGCAGGGTGATAGAACAGTGTATTACCCAGAGAGATGGCAGGGTGATATAACAGTGTATTACCCAGAGAGATGGAGGGTGATAGAGCAAAGTGTCACCTCGAGAGCTGACAGGGTGATAGAACAGTGTATTACCCAGAGAGTTGGCAGGGTGATAGAACAGTGTATTACCCAGAGAGTTGGCAGGGTGATAGAACAGTGTATTACCCAGAGAGATGGAAGGGTGATAGAGCAAAGTGTCACCTCGAGAGCTGACAGAGTGATAGAACAGTGTGTCACCTTGAGAGCTGACAGGGTGATAGAGCAGTGTGTCACTCCGAGAACTGATAGGGTGATAGAGCAGTGTGTCACTCCAAGAGCTGACAGTGTGATAGAGTAGAGTGTCACCTCATGAGCTGACAGGGTGATTGAGCAGAGTGTTACTCTGAGAGCTGACAGGGTGACAGAACAGTGTGTTACCCTGAGAAATTCATTGTCATAAGTGAAGCTTAGATAAACAATGACTTTTTGAGGGGTAACAATCTGCCCTACTACCCAACCTATCTCTGTTCCTGGATTCTGACAATGTAATAATGTTAGGAAGTTAGAACAGCAGAGAATCTCAACATAAAAAAATCCTACCTTAACCATTTTGAGGCAACAATAGAATTGTCAAAAATAATTTTATCCAACATGTGGGTGAAATTGTTTCTGTTTCACTAGCTGAGATTTATAAAATAACAAAGTAATCAGAGAAGTACATGTATATCTGAGGTGGTAGAGAGAGTTTTTTTTATAAGCACAGGTTAAGTTCAGTAAGTTGACTCTGAAACTGAAATTTTTCCATTACATAAGGACACCCATTACAAAGATAATAACTTTGGTGTACATTTATTTTGGTATCAATTAAATAAGTAGGGAGAAGGTATTTCCTCTGAAACTAGAATCTTAATTAATTCTTACAGCATTTTTAATTAAAATGAAAATTTAATACAGAACAAATATAGATTTCCAACCCTTTGTAATTCTTGTATACATAATGAAAATGATTGGTAGCGAGCATGTCAAAGCAACTTGTAACTTCATTCCTTAACATCAACGATTTTTTTACCTTAATGTAAAAATAAAATGTAATGGTGTGTGTACGGAAGATACTTTTTAGATTGTGCTTTGTTAATTACCGTTAAAGGGATATTTTCATTATTGGTTAATTATCCTTATTACCAGTAGTGATATTTGAGATAATGACTTTTCATCATCTGTCTGGCTTATATTGATGTCTAAGGAACGCTACTCACTTTTATCTACGTCATTGCTTTACATTTTAAAACATGTGTATTAGAAAGAAGTATGGAAATGTCATGATTCCTAGGTTTAATCCTCTAGTCAAATTATCATTTTTTTTTCATTGTGATGACGTAAATGTATTAATATGTGCTAAAAATACAATTAAAAATTGGATTAATATTTGTCCTTATGTTTTCATTAATCAATAATAATTTATACAGTGAAGTCTTGTGTTGAAGATGAAGGGACCTACTGTTTTAGTTCTAGTATGTGGGTAATCAGGTCAAATATGGCTAACAATTACGAAGAACGGACCTTAATATTACTTCAAGTCATACCTATGTATTTGACCATGAAATCACATAACACAGACCTCATTTTCAACAAGCATATACCATATTTGTCTGGTCAATTTTTCTTTTTTTAAATCTTATTAGTTATTACTACCATTTTAAAATAGAGACATGTTATGGAGTCATGATTGATTGATAATTTACGATGATCAAATGCTGTTTACAAATTTAGGTGTTTAAAATGCTAAGCACATATTTTCTAAAAATGAATTCTTAATTAACATGATAATTAATCCATTGATCTGATTTTTTTTTCAGTTATATCATCATAAAGTTTCACCCCCATCTTCCACCAGGTATGTAGGACTATTTAATTCTTTACATTTGTTAAAGCGTTGGGAGGGTTACAATTTGTTTTACCAAATTTTGGTTGATGCAGAAGTCATCTTTAATCAGAGTGCCAAACTACATGCAAATTGTTCAAAACCATATCAACAAATCATTCTTAGATAAAATGATAGTGTCTTAGAATACACAGAACCAATGATGTTTGTTTGTTTGATGGTGTTTAACGCCACTTTCAACAACATTTCAATTATATCGTGGCGGTCAGTTTTATTGGTGGAGGAAACCAGAGGACCCGGGGAAAACCACCGACCTGTCGCAAGTCACTGACAAACTTTATCACATAATGCTGTACACCTCACCCTGATCAAAATTCAAACTCACAACATCAATGGTGATAGGCACTGATTGCATAGGTAGTTGTAAATCCAACTACCATACGATCATGGCCACGACGACCCCCTAGAACCAATGAAAACTGAAAAGCTATGACATCAGTGGTCTACAGATTGAATACTTGTAATGACATCAGTGGTCAACAGATAGAATACATGTACTATTGTCAATATATACATTTGTAGATCTATTTAAAGTTATCAGTGATTCACCATTATAAATATGACGTGGCTAAAAACTGAAATGTACACTGAGGACAATATAACAAATCTATATTACTTTGATAAAGTCTATTGACTTCAATTTTGAATTTATTTGTGTGCAAATGTTGATAATAAACAACCAAAAGAGTTAATTATTGATATTTTATGTGGAAACTGTAATGTCTGTATAAAGATATAATAATACTGTTTATGTAGGTAGGTTTTTTATAAAGATATAATAATACTGTTTATGTAGGTAGGTTTTTTAATGTCTGTATAAAGATATAATAATACTGTTTATGTAGGTAGGTTTTTTAATGGCTGTATAAAGATATAATAATACTGTTTATGTAGGTAGGTTTTTAATGTCTGTATAAAGATATAATAATACTGTTTATGTAGGTAGGTTTTTTAATGTCTGTATAAAGATATAATAATACTGTTTATGTAGGTAGGTTTTTAATTGAGTACAAAGAGCTGACTTAATAAAGGCTTGTTAATGTCATAAACACACAATTACAACATAATGGATTGTTATTGTAGCAGAATGATGTCAACATATTCATATTTATGAGATTTTAAACAATGTGTATATGGTGTATTAGTTCAACAAATGACTGTTAAAAGTTCATAAATGAGATGAAAAACACACTTAAATAGGGTAAAATAAACATATAAGAGAACAAGGACTTTAAAAAAGGTATATTTGGTGTTTTTTTGAGAAGTAGCATCTATTAAATATAACCTTACATGGAAAGATTTCACTGGATAAAAACAATTACCGTTTTTATTATATTGTCATATAATCTTTTTAAATGTCAGGATGCAATAAACTTAAAAACAAAATAATAATAAGAAGGTAGATAACTCTACCAAAGTATTTATATTAGATATGCTATGATGGTTATACAGTTTTTTATTTTTTTAATGATTATGATTGATTGATGGGTGTTTAATGCCAACTTTAGCAGTATTTTTAGCTATATTGTAGCATAATTATACCCCCCCCCCCCCTGTGTCCGTCCGTCTGTAGACAAATCTTATGTCGTACGATAACTTGAGTTGTGTTTCTTAGAATCTTTTAAAATTTTATCAGCTGTTTACTGGTGAAGAGAGGAGAATCCCTTTGTTTTTTGACGATTTTCACTTTTGCCCTTCCAGAGTTATTGGACTTGATATGACGGAAAATAGGATTTTTACCCTATGTCGTATGATAACTTGAGTAGTGTTTTTCAGAATGTTTTGAAATTTTATCAGCAGCTTACCGGTGAAGAGAGGAGGATCCCTTTCATTTTTGACGATTTTCACTTTTGCCGTTCCAGAGTTATTGGACTTGATATGACGGAAAATAGGATTTTCACCGTATGTCGTATGATAACTTGGGTAGTGTTTCTCAGAATGTTTTGAAATTTTATCAGCAGCTTACTGGTGAAGAGAGGAGGATCCCTTTCATTTTTGACGATTTTCACTTTTGTCGTTCCAGAGTTATTGGACTTGATATGACGAAAAATAGGATTTTTACCCTATGTTGTATGATAACTTGAGTAGTGTTTCTCAGAATGGTTTGAAATTTTATCAGCAGCTTACCGGTGAAGAGAGGAGGATCCCTTTCATTTTTGACGATTTTCACTTTTGCCGTTCCAGAGTTATTGGACTTGATATGACGGAAAATAGGATTTTCACCCTATGTCGTATGATAACTTGGGTAGTGTTTCTCAGAATGTTTTGAAATTTTATCAGCAGCTTACTGGTGAAGAGAGGAGGATCCCTTTCATTTTTGACGATTTTCACTTTTGTCGTTCCAGAGTTATTGGACTTGATATGACGAAAAATAGGATTTTTACCCTATGTTGTATGATAACTTGAGTAGTGTTTCTCAGAATGGTTTGAAATTTTATCAGCAGCTTACCGGTGAGGACAGGAGGGTCCCTTTCATTTTTGGTCGGAACAATCAGTACTGTTTTGGTTATGGAAATAGGTTGGATAGATGTGGGGAGCGGGGGGTATATCTTAGTGAGCTGTGCTCACAGTAATACTATTTTTTTTTATTTTAATGATTATAAGCATACATACTTGAAATTATATGACAAGAAAGATAAAAAGTGAAATTCAATATCAGAAAAACAGAGAATTTGACATCTGAATGTAGCTATTTGATTTTGATATGAAATGTGAAATTTGTGTGATCATCGATACAGGAATAATAACCTCTCAACTGTGCTATGCTCTCATGAACATAGTTTTCCATCAATGAACATATCTGGCTATAATATAGATGAACATTTATGATTTTTTTTTTTATTAAAGTTGTATACAAATATGTTGTATTAACATCTAGAATTATGTACTGTTGACTTATCCTTTATTATTAGTATATTATCTCTTACAGAAAAAGTCGCTTATCAGAAAAATATACTCACTCTACAGGGGCATATATTGGAAACATAGAAACGGGAACCTCATTACCGTCTTATGTTGCCAAGACAAAAGATACAATTAGAACTAACCATGTTCAAGGTGTAAGTATTACATATATACTTGTATTCTATGTTCGTCCTTAAAAGATCTACGAGTTGTCTACATAAAGTTCCACTCATTGGCTAATGTTCTTGCTGAATTTGTTACACTGACCTAACCTAAAATGGCAACTATTGGTTAATGTTCTTGCTGAATTTGTTACACTGAGCTAACCTAAAATGGCAACTATTGGTTAATGTTCTTGCTGAATTTGTTACACTGACCTAACCTAAAATGGCAACTATTGGTTAATGTTCTTGCTGAATTTGTTACACTGACCTAACCTAAAATGGCAACTATTGGTTAATGTTCTTGCTGAATTTGTTACACTGACCTAACCTAAAATGGAAACTATTGGTTAATGTTCTCACAGAAATTGTTACACTGACCTAACCTAAAATGGCAACTATTGGTTAATGTTCTTGCTGAATTTGTTACACTGACCTAACCTAAAATGGCAACTATTGGCTAATGTTCTTGCTGAATTTGTTACACTGACCTAACCTAAAATGGCAACTATTGGTTAATGTTCTCACAGAAATTGTTACACTGACCTAACCTAAAATGGCAACTATTGGTTAATGTTCTTGCTGAATTTGTTACACTGACCTAACCTAAAATGGCAACTATTGGTTAATGTTCTTGCTGAATTTGTTACACTGACCTAACCTAAAATGGCAACTATTGGTTAATGTTCTTGCTGAATTTGTTACACTGACCTAACCTAAAATGGCAACTATTGGTTAATGTTCTTGCTGAATTTGTTACACTGACCTGACCTAAAATGGCAACTATTGGCTAATGTTCTTGCTGAATTTGTTACACTGACCTAACCTAAAATGGCAACTATTGGTTAATGTTCTCACAGAAATTGTTACACTGACCTAACCTAAAATGGCAACTATTGGTTAATGTTCTCACAGAAATTGTTACACTGACCTAACCTAAAATGGCAACTATTGGTTAATGTTCTTGCTGAATTTGTTACACTGACCTAACCTAAAATGGCAACTAATGGCTAATGTTCTTGCTGAATTTGTTACACTGACCTAACCTAAAATGGCAACTATTGGTTAATGTTCTCACAGAAATTGTTACACTGACCTAACCTAAAATGGCAACTATTGGTTAATGTTCTTGCTGAATTTGTTACACTGACCTAACCTAAAATGGCAACTATTGGTTAATGTTCTTGCTGAATTTGTTACACTGACCTAACCTAAAATGGCAACTATTGGTTAATGTTCTTGCTGAATTTGTTACACTGACCTAACCTAAAATGGTAACTATTGGCTAATGTTCTTGCTGAATTTGTTACACTGACCTAACCTAAAATGGCAACTATTGGTTAATGTTCTTGCTGAATTTGTTACACTGACCTAACCTAAAATGGCAACTATTGGTTAATGTTCTTGCTGAATTTGTTACACTGACCTAACCTAAAATGGCAACTATTGGTTAATGTTCTCACAGAAATTGTTACACTGACCTAACCTAAAATGGCAACTATTGGTTAATGTTCTTGCTGAATTTGTTACACTGACCTAACCTAAAATGGCAACTATTGGTTAATGTTCTTGCTGAATTTGTTACACTGACCTAACCTAAAATGGCAACTATTGGTTAATGTTCTTGCTGAATTTGTTACACTGACCTAACCTAAAATGGCAACTATTGGCTAATGTTCTTGCTGAATTTGTTACACTGACCTAACCTAAAATGGCAACTATTGGTTAATGTTCTCACAGAAATTGTTACACTGACCTAACCTAAAATGGCAACTATTGGTTAATGTTCTTGCTGAATTTGTTACACTGACCTAACCTAAAATGGCAACTATTGGTTAATGTTCTTGCTGAATTTGTTACACTGACCTAACCTAAAATGGCAACTATTGGTTAATGTTCTTGCTGAATTTGTTACACTGACCTAACCTAAAATGGCAACTATTGGCTAATGTTCTTGCTGAATTTGTTACACTGACCTAACCTAAAATGGCAACTATTGGTTAATGTTCTTGCTGAATTTGTTACACTGACCTAACCTAAAATGGCAACTATTGGCTAATGTTCTTGCTGAATTTGTTACACTGACCTAACCTAAAATGGCAACTATTGGTTAATGTTCTCACAGAAATTGTTACACTGACCTAACCTAAAATGGCAACTATTGGTTAATGTTCTTGCTGAATTTGTTACACTGACCTAACCTAAAATGGCAACTATTGGTTAATGTTCTTGCTGAATTTGTTACACTGACCTAACCTAAAATGGCAACTATTGGTTAATGTTCTCACAGAAATTGTTACACTGACCTAAAATGTTCACCTGTTGGCTAACTTTCTTACAGAATTTAAATTTTACAAACTATTTACTATATTACTGAAAAAAGGCTTGGATAAGCTACACTGTCTTGTTACTTCCAGTCATGTACATATAAAAAGAGGGAACACTGGAATTACATTTGACCATATCTGGTCTGAGGTGAGAAATAAAACTTAAAGTAATAATTTTTTGATTAGAAAACGGAAAAATCTAAATATTTCGTAAAGCGTAGATTTTTTTTAGCGCATCCAACGAGAGTTTTGTCAGGAATTTTACTACCATTTTGGAATTGTATAAATATTTACGGTTGAAATTATTCTGAAGGCCCTGCTCATCTGAAAAATTACCAATTTTTGGCGTTATTTTGGTTTTTATTTCAGGCTAAGTTCTTCAAAATAGGCCAAGTTTGCTCGTTAAATGTGACAGCCAACTCACCATGGACGTAATCCCATATAACAATAGGAACGACTGTGGTCCCGCAGCTGGTCTATTGTCTCTCCTCGAAGTGCCGGAGAAGGCTATTGTTCCCTTCATGGTTAATGCATTTGACTACGTGACATTTATACACATGCTTACCTGAGATTTACCTCGAATATTTTGAAAAAAACTTGAAATCATAAATTTCCATAATTACTGATTTTTAATTTGACCAAGCTATTTCAATCTTTCTGAAATAATTCGAAAAAGAACGGTCTTTTCTGCTAATAAATTCACTGAAGTTAGAAATAGAGTACACAATTATTGGATATGAATAAAATTTTATAGGTAAAAACGTTATGTACAATCTGTCATTTACAACCGGTATACCCGTTCAATATGTAATCATGTTGGACTGGATTCAGCTTTCCTCGTCGCTGGACTCGTCGTCATCAAAATCAATTATTATTGGGGGAATCTCACTCCTATCAATGCAATTCTCTTTCCCATACTCCTTTTCTATTTTTAATACATGGTCTTCTGCCTTCGCCCAAACTTCCTTTGTAATTCTGCCAAACCCCCCATAAACAAGTTCTTTCACATCCTTCAAACGAAAAGTTGTATTGTTTTCTGCAACAAACCCTTTAACCTGTGCCCAAATAAGTTCTATGGGGTTCAATTCGCAATGGCGAACAGGGGTTCTTAGAACTTCGTGACCGTGTAGGTTGGCAATTTTATCAGTTTTAAAAACGGAAAGGAGTTTCTTAAATTTGATTTTTTCATAAAGTTGTTTTTTAGTTTCAAGGGGCTGAAAAGGAATGTTGTGTTTTGAAAGATAATCTTGTAAGACAGCTTTTCTCTGATTAAAGTTTGGCACAACAGTTTCTTCAGTCTTGATGTTGTGATAACTGGCATTATCTAAAACGATAACACTTGGGCTTTTTAATGCTGGCATAAGCTGATTTTCAAACCAGTTTAGAAAGATGGGCCCATTCATTTCTTGGTGATAATCCCCATCTTTAGCTTTGGCAAGAAAAACCAAATCACACCTATCAATCAAACCCTCCTCACGATTACCAGCGTGCAAAACTATCAACCTTTTACCTTTTCCTGAAGGGATCTTTGGGGCATCAGAACTATCAACTGGTAACCACATGTAGTCAGTGGCATGATTCTGATTAACCCAGGTCTCATCCAAATATACAATTTCATACCCATCCTCTCGAAACTTCCTAATTTTTCGGAGGTAATTACACCGATCATTTATTACTGACCTCTGATCATATAAAAGCCTCCTATTATCGCCTGATTTTTTGTACTTATAACCAAGATCTAATAAAGTTAAAGTAAGCGTTGATTTCGAGATTTTAATTGTATCTTCAATTTCTTTCTTAATTTTTGAGACTGTTGGGGCAATTTTCCTGTTGTACATGCTATGAACGGTCCGTTTAATAACGCAACGGTCAAAATCATCAAGAGTTTTCTTTCTTTCTTTCGGTCTGTTGGATTCAGGAGGACTTTTACCGTTTACAACTCTATACACAGAACTGTAAGATGTGCCAGCAGCCTTGCATGTTCTTTTAATCAAATTATCTGGGGAATAAAATGGTCTTCCCCTGGCCTTCTCAAGCTGGAAAAACTTGAATAGATTTAACACAATGTTTTTACAATCTTTTGACAAGTCCTTTGTTTTACCCATTCTTGCGATGTTTATATATATGTTAAGATGTCAAAAAATAGGTTTATGAAGAAATTTTATGTGAACTTTTAGAAAGATTTTAAAGTTTAAAAATGGAGTGTCAAAATATGCCTGTACACGTGTCTCTGTCTCTATCAAGGTAAGATTTACCTGGCTGCTACCTCTAGTTAGTTTACTCCCACCTCTATTTTGGTGGTAAAAATCGGGGAAAATGTCAAATTTCAGATGAGTGCAGCATTAATAAAAGGTTATTGTTAGATGAAATGCATATTTTAAAAATGGTAGTAAAATTCTGCACAAAACTCTCGTTTACTGTGTTTTAAAAAAATGTATTGTTTTCGAGAAAACTCAAATTTTCCGTTTTCTAATAAAAAAATTATTACTTTAATACTGTTTACAAGGCAATCACAAATATCTTTATAGGATTTCAGTCCAGAGACAAGAAATCTTGGAGATCTCCTTATTTCCTCCATCAAGCATTCTTTATTTCCAGTTGTTATTTATGTATGTGTTAATAAGTGGCTGAAAGATTTTTTTTGTGAAATGATGTTATATGGTGCAAGTTTGACTGATTGAATAATATTACTATTACATATTCTATGTTATTTCTCAGGACATGAGATTCCCAGCAGGATTAGGAATCCAGATGGACCATGTACAAACAGTATTAGCTGTCCCAATACTTCAGGAAGATTCAGGGGTGCTAGGTAAATATTTAATGTGAAACCAGTCTAATATGATCATTCATGAGACACAAATTCATTTTGTTCTTTCCATGTCACCTTTAGGTACAAATGTATATGTCATTATTTACACGGATTCTGATTACCCCTTTGGTATCTTCAAACTCTTCTCATTATTATCAGTCGTATATCTGTATTCTTTATAAATTTTCAGTCTTCACTTAATATGAAAACCACCAGTCTACATTGGATAAACTTGGGTCAAATAAGGATGATGCTTGGATGGTCTCCTATGAAAATCATTTCTGGCAGCTGAATTACAGAATATAGAAATTTCTTCAAATTGCAGAACTGGCTTTTGGTGTCAAAGAATTACATACCAGTAACCAATTTAGTCTGTTCCTTTGTTACTTTTCAAATGTTATAGTGTTGTATTAACATATTAATACTGATCCATTTTCAGGTGTTTTTCAATTATATAAAAACCTGTAGTACTGTACCATTTTGGGTGTTATAAAATGATATTTCTAGTTTTGTACTGATCCATTATTTCTGTTTGAGTGTCATACAATAATATCCTGGTGGATTGTTTAGTACCGATACTTTGGTGCTTTGTGTGGATGTTAAAGACTTATGGTGAAAGTTTAATAGTAATACATTTAAAGAATATTTTTAATTTTAGAACAGGTTATGTGATATAACCTGGTTTGGGGCAGTTTAGGCTTAATAAACGGCGAAGCGGTTCATGAAAAGCGTAAACTGTTCCAAATCAGGTTATGCAAGTATAACCTGTTCAAAAATTTCAAATATTCCTTACAATTTAATTTTGACAACAAAATTTAGTGATTCCTCAATTTTAATTACGATTATTTCATGGGACTATTTGAATTTGTCGTTGGCGAATGAATATGTTGGTAATGTCACAATACCATCAAGCATAACTAATTTTTTTCCCAAGCGGATCAGCCAATCAGATTGCAGTATTCACATCAAATTAAACGATTATACATTAACTTTACAGGTGTGATAGAGTTATATAGACAGTAGTAATACATTATACATTAACTTTACAGGTGTGATAGAGTTATATAGACAGTAGTAATACATTATACATTAACTTTACAGGTGTGATAGAGTTATATAGACAGTAGTAATACATTATACATTAACTTTACAGGTGTGATAGAGTTATATAGACAGTAGTAATACATTATACATTAACTTTACAGGTGTGATAGAGTTATATAGACAGTAGTAATACATTATACATTAACTTTACAGGTGTGATAGAGTTATATAGACAGTAGTAATACATTATACATTAACTTTACAGGTGTGATAGAGTTATATAGACAGTAGTAATACATTATACATTAACTTTACAGGTGTGATAGAGTTATATAGACAGTAGTAATACATTATACATTAACTTTACAGGTGTGATAGAGTTATATAGACAGTAGTAATACATTATACATTAACTTTACAGGTGTGATAGAGTTATATAGACAGTAGTAATACATTATACATTAACTTTACAGGTGTGATAGAGTTATATAGACAGTAGTAATACATTATACATTAACTTTACAGGTGTGATAGAGTTATATAGACAGTAGTAATACATTATACATTAACTTTACAGGAGTGATAGAGTTATATAGACAGTAGTAATACATTATACATTAACTTTACAGGTGTGATAGAGTTATATAGACAGTAGTAATACATTATACATTAACTTTACAGGTGTGATAGAGTTATATAGACAGTATAGTGCAGATACATTTACTCAGGAAGATGAAGAGGTATTTATATAAACTTTTATTTTAAAATATTCATGGTAATTTTTGAGGGGAAGGGGGAATATTTTTGTCATCTACATAATATGTTTGACATTTGACAGTTGACTTGTCGAAAGTTTTGCATCACGCTTTAGATATTAATTTCTTCAATCGTGTATATTGGCTGATTTTCCTTCCACGTGTGGATCAAAACTTTGTTTTATGTTATTGCCATGTTTTGGCTTTCACATCTTGAGATTTTGATGGAATTTTGTGAAATCATCTTGTCATAAAGTTTAAGTTAGATGTATTATTTATCTGGAATTCTTGATTACCACCATATTGCGACATGTGAATTCTTGATTACCCCCATATTGAGACATGTGAATTCTTGATTACCACCATTGAGACATGTGAATTCTTGATTACCACCATTGAGACATGTGAATTGTTGATTACCACCATATTGAGACATGTGAATTCTTGATTACCACCATTGAGACATGTGAATTGTTGATTACCACCATTGAGACATGTGAATTCTTGATTACCCCCATATTGAGACATGTGAATTCTTGATTACCACCATATTGAGACATGTGAATTCTTGATTACCACCATTGAGACATGTGAATTCTTGATTACCACCATTGAGACATGTGAATTCTTGATTACCACCATTGAGACATGTGAATTGTTGATTACCAACACATTGAGACATGTGAATTGTTGATTACCCCCATATTGAGACATGTGAATTCTTGATTACCACCATATTGAGACATGTGAATTCTTGATTACCACCATATTGAGACATGTGAATTCTTGATTACCACCATTGAGACATGTGAATTCTTGATTACCACCATTGAGACATGTGAATTCTTGATTACCCCCATATTGAGACATGTGAATTCTTGATTAGCAACACATTGAAACATGTGAATTCTTGATTAGTAACACATTGAAACATGTGAATTCTTGATTACCACCATTGAGACATGTGAATTCTTGATTACCACCATTGAGACATGTGAATTGTTGATTACCACCATTGAGACATGTGAATTCTTGATTACCCCCATATTGAGACATGTGAATTCTTGATTACCACCATTGAGACATGTGAATTCTTGATTACCACCATTGAGACATGTGAATTCTTGATTACCAACACATTGAGACATGTGAATTCTTGATTACCCCCATATTGAGACATGTGAATTCTTGATTAGCAACACATTGAGACATGTGAATTCTTGATTACCAACACATTGAGACATGTGAATTGTTGATTACCCCCATATTGAGACATGTGAATTCTTGATTAGCAACACATTGAGACATGTGAATTCTTGATTACCACCATATTGAGACATGTGAATTCTTGATTAGTAACACATTGAGACATGTGAATTCTTTATTACCACCATATTGAGACATGTGAATTCTTGATTAGCAACACATTGAAACATGTGAATTCTTTATTACCCCCATATTGAGACATGTGAATTCTTGATTAGTAACACATTGAAACATGTGAATTCTTGATTACCACCATATTGAGACATGTGAATTCTTGATTAGCAACACATTGAGACATGTGAATTCTTGATTACCACCATATTGAGACATGTGAATTCTTGATTACCACCATATTGAGACATGTGAATTCTTGATTACCACCATATTGAGACATGTGAATTCTTGATTAGCAACACATTGAGACATGTGAATTATTGATTACCACCATATTGAGACATGTGAATTCTTGATTAGTAACACATTGAAACATGTGAATTCTTAATTACCACCATATTGAGACATGTGAATTCTTGATTAGTAACACATTGAAACATGTGAATTCTTGATTACCACCATATTGAGACATGTGAATTCTTGATTAGCAACACATTGAGACATGTGAATTCTTGATTACCCCCATATTGAGACATGTGAATTCTTGATTAGCACCATATTGAGACATGTGAATTCTTGATTAGCAACACATTGAAACATGTGAATTCTTGATTACCACCATATTGAGACATGTGAATTTTTGATTAGCAGCACATTGAGACATGTGAATTCTTGATTAGCACCATATTGAGACATGTGAATTCTTGATTAGCACCATATTGAGACATGTGAAATCTTGATTAGCAACACATTGAGACATGTGAATTCTTGATTACCACCATATTGAGACATGTGAATTCTTGATTAGCAACACATTGAGACATGTGAATTCTTGATTACCACCATATTGAGACATGTGAATTCTTGATTAGCAACACATTGAGACATGTGAATTCTTTATTACCACCATATTGAGACATGTGAATTCTTCATTAGCAACACATTGAGACATGTGAATTCTTGATTACCACCTTATTGAGACATGTGAATTCTTGATTATTACCATATTGAGACATGTGAATTCTTGATTATTACCATATAATCAGTCATCGTCTTGAATGTAAGAAGGGATAATTCCACCCGAGGTTCACATTTTCAAATCAGAAACAAGACTTTCCGAGTTTCTGATGAAAAAAATGTGAACCAGAGATTCATACATTGTACTTCTGCTTGTACACAATTCCTGTGAAATCAAAAAAACTTGGTTACCATGTTTTCCTTTTTCAATACAATCAAATAGAAATATTTCTATCATATTTTTCAATACATTTCAATACTGTAAAATGTTACATGATTTTTTTTGGGAACTGAACTTCTTGCAAGAAATAGTGACAAGAGGCTCGTTACAATTTACCTCTTATCATTTGCAAGCTTGCTTAACACAGTTACACTGTTGCCATTTCTTATTTCCATTATGAACTAGTGGTTGAGGAATAGGAAGTTTTACTGTATATAACTAAATAGTTGTTATAGACCACTGTTCCCTTATCTCTGTTGTTTTATGTTGAGGTTGCACGGAAGAATGTGAAATAAAATTGAAATTCATGATAAATGAAAAATAAATTTGTCCTTGCACAGAGAAAATTTGGCTGTGTACCTATATAACTGTTATTATACCCCCGCTCCCCGGAGGGGGAGGGGGTATACTGTTTTACCTCTGTCCGTCTGTCCGTCCGTCCTTCCATCCGTCCAAGATATTTTTTGTCACATTTTTCTCAGCAACTATCAATGGCAGAAATATGATATTTGGTCACAAGCTTCATATAGGTATGCCATATTGTGGGTAGACTTTTTGGACCCATCAGATTCCTACTTCCTCTTTACCGACTTAGTTGGTTTTTATACACATTGAACATATATGCACATTTTTCATCACATTTTTCTCAGCAACTATTGATGACACAAATCTGATATTTGGTCACAAGCTTCATATCGGTACCCCATATCGTGGGAAGCGTTTTTTGACTCGTCAGATTCCTACTTCCTGTTTGCCGACTTAGTTGGCTTTTATACACATTTAACATATATGCACATTTTTCGTCGCATTTTTCTCAGCAAATATTGATGACAGGAATCTGATGTTTGGTCACAAGCTTCATATAGGTATGTCATATTGTGGGAAGCGTTTTTGGGGCCCATATATGCTCATTTTTTGTTGCATTTTTCTCAGCAAATATTGATGGCAGAAATCTGATATTTCGTCACAAGCTTCATATACAATGTAGGTACCCCATTTTGTGGGAAGCGTTTTTTGACCCGCCAGATTCCTACTTCCTGTTTGCCGACTTGGTTGGTTTTTTTACACATTGAACATATATGCGGGGGTATCATAAGTGAGCATTAGGTCACAGTTCATCTTGTGATAGACACAGATATTGTTATTGTGTGTATGTGTGTGCATGTTTTACTGTTGTGTTATAGGTGACTGCTACACTATTAGTGTGGGCTGATGTGTGTGTACAGTATGTCCAGGTAAAAACCTTTCCTATCTATTTACACTGTGTGTTGTGCTTATCTTATAATAAGCTAAATATTATAGTCCTATAGCTGCATATGACCTGAACTGCACAGTTTAAAACATTCTGAAAATTGTTTATGCTACTAGGAAACCATTTGTCATGCTAGTTGTCATACATTTGTTTAGATTTAGCCACTCCACCATATTACAAGCTCTATGAAATGAAAGTTGAATTTTTATATTAAAGTACACTAGTCAAGTTCATTAAGCCATGTAATACTGACATTCCAAGTGTGGTTGCAGATATTTTGTTTATATACAGGATAAAAACCACTATCTACATGAACAGTTCTATCGTTCCTTGTAAATTCTTTGCTAATTCTCATTATTTATAATGCATACATTAAATGAGTACTCTGATGTTAATTTCTGTACAACATAGGTTTAATTTTTCTAATTCTGGTAGTTCCTGCTTGAAGAAGAAAATAATTGTTCATCAATGTCAGTTCTTTATCTCAAAATTCCAACTTTTAATATGTAGTTTTTGTTTAAAAAAATATAACTAATGTCATCCTGGTTTTCTTTAGCATAGCAATGGTTATGTATTATGCATTTCAGGTCAAATGCAGTTGTATGTGTTTTTAGCAAAAATTATTCTTTTCAGCAGAAATATTACAAATTGTATATTGCTTTGTTAACTGCAATAAGTATAGCCTTACTTTATATTTAGTTTGTTAAAATTTAAAATAAAATAGTTAAATTTTCAAATTTTAAAGATTTCGTTAAAGTTCGAGCTTTAGAATTTGAAAATTTGACTATCTCCAGTGGAAAAATAGCGTAATCCACTGGCAGCAGAAGGAGAATCTATATTTAATCACTTCTTCTTTAAACAGTGAAACCTGTTTGGAGCCATCTTTTGTGTTATGAGTAGATAGGTGCTTAGTTTACACAGGTTAAATTACCAAGCTTTCCTACACTGTATATTGGTACTTTATTTAAAGTTCATTTTATACAGGATTTCAGGTTATCCAGTGTTCAGTTTAGACAGGTTTCACTGTAGTAGGTTTGTTCCACTTCTTGCATCCTTTGTTTTAGCTATTAAGTTTATAGCAGAGGTTTTATTTACAGTAATTTCTGATATGTATTTGCCTTTTTCATGAATAATTTTATGTTCAGCTCTTGTTTTTGCTTGTTTGTTTTTTCACTAGTAGATTCTGTGTTTATCACATATTTTCAGCAGTAAATGCTATGTTCAGCACATGTTTTGTTTGAAGTGTACTAATATATATATATATATATATATTTAGCTACTAACATGATTTTTGCTTTAGATTGCAGTTAACATGATTTTCTGGGGAAGTTTTGCCGTTTACTTCATAGAGGTAGTATCATGATGTTGTAGCTACATGTTTTGGGGCTTTTTATTTCTGTTTTGCATGAAAATATCACAGGCGCTCATGGCACGGACTTACCACCCCCCTTTTTTTCTAACTTTCTGTTTACAAATTTATTTTCAATAAAATTTCTTTATTTCTTTATTATTTCATCTCTTTTTCCTTATTTTAACTTGTTCGTGTCAATATTCATACCATCCTATGTTAACATCAAATTGCATGTGTCGACCCTATATAGATACTAATGGATTATTAGTATCTATCTAAATTTGTAAACAGAAAGTTAGAAAAAAGGGGGGTGGTAAGTCCATGCCACGAGCGCCTGTGGAAAATATGGACAAATTCACAATTTTTTTTATTTATTGAACAAATTTGTGATATTAATAAACACTTGCAGTCCTTTCATTTGAATGTTTTTAGAATTTAGTTTAACTATCTACTGCTTCTTCAATGTGAATTTTGTCATTAAGAGCAAACGTTTCTTGTGTATAATACTTGAACTTTTGCTGAAAGGGAAAATGGTCATAAACTTGTGTGACTTTTATATACAAAAACTCAAATATTTCATTAAAATTAAATTGATATATGAATTATTATTAAACATGCTTCAAGAATGAATGTACAGAATATTATTTAGCTGAATTTGAAAAACATAATTATGCCTCACTGATCTATTTTTATGTTGGTTCTTTACAAACGTCAATATTCATTTAAACATGATTTATATAAGATTTTATTTTAAGTTTTCGATGATTAATAGGTGTCAGAGAATAAATAGTCTCTTACCTTCACAGAAATAATACATCTAACAGGGACATGTAAGATTTCTATTTCTCACTTTTGAGAAAGACCAGTTCCTATTTTTAGTGATGTGAAATTTTCTTGTCTTGCACTAGTGCAAGACAAAAAATCATGTGCGTTTTACCAGCAAATTCATGCTGTACAGATGTCAACTGCCCCGGCCCCCAATTCTCCATGCTTTTCCTTTTTAAAATAAACAATTCACTGTATATAAGTTTTCAGTCTTTTATAAACACGCAAATCCTAACAATCGGCCATATTATTACATAATAACCATCACGCAATACACACAAATACGGAACTACTTTTTTGATTGACATGAAGGGGAAATACCTCACATTGTTTACATGATCGTCTGCTAAAAGTACATAGCTGTCAAACAATAAACTAAAAACAGCTGATAAAAGTGAGAAATAAAATTCAACACCGGCAAAAAGTGAAAGACAGGGAAATCTCAGACACCCTCGAGTAAGATTTCCCTGTCTTACACTTTTGCCGGTGTTAGATTCTATATGTCTCTAAGACAATTCTCCAGCTATCTCCACAAATTTATTGTGTAAAAACTATTAATTAAAGGATGCTAGATCATCCCTTCTCATACTATTAAAACTGGTACTTGTAATTATACATGTATTACCAGATCAAGGAAATTGTTTTCATCAATACAATATAAAATAGTAAATATGATCATTATATATTAACAGATGTATAACAGTATGATGAGGCAAAGAAAATTAAATGATTTCTTACTGGCAGTTACCAAGTAAGTTGTTATAATATTTATTAATGAGATAGTAGATCATGTAGGAAAATTATCACAAAACTTCATATTAAAACTATCTTTAAAAACTTAATTGGATATCAGAATTTACAAGACTGAAGACATTATTCCCAAAAAAATGGCTAAATGAAATAGAATCTGAAAATTCAATCAAGACCGCAGTAAAAACAAACAAAATTCTTCATGTAAATCCAACTACCATACCATACCATGAAGGTCCATCACAATACATGTTCATATGTAGAAGCCAACTACCATACCATACCATGAAGGTCCATCACAATACATGTTCATATGTAGAAGCCAACTACCATACCATACCATGAAGGTCCATCACAATACATGTTCATATGTAGAAGCCAACTACCATACCATACCATGAAGGTCCATCACAATACATGTTCATATGTAGAAGCCAACTACCATACCATACCATGAAGGTCCATCACAATACATGTTCATATGTAGAAGCCAACTACCATACCATACCATGAAGGTCCATCACAATACATGTTCATATGTAGAAGCCAACTACCATACCATACCATGAAGGTCCATCACAATACATGTTCATATGTAGAAGCCAACTACCATACCATACCATGAAGGTCCATCACAATACATGTTCATATGTAGAAGCCAACTACCATACCATACCATGAAGGTCCATCACAATACATGTTCATATGTAGAAGCCAACTACCATACCATACCATGAAGGTCCATCACAATACATGTTCATATGTAGAAGCCAACTACCATACCATACCATGAAGGTCCATCACAATACATGTTCATATGTAGAAGCCAACTACCATACCATACCATGAAGGTCCATCACAATACATGTTCATATGTAGAAGTCAACTACCATACCATACCATGAAGGTCCATCACAATACATGTTCATATGTAGAAGCCGACTACCATACCATACCATGAAGGTCCATCACAATACATGTTCATATGTAGAAGTCAACTACCATACCATACCATGAAGGTCCATCACAATACATGTTCATATGTAGAAGTCAACTACCATACCATACCATGAAGGTCCATCACAATACATGTTCATATGTAGAAGCCAACTACCATACCATACCATGAAGGTCCATCACAATACATGTTCATATGTAGAAGTCAACTACCATACCATACCATGAAGGTCCATCACAATACATGTTCATATGTAGAAGTCAACTACCATACCATACCATGAAGGTCCATCACAATACATGTTCATATGTAGAAGCCAACTACCATACCATACCATGAAGGTCCATCACAATACATGTTCATATGTAGAAGCCAACTACCATACCATACCATGAAGGTCCATCACAATACATGTTCATATGTAGAAGCCAACTACCATACCATACCATGAAGGTCCATCACAATACATGTTCATATGTAGAAGCCGACTACCATACCATACCATGAAGGTCCATCACAATACATGTTCATATGTAGAAGCCAACTACCATACCATACCATGAAGGTCCATCACAATACATGTTCATATGTAGAAGCCAACTACCATACCATACCATGAAGGTCCATCACAATACATGTTCATATGTAGAAGCCAACTACCATACCATACCATGAAGGTCCATCACAATACATGTTCATATGTAGAAGCCAACTACCATACCATACCATGAAGGTCCATCACAATACATGTTCATATGTAGAAGCCAACTACCATACCATACCATGAAGGTCCATCACAATACATGTTCATATGTAGAAGTCAACTACCATACCATACCATGAAGGTCCATCACAATACATGTTCATATGTAGAAGCCAACTACCATACCATACCATGAAGGTCCATCACAATACATGTTCATATGTAGAAGCCAACTACCATACCATACCATGAAGGTCCATCACAATACATGTTCATATGTAGAAGTCAACTACCATACCATACCATGAAGGTCCATCACAATACATGTTCATATGTAGAAGCCGACTACCATACCATACCATGAAGGTCCATCACAATACATGTTCATATGTAGAAGTCAACTACCATACCATACCATGAAGGTCCATCACAATACATGTTCATATGTAGAAGTCAACTACCATACCATACCATGAAGGTCCATCACAATACATGTTCATATGTAGAAGCCAACTACCATACCATACCATGAAGGTCCATCACAATACATGTTCATATGTAGAAGTCAACTACCATACCATACCATGAAGGTCCATCACAATACATGTTCATATGTAGAAGTCAACTACCATACCATACCATGAAGGTCCATCACAATACATGTTCATATGTAGAAGCCAACTACCATACCATACCATGAAGGTCCATCACAATACATGTTCATATGTAGAAGCCGACTACCATACCATACCATGAAGGTCCATCACAATACATGTTCATATGTAGAAGCCAACTACCATACCATACCATGAAGGTCCATCACAATACATGTTCATATGTAGAAGCCAACTACCATACCATACCATGAAGGTCCATCACAATACATGTTCATATGTAGAAGCCAACTACCATACCATACCATGAAGGTCCATCACAATACATGTTCATATGTAGAAGCCAACTACCATACCATACCATGAAGGTCCATCACAATACATGTTCATATGTAGAAGCCAACTACCATACCATACCATGAAGGTCCATCACAATACATGTTCATATGTAGAAGCCAACTACCATACCATACCATGAAGGTCCATCACAATACATGTTCATATGTAGAAGCCGACTACCATACCATACCATGAAGGTCCATCACAATACATGTTCATATGTAGAAGCCGACTACCATACCATACCATGAAGGTCCATCACAATACATGTTCATATGTAGAAGCCAACTACCATACCATACCATGAAGGTCCATCACAATACATGTTCATATGTAGAAGCCAACTACCATACCATACCATGAAGGTCCATCACAATACATGTTCATATGTAGAAGCCAACTACCATACCATACCATGAAGGTCCATCACAATACATGTTCATATGTAGAAGCCAACTACCATACCATACCATGAAGGTCCATCACAATACATGTTCATATGTAGAAGCCAACTACCATACCATACCATGAAGGTCCATCACAATACATGTTCATATGTAGAAGCCAACTACCATACCATACCATGAAGGTCCATCACAATACATGTTCATATGTAGAAGCCAACTACCATACCATACCATGAAGGTCCATCACAATACATGTTCATATGTAGAAGCCGACTACCATACCATACCATGAAGGTCCATCACAATACATGTTCATATGTAGAAGTCAACTACCATACCATACCATGAAGGTCCATCACAATACATGTTCATATGTAGAAGTCAACTACCATACCATACCATGAAGGTCCATCACAATACATGTTCATATGTAGAAGCCAACTACCATACCATACCATGAAGGTCCATCACAATACATGTTCATATGTAGAAGCCGACTACCATACCATACCATGAAGGTCCATCACAATACATGTTCATATGTAGAAGTCAACTACCATACCATACCATGAAGGTCCATCACAATACATGTTCATATGTAAAAGCCAACTACCATACCATACCATGAAGGTCCATCACAATACATGTTCATATGTAGAAGCCAACTACCATACCATACCATGAAGGTCCATCACAATACATGTTCATATGTAGAAGCCAACTACCATACCATACCATGAAGGTCCATCACAATACATGTTCATATGTAGAAGCCAACTACCATACCATACCATGAAGGTCCATCACAATACATGTTCATATGTAGAAGCCGACTACCATACCATACCATGAAGGTCCATCACAATACATGTTCATATGTAGAAGCCAACTACCATACCATACCATGAAGGTCCATCACAATACATGTTCATATGTAGAAGCCGACTACCATACCATACCATGAAGGTCCATCACAATACATGTTCATATGTAGAAGCCGACTACCATACCATACCATGAAGGTCCATCACAATACATGTTCATATGTAGAAGCCAACTACCATACCATACCATGAAGGTCCATCACAATACATGTTCATATGTAGAAGCCAACTACCATACCATACCATGAAGGTCCATCACAATACATGTTCATATGTAGAAGCCAACTACCATACCATACCATGAAGGTCCATCACAATACATGTTCATATGTAGAAGCCAACTACCATACCATACCATGAAGGTCCATCACAATACATGTTCATATGTAGAAGTCAACTACCATACCATACCATGAAGGTCCATCACAATACATGTTCATATGTAGAAGTCAACTACCATACCATACCATGAAGGTCCATCACAATACATGTTCATATGTAGAAGCCGACTACCATACCATACCATGAAGGTCCATCACAATACATGTTCATATGTAGAAGCCAACTACCATACCATACCATGAAGGTCCATCACAATACATGTTCATATGTAGAAGCCAACTACCATACCATACCATGAAGGTCCATCACAATACATGTTCATATGTAGAAGCCGACTACCATACCATACCATGAAGGTCCATCACAATACATGTTCATATGTAGAAGCCAACTACCATACCATACCATGAAGGTCCATCACAATACATGTTCATATGTAGAAGTCAACTACCATACCATACCATGAAGGTCCATCACAATACATGTTCATATGTAGAAGCCAACTACCATACCATACCATGAAGGTCCATCACAATACATGTTCATATGTAGAAGTCAACTACCATACCATACCATGAAGGTCCATCACAATACATGTTCATATGTAGAAGCCAACTACCATACCATACCATGAAGGTCCATCACAATACATGTTCATATGTAGAAGTCAACTACCATACCATACCATGAAGGTCCATCACAATACATGTTCATATGTAGAAGTCAACTACCATACCATACCATGAAGGTCCATCACAATACATGTTCATATGTAGAAGTCAACTACCATACCATACCATGAAGGTCCATCACAATACATGTTCATATGTAGAAGCCAACTACCATACCATACCATGAAGGTCCATCACAATACATGTTCATATGTAGAAGCCGACTACCATACCATACCATGAAGGTCCATCACAATACATGTTCATATGTAGAAGCCAACTACCATACCATACCATGAAGGTCCATCACAATACATGTTCATATGTAGAAGCCGACTACCATACCATACCATGAAGGTCCATCACAATACATGTTCATATGTAGAAGCCAACTACCATACCATACCATGAAGGTCCATCACAATACATGTTCATATGTAGAAGCCAACTACCATACCATACCATGAAGGTCCATCACAATACATGTTCATATGTAGAAGCCGACTACCATATCATACCATGAAGGTCCATCACAATACATGTTCATATGTAGAAGCCGACTACCATACCATACCATGAAGGTCCATCACAATACATGTTCATATGTAGAAGCCGACTACCATACCATACCATGAAGGTCCATCACAATACATGTTCATATGTAGAAGCCGACTACCATACCATACCATGAAGGTCCATCACAATACATGTTCATATGTAGAAGCCGACTACCATACCATACCATGAAGGTCCATCACAATACATGTTCATATGTAGAAGCCGACTACCATACCATACCATGAAGGTCCATCACAATACATGTTCATATGTAGAAGCCGTTCACGTTTTTATATTTATTTATTTACAGATCAATATTTCAAGACATTGTTAGTATGGATACAGTTATTATGAAAATTATGGTAGGTTTTTTTACAGTTATTATGAAAATTATGGTAGGTTTTTTTTTCTCTCACAAAATTTGTGTAAATTTTAACAACATTTAAAAAAAAAAAGCACAGTTCATAAACTGCATCAGTGGTGTAATGGTAATGCTTGTTGCAAGAGCTGTAGATTGTGAGTTGGGTCATACCAAAGGTAATAAACTTGGTATTGCCAGCTTCACTGCTAAACACACAGCATTAAGGAATAAGAGCAAAGACTGGTTGTCTGAAACAGGTTAATATGTTTGAGTGACATATTAAGCTGCAGACTGTTGTTTCAGGTAGCTATTATAACAGTCTAACTAAGAGTGCTGGTCTAGTGCAAAGCAAACATCATCTTCCTCTCATAGAATTGTATTTAGTTCTCGTCATCTTATACATTAATTATAAATTTGAATCTTTCTCAGTTTATATGTATCATAATTGAATCTTGGATAAACAAATTATTTAGAACTAAAAATCATAAGATATTATGTGTTACTTTTTAAAGGTCAATAGATCTACTGAGCAATCTGTATATAGCTGAATAGCTATTGATAGTTATAAAAGTCATTAATATAGATATGTAGGTGTAATTCATATAGATAAATTTAATAAGGTTTATTTTTGACATTAATCGACTTTACTATTAGTAGAAAGTGGTTCATTAACATATAAATTATACAGTGAAAACTTTCTTTCAATTCTACATTCCTGAATTTTATGATAATATTGGTTTGTTGATGGTAAACATTAAATTAACCTCAGATATCTTGAATACTCTTCTAATACATATTATAATTGTTTTTTTATTTATACTTTACACACACTATATGTATTTTGTGTTTGATATATCTATGTTATATTAGTAAACATACAAAAGTAATATATATTTTTAGCTCACCTTGCCAAAGGCAATGTGAGCTTTTGCCATCACTTGTCGTCCGTTGTCCGTTAACTTTTCACATTTTAATCTTCTCCTCGGAAACCCCTGAGCCAAATGAACTGAAACTTGGTAGGAAGCATCTATGGAAGGTCCTCTATAAAGATTGCTAATTTCGTCCCGATCCATTTACAAACATGGCCGCCACAGGCAATTCTTGTTACTGATTGGCCTATTTTTAAAAATCTTCTCCTCTGAAACCACTGGGCCAAATGAACTGAAACTTGGTAGGAAGCATCTATGGAAGGTCCTCTATAAAAATTGCTCATTTCGTCCCGATCCATTAACAAACATGGCTGCCACAGGCAATTCATGTTTATGATTGTATGCTTTATAAAAAAAACTGTTTTTCTGTGGAAAGGGAGATAACTCTAATTTAAATATAGATATTAATAAAATACAGTTAGCTATGAATTGAATTACAGATAAATATGCCTCTAAAACCCCTCAGCCAAATGAACTGAAACTTGGTAGGAAGCATCTATGGAAGGCCCTCATATCTCTTTTCGTCCCGATCCGTTAACAAACATGGCCACCATAGGCAACTCTTGTTTCTGATTGGCTGATCTTAGAAATTCTTCTCTTCTGTAACTGTTTGGCCAAATGAACCGAAACTTGGTAGGAAGCATCTATGGAAGGTCCTCTATAAAGATGCTCATTCCGTCCCGATCCATTAACAAACATGGCCACCACAGGCGATTCTTGTTTCTGATTGGTTGATTTTAAAAATTCTTCTGCTCTGAAACTGTTTGGCCAAATGTACCGAAACTTGGTAGGAAGCATCTATGGAAAGTCCTCTGTTGCGATTGCTTATGTCGTTCTGATCCGTTAACAGGCATGGCCACCGCAGGCAATTCTTGTTTCTGATTGGCCTTTTTTTTAAATCTCCTCCTCTGAAACTGCTTGGCCAAATGTACCGAAACTTTGTAGGATGTATCTATGGGAGGTCCTCTATAACGATTGCTCATTTCGTCCCGATCCATTAACAAACATGGCCGCCACAAGCAATTCTTGTTTCTGATTGGTCAATTTCTAAAAATCTGTCTGAAACTGCTTGGCCAAATGAACCGAAACTTGGTAGGATGCATCTATGGAGGTCCTCTATAAAGATTACTCATTTCGTCCCTATCAATTAACAAATATGGCTGCCACAGGCAAGTCTTGTTTCTTATTGGTCAATTTCTAAAACAGCTTTTCCTCTGAAGCCGCTTGGCCAAATGATATGAAACTTGGTAAGAAGCATCTATGGAAGATCCTCTATAGAGATTACTCATTTCGTTTTGATCCATTTACAAACATGGCTGCCACAGGCAATTCCTGTTTTAGATTGGTCAATTTCTAAAAATCCACTTATCTGAAACTGCTTTGCCAAAATGAACCGATATTTGGTGGGAAGCACCTATGGAAGGTTCTGTATTAAATTTCCTCAAAGCAGAATGAAAGGTGAGTGACACAGGCTCAGCCTACTGAGCCTCTAGTTTTCCAGAATTATGCCCGGGTGGCTCAATGAGTTAGGTAGTTGGATTACCTAATAACTCATACAAGCTTATCACCAATATGGTGTGGGTTTGTGCCCGGCTTTGTAAATTGCACTCGACTCGCAGCCGCAAGTGATAAAGTTTACCAGTTGCTTGCCCATGGTCGGTGGTTCTCTACGGGTACTCCGGCTTCTTCCACCACTAAAACTGGTCACCATGATATTGCCAAAAATTAAAATCAAATCACTATAGATATTTTGTGTTTGATATTTCTATACATACAAAAGTAATATATCTTTTTTCAGAATTATGCCAAAAAGCTTGTGAATGCAGACAGAGCATCGTTATTTCTTTTAGACACCAAAACTTATGAATTGTATGCTCGAATATTTGATACGGGTAAAGAACATGTGCCACAGAAAGAAATAAGGTTAGTAAATAAATCTGTATTCTAGAGATTTCTACTTGGACACAAAATTTGCCATCTAGCAAAAGTCTTAAAATGCTATATTATGAATACTATTTGAACAAGAATATATTTTGTTTATTAAGATTATTTTTATAAAAAAATAGTTGTTACATTTTATTTTTTTGATAGTACAGATGAAATACATTGGCAATAGAGGTCAAGATTACAGGATTATTGTGTTTAATATAAAGTAACAAACATATTTTATCTTTTGTTCAAAGATTTCCTATGGATAAAGGAGTCGCTGGTCATGTGGCCTCCACTGGGCAGGTGCTAAATATTACTGATGCCTATAATGATGGGAGGTTTAACAGGTGAGTTGTCTAGTACAGATTTGACAAACATTTTATTAATATAGGAGAGATAATCAAATGTCATTTCTTGTGATATTTAACTATTACTGAAGTAGATGTCTATCAAACATATTTAAGCTTTTTCCTTTAAGAAGACAAGCTAAGTATTAGAATGGAAATAGTTGTAGATGAGAAGAAGTCTGAGAAAGGGAGATAATCTATTATTGATAAATTCTTTGAGTGAGTGAGTGAATGTTGTTTAATGCCAATTCAGCAATTTTTCAGCTATATCATGGCGAGAACAAGTTAATTTTCAATGAGATGATGATGAGGTCCGCTTTGTTCTAGACCAACACGCTACGTTGGATTTTTATAGTGCTAGCTCACTGAAACAACAATCCGCAGGTAGACATGTCGCTCCACTCGGACACATTATTCTGATTCCGAGCCAACCAATCTTTGCTCTTTCTCCTTAATGCTGCGTGCTTAGCAGATAAGCAACAAATACCAATTTTATAGTCTTTGGTTTGACCCGACTGGGAATCGAACCCATGATCTACCGCACACGAGGCAAGCACACTGACCATTACACCATCAATGCGGTTTAAATTCTTTGAAATACCACCCAATCACAAGTATACATTGTTGCTATATATGTTGATTTTTACTTGATATTTATAGGGAAGTAGACATGCAGACAGGATATAGAACTAAGTCAATATTATGTATGCCAATCTATATTAGAGGCAGGTTAGTATGTGTAACATTATAGTCTTAAGTATGTACAGAGTTAAGTATGTTTCATCCTTTGAACATGAAGTTAATAAGCCTATTAATATTTACTGTCATTTTTGCTGATGTAAATTTTGAGATTTTTAACTTTACATAGTAATATTGTACATAAAAATCAGGTATTTCCTAGAACATTCACAGAATAATAAATGACATAAGGATTATGAAAATTAAAACACACCAAATATTACTACTTTATTAAATTAAAAGATCATTTGTGTGATCAAAAGAATTTTTGAAAGTTTCAATATAAACTTATTATTCATTGGTGAGAAAAAGATGAGATATACAATAAAATGATGTAAAAAAAATCTTAAGTTGTGAGTTTGAATCCTACTCATGGCAAGGTGTTCTCAATATAACTTTATGTGATAAAATTTGTCAGTGACTTATGGCAGGTTGGTGGGTTTTCTTCAGGTTCACTGGTTTTCTCTACCAATACAACTGACCTCCACAATATAACTAAAATATTGTTAAGAATGGCCTTAAACACCATAACCCCTAACCCATCTTTCATGTGTGTACATTTAAGTTGAGCAATCATAAATAAAATCAAAAGTTACACGAAATGCTGCTATCAATATATTATAAAAAACAGAAACAGGCAGTGACATTTTCCTATGTAATATAAATTTCAGATGTTCATTTCTTTTAGTTTTTCTGTAGAATATCCTAAGCTGATTTTGTGATGTTCTAGTTTGAAAATCCCGTACATTTTAAATGGAATTTCAAGATATCTCTCCCAAAAGATAACAAATGTGGGAGAGGAAGACATTTGCTATTGTGTCAAAAATAGCTATATCTCTCAATTTTCATTTTTCTTCTTGTTAAAACATTTATTTTATTTTGCAGTATTATTGGTGTTGTACAAATGGTAAACAAACACGAAGGAGTATTTACTAGTGCTGATGAGGAATCATTTGAAACATTTGCTATATACTGTGGGCTTGCTTTACACCATGCCAAGGTAAAGTCTTAATATCAAACTATATACTGTGGGCTTGCTTTACACCATGCCAAGGTAAAGTCTTAATATCAAACTATATACTGTGGGCTTGCTTTACACCATGCCAAGGTAAAGTCTTAATATCAGAACTATACACTGTGGGCTTGCTTTACACCATGCCACGGTAAAGTCTTAATATCAAACTATACACTGTGGGCTTGCTTTACACCATGTCAAGGTAAAGTCTTAATATCAGAACTATTCACTGTGGGCTTGCTTTACACCATGCCAAGGTAAAGTCTTAATATCAGAACTATACACTGTGGGCTTGCTTTACACCATGCCAAGGTAAAGTCTTAATATCAAACTATATACTGTGGGCTTGCTTTACACCATGCCAAGGTAAAGTCTTAATATCAAACTATATACTGTGGGCTTGCTTTACACCATGCCAAGGTAAAGTCTTAATATCAGAACTATATACTGTGGGCTTGCTTTACACCATGCCACGGTAAAGTCTTAATATCAAACTATATACTGTGGGCTTGCTTTACACCATGCCAAAGTAAAGTCTTAATATCAAACTATATACTGTGGGCTTACTTTACACCATGCTAAGGTAAAGTCTTAATATCAGAACTATATACTGTGGGCTTGCTTTACACCATGCCAAGGTAAAGTCTTAATATCAGAACTATATACTGTGGGCTTGCTTTACACCATGCTAAGATAAAGTCTTAATATTAAACTATATACTGTGGGCTTGCTTTACACCATGCTAAGATAAAGTCTTAATATCAGAACTATATACTGTAGGCTTGCTTTACACCATGCCAAGGTAAAGTCTTAATATCAAACTATATACTGTGGGCTTGCTTTACTCCATACCAAGGTAAAGTCTTAATATCAAACTATATACTGTGGGCTTGCTTTACACCATGCCAAGGTAAAGTCTTAATATCAGAACTATATACTGTGGGCTTGCTTTACACCATGCTAAGATAAAGTCTTAATATCTTAGCAACATATTATTTCACCATTTTTTACTGTAATACATAATGGAATTTTAGCATTTATTTTTGTTTAATTGAGAATATACATTGTATTGTATTTTACTTTTTATAGTTATATGACAAGATACGGAGATCAGAGCAGAAATATAAAGTTGCTTTGGAAGTATTGTCTTACCATGCTCAGTGTACTGATGATGAATATCGGATGATCAAAGCTAAGCCCATGCCAGACAACATTCCTGGCATCATAAAGTAAGAAATGTTTTTGTCATAGATGTTAAGATTGTCTTGTTAAATTTGTAATCCGTAAAACATGAATAACATGAATAAAATTATATATAACACGTTTAATAGAAGGTGTTATGTGTTAAGTTTAGAATTATTACCTCCCCTGAATGATATATAACATGTTTAATAGAAGGTGTTATGTGTTAAAGTTTGGAATTATTACCTCCCCTGAATGATGAATTATTACGTATCCTGAATGATGAATTATTACCTATCCTGAATGATGAATTATTACCTATCCTGAAAGATGAATTATTACCTATCCTGAATGATGAATTATTACCTATCCTGAGTGATGAATTATGACCTATCCTGAATGATGAATTATTACCTATCCTGAATGATGAATTATTACCTATCCTGAATGATGAATTATTACCTATCCTGAATGATATTAAAAGATAATTTAAACATAATAATACAGCATGTACTGCCTTCACATTTATATCCTATTTTTTACATTTCCAAAATGAAAATAATCAAGTGATATTTCTTTGAGGCCATATTTAAAAATATGTTTGTTTCCCAGGACCCTTCCCTGGTTTCTGTGGCTGGGTTGGTTGGCAGATGATCTTTTTTTATGTTGTAAAAAATTTAAAAACTGATAAAATTTCAATGTCTGACAGAACACATATACAATAATGAATATCAAAGTTACAAAAAACAAATTTATTTTGTTTTTCAAAGGACATAGTTTTTTTTTGCTCCATTATCTTTGCAATCAACACTTGTAGGTAGACCAGTTCTGTAATATTTATTCAGTTCTTGGTCTTTCTCTACCTTTGATGCAGCACATCAAAATGTACTTGTCTTTCTGTATTGAAACAGAAAACACCACAGGATAAAACTTAGACAGCATCTTTCACAGCAGACTATGCCCTTTCAAATAAAGATACGGCCAAAAAATTTTGAAAGTAAAAAGTAAAACCCCCTTCCAATATTTGATTGATCCATCACACATGTTTGACGACATGTTTAAACTGTCAAATTTGTGTTTGAAATAGGTGCACAGGTAAAACTTGATTCAAATTTGAAGGGAAAATTTGACCGTGTAAATTCACAGTTAGAATGCTAAGATGAACAAGGTAGAAACGAACAAAGAAAATGAGTAGCATTACCAACATATAACATATAATGGTAAAACAAGAGAACTAAAGATCAAACAACACACATTTCAGAAAAACTTGAGGGTTAGATTTATGATGTTTAATGCCACTTTCAACAATATTTCAGTTATATTGTGGCGATAATGAAAAACTTGAGTGTTAGATTTATGATGTTTAACGCCACTTTCAACAATATTTCAGTTATATCGTGGCGATAATGAAAAACTTGAGGGTTAGATTTATGATGTTTAACGCCACTTTCAACAATATTTCAGTTATATCGTGGCGATAATGAAAAACTTGAGGGTTAGATTTATGATGTTTAACGCCACTTTCAACAATATTTCAGTTATATCGTGGCGATAATGAAAAACTTGAGGGTTAGATTTATGATGTTTAACGCCACTTTCAACAATATTTCAGTTATATCGTGGCGATAATGAAAAACTTGAGGTGAAACCAGTTCTTTCGAATGGTTAGTATCTCCTGCCCCATTTAAAACACTCATCATTAAATCATAATACCCAAAGTTACTTAAAAATGGTTGAAGTATATTAAGGCTAAATAAGGCTAAGGAAAACCCCTTGACAAATTGTTTCATGAAAGTGATTAATAATTATGCATAATAAGAAAAAAATAACTCGTGCATAATAAAAGATTTTTTTTTACTTTCAGTTATGAATTCTCACCGTGGGCAGTAGAAGAGAATGAGAAATGTTTGTACGTCTTGTACATGATGAAGGATATTTTCTGTCTAGCAACCAAGTAAGTATCATAGACATCTTGTTAAAATAATTGATAAATGTTTCATTATTAGCATTGGAGTATTTTTTCTAAGCAGAACTTTTCCAAAGTTTGAAGCCATAATATTGGCCTATCTGACCATTCCCTGTCTGTCCGAAGCCGTAACGATGAACTGTACATTATAATGAAGAGATTTTAATTTTATTTGTGTCTATCACTCTGTCCATATCTCCTTATTTCAAGTTTATTGCACTCCATTTGATGATGCTAAATAGTCAAAGAATAATGATCTCTGATGCTTCACTCTCTCACATTGATTGATAAAATGAAAATAAAAAAATACCACTCTGTCAGAACAGTTCCAAAATCTAACAGAAAAATACCACACTGTCAGAACAGTTCCAAAATCTAATAGAAAAATGCCACACTGTCAGAACAGTTCTAAAATCTAATAGAAAACACCACACCGTCAGAACAGTTATAAAATCAAATAGAAAAATATCACAATGTCAGAACAGTTCTAAAATCTAATAGAAAAATATCACACTGTCAGAACAGTTCCAAAATCTAACAGAAAAATACCACACTGTCAGAACAGTTCCAAAATCAAATAGAAAAATACCACACTGTCAGAACAGTTCCAAAATCTAACAGAAAAATACCACACTGTTAGAACAGTTCTAAAATCTGATAAAAAAATACCACAATGTCAGAACAGTTCCAATATCTAATAGAAAAATACCACACTGTCAGAACAGTTCCAAAAAAGAAAAATATCACTCTGTCAGAACAGTTCCAAAATCTAACAGAAAAATACCACACTGTCAGAACAGTTCCAAAATCTAACAGAAAAATACCACACTGTCAGAACAGTTCCAAAATCCAATAGAAAAATACCACAATGTCAGAACAGTTCTAAAATCAAACAGAAAAATACCACATCGTCAGAACAGTTCCAAAATCAAATAGAAAAATATCACAATGTCAGAACAGTTCCAAAATCAAATAGAAAAATACCACACTGTCAGAACAGTTCTAAAATCAAATAGAAAAATACCACATCGTCAGAACAGTTCCAAAATCAAATAGAAAAATACCACACTGTCAGAACAGTTCCAAAATCTAACAGAAAAATACCACACTGTCAGAACAGTTCCAATATCTAATAGAAAAATACCACACTGTTAGAACAGTTCTAAAATCTAATAGAAAAATACCACACTGTCAGAACAGTTCTAAAATCTAAAATAAAAATACCACACTGTCAGAACAGTTCTAAAATCTAATAGAAAAATACCACACTGTCAGAACAGTTCCAATATCTAATAGAAAAATACCACACTGTCAGAACAGTTCTAAAATCTAATAGAAAAATACCACACTGTCAGAACAGTTCCAAAATCTAATAAAAAAAAATGCCACACTGTCAGAACAGTTCCAAAATCTAAATAGTCAAAGAATAGTGATCTCTGATGCTTCACTCTCTCACATTGATTGATAAAATGAAAATAAAAAAATACCACACTGTCAGAACAGTTCCAAAATCTAACAGAAAAATACCACACTGTCAGAACAGTTCCAAAATCTAATAGAAAAATACCACACTGTCAGAACAGTTCCAAAATCTAATAAAAAAAATGCCACACTGTCAGAACAGTTCCAAAATCTAATAAAAAAAATGCCACACTGTCAGAACAGTTCCAATATCTAATAGAAAAATACCACACTGTCAGAACAGTTCCAAAATCCAATAGAAAAATATCACAATGTCAGAACAGTTCCAAAATCTAACAGAAAAATACCACACTGTCAGAACAGTTCCAAAATCTAATAGAAAAATACCACACTGTCAGAACAGTTCCAAAATCTAACAGAAAAATACTACACTGTCAGAACAGTTCCAAAATCTAATAGAAAAATACCACAATGTCAGAACAATTCTAAAATCTAATAGAAAAATACCACAATGTCAGAACAGTTCTAAAATCTAATAGAAAACACCACACCGTCAGAACAGTTATAAAATCAAATAGAAAAATATCACACTGTCAGAACAGTTCCAAAATCTAACAGAAAAATACCACACTGTCAGAACAGTTCCAAAATCAAATAGAAAAATACCACACTGTCAGAACAGTTCCAAAATCTAACAGAAAAATACCACACTGTTAGAACAGTTCTAAAATCTGATAAAAAAATACCACAATGTCAGAACAGTTCCAATATCTAATAGAAAAATACCACACTGTCAGAACAGTTCCAAAAAAGAAAAATATCACTCTGTCAGAACAGTTCCAAAATCTAACAGAAAAATACCACACTGTCAGAACAGTTCCAAAATCTAACAGAAAAATACCACATCGTCAGAACAGTTCCAAAATCCAATAGAAAAATACCACAATGTCAGAACAGTTCTAAAATCAAACAGAAAAATACCACATCGTCAGAACAGTTCCAAAATCAAATAGAAAAATATCACAATGTCAGAACAGTTCCAAAATCAAATAGAAAAATACCACACTGTCAGAACAGTTCTAAAATCAAATAGAAAAATACCACATCGTCAGAACAGTTCCAAAATCAAATAGAAAAATACCACACTGTCAGAACAGTTCCAAAATCTAACAGAAAAATACCACACTGTCAGAACAGTTCCAATATCTAATAGAAAAATACCACACTGTTAGAACAGTTCTAAAATCTAATAGAAAAATACCACACTGTTAGAACAGTTCTAAAATCTAATAGAAAAATACCACACTGTCAGAACAGTTCTAAAATCTAATAGAAAAATACCACACTGTCAGAACAGTTCTAAAATCTAATAGAAAAATACCACACTGTCAGAACAGTTCCAAAATCTAATAAAGAAAATGCCACACTGTCAGAACAGTTCCAAAATCTAAATAGTCAAAGAATAGTGATCTCTGATGCTTCACTCTCTCACATTGATTGATAAAATGAAAATAAAAAAATACCACACTGTCAGAACAGTTCCAAAATCTAACAGAAAAATACCACACTGTCAGAACAGTTCCAAAATCTAAAAGAAAAATACCACACTGTCAGAACAGTTCCAAAATCTAATAAAAAAAATGCCACACTGTCAGAACAGTTCCAAAATCTAATAAAAAAAATGCCACACTGTCAGAACAGTTCCAATATCTAATAGAAAAATACCACACTGTCAGAACAGTTCCAAAATCCAATAGAAAAATATCACAATGTCAGAACAGTTCCAAAATCTAACAGAAAAATACCACACTGTCAGAACAGTTCCAAAATCTAATAGAAAAATACCACAATGTCAAAACAATTCCAAAATCTAATAGAAAAATACCACAATGTCAGAACAGTTCTAAAATCTAATAGAAAACACCACACCGTCAGAACAGTTATAAAATCAAATAGAAAAATATCACAATGTCAGAACAGTTCTAAAATCTAATAGAAAAATATCACACTGTCAGAACAGTTCCAAAATCTAACAGAAAAATACCACACTGTCAGAACAGTTCCAAAATCAAATAGAAAAATACCACACTGTCAGAACAGTTCCAAAATCTAACAGAAAAATACCACACTGTTAGAACAGTTCTAAAATCTAATAAAAAAATACCACAATGTCAGAACAGTTCCAATATCTAATAGAAAAATACCACACTGTCAGAACAGTTCCAAAAAAGAAAAATATCACTCTGTCAGAACAGTTCCAAAATCTAACAGAAAAATACCACACTGTCAGAACAGTTCCAAAATCTAACAGAAAAATACCACACTGTCAGAACAGTTCCAAAATCCAATAGAAAAATACCACAATGTCAGAACAGTTCTAAAATCAAACAGAAAAATACCACATCGTCAGAACAGTTCCAAAATCAAATAGAAAAATATCACAATGTCAGAACAGTTCCAAAATCAAATAGAAAAATACCACACTGTCAGAACAGTTCTAAAATCAAATAGAAAAATACCACATCGTCAGAACAGTTCCAAAATCAAATAGAAAAATACCACAATGTCAGAACAGTTCCAAAATCTAACAGAAAAATACCACACTGTCAGAACAGTTCCAATATCTAATAGAAAAATACCACACTGTTAGAACAGTTCTAAAATCTAATAGAAAAATACCACACTGTTAGAACAGTTCTAAAATCTAATAGAAAAATACCACACTGTCAGAACAGTTCTAAAATCTAATAGAAAAATACCACACTGTCAGAACAGTTCTAAAATCTAATAGAAAAATACCACACTGTTAGAACAGTTCCAATATCTAATAGAAAAATACCACACTGTTAGAACAGTTCTAAAATCTAATAGAAAAATACCACACTGTCAGAACAGTTCCAAAATCTAATAAAAAAAATGCCACACTGTCAGAACAGTTCCAAAATCTAATAAAAAAAATGCCACACTGTCAGAACAGTTCCAAAATCTAATAAAAAAAAATGCCACACTGTCAGAACAGTTCCAAAATCTAAATAGTCAAAGAATAGTGATCTCTGATGCTTCACTCTCTCACATTGATTGATAAAATGAAAATAAAAAAATACCACACTGTCAGAACAGTTCCAAAATCTAACAGAAAAATACCACACTGTCAGAACAGTTCCAAAATCTAATAGAAAAATACCACACTGTCAGAACAGTTCCAAAATCTAATAAAAAAAATGCCACACTGTCAGAACAGTTCCAAAATCTAATAAAAAAAATGCCACACTGTCAGAACAGTTCCAATATCTAATAGAAAAATACCACACTGTCAGAACAGTTCCAAAATCCAATAGAAAAATATCACAATGTCAGAACAGTTCCAAAATCTAACAGAAAAATACCACACTGTCAGAACAGTTCCAAAATCTAATAGAAAAATACCACAATGTCAGAACAATTCCAAAATCTAATAGAAAAATACCACAATGTCAGAACAGTTCTAAAATCTAATAGAAAACACCACACCGTCAGAACAGTTATAAAATCAAATAGAAAAATATCACAATGTCAGAACAGTTCTAAAATCTAATAGAAAAATATCACACTGTCAGAACAGTTCCAAAATCTAACAGAAAAATACCACACTGTCAGAACAGTTCCAAAATCAAATAGAAAAATACCACACTGTCAGAACAGTTCCAAAATCTAACAGAAAAATACCACACTGTTAGAACAGTTCTAAAATCGAATAAAAAAATACCACAATGTCAGAACAGTTCCAATATCTAATAGAAAAATACCACACTGTCAGAATAGTTCCAAAAAAGAAAAATATCACTCTGTCAGAACAGTTCCAAAATCTAACAGAAAAATACCACACTGTCAGAACAGTTCCAAAATCTAACAGAAAAATACCACACTGTCAGAACAGTTCCAAAATCCAATAGAAAAATACGACAATGTCAGAACAGTTCTAAAATCAAACAGAAAAATACCACATCGTCAGAACAGTTCCAAAATCAAATAGAAAAATATCACAATGTCAGAACAGTTCCAAAATCAAATAGAAAAATACCACACTGTCAGAACAGTTCTAAAATCAAATAGAAAAATACCACATCGTCAGAACAGTTCCAAAATCAAATAGAAAAATACCACAATGTCAGAACAGTTCCAAAATCTAACAGAAAAATACCACACTGTCAGAACAGTTCCAATATCTAATAGAAAAATACCACACTGTTAGAACAGTTCTAAAATCTAATAGAAAAATACCACACTGTTAGAACAGTTCTAAAATCTAATAGAAAAATACCACACTGTCAGAACAGTTCTAAAATCTAATAGAAAAATACCACACTGTCAGAACAGTTCTAAAATCTAATAGAAAAATACCACACTGTTAGAACAGTTCCAATATCTAATAGAAAAATACCACACTGTTAGAACAGTTCTAAAATCTAATAGAAAAATACCACACTGTCAGAACAGTTCCAAAATCTAATAAAAAAAATGCCACACTGTCAGAACAGTTCCAAAATCTAAATAGTCAAAGAATAGTGATCTCTGATGCTTCACTCTCTCACATTGATTGATAAAATGAAAATAAAAAAATACCACACTGTCAGAACAGTTCCAAAATCTAACAGAAAAATACCACACTGTCAGAACAGTTCCAAAATCTAATAGAAAAATACCACACTGTCAGAACAGTTCCAAAATCTAATAAAGAAAATGCCACACTGTCAGAACAGTTCCAAAATCTAATAAAAAAAATGCCACACTGTCAGAACAGTTCCAATATCTAATAGAAAAATACCACACTGTCAGAACAGTTCCAAAATCCAATAGAAAAATATCACAATGTCAGAACAGTTCCAAAATCTAACAGAAAAATACCACACTGTCAGAACAGTTCTAAAATCTAATAGAAAAATACCACACTGTCAAAACAGTTCCAAAATCTAACAGAAAAATACCACACTGTCAGAACAGTTCCAAAATCAAATAGAAAAATACCACACTGTCAGAACAGTTCCAAAATCCAATAGAAAAATACCACAATGTCAGAACAGTTCTAAGATCAAATAGAAAAATACCACATCGTCAGAACAGTTCCAAAATCAAATAGAAAAATATTACAATGTCAGAACAGTTCCAAAATCAAATAGAAAAATACCAAGCTGTCAGAACAGTTCCAAAATCTAACAGAAAAATACCACACTGTCAGAACAGTTCCAATATCTAATAGAAAAATATCACACTGTCAGAACAGTTCTAAAATCTAATAGAAAAATATCACACTGTCAGAACAGTTCTAAAATCTAACAGAAAAATACCACACTGTCAGAACAGTTCCAATATCTAATAAAAAAATGCCACACTGTCAGAACAGTTCTAAAATCTAATAGAAAAATATCACAATGTCAGAACAGTTCTAAAATCTAATAGAAAAATATCACAATGTCAGAACAGTTCTAAAATCAAATAGAAAAATATCACACTGTCAGAACAGTTCTAAAATCTAATAGAAAAATATCACACGGTCAGAACAGTTCTAAAATCTAATAGAAAAATACCACACTGTTAGAACAGTTCTAAAATCTAATAGAAAAATAACAAACTGTCAGAACAGTTCTAAAATCTAATAGAAAAATACCACACTGTTAGAACAGTTCTAAAATCAAATAGAAAAATACCAAACTGTCAGAACAGTTCTAAAATCTAATAGAAAAATACCACACTGTTAGAACAGTTCTAAAATCAAATAGAAAAATACCAAACTGTCAGAACAGTTCTAAAATCTAATAGAAAAATATCACACGGTCAGAACAGTTCTAAAATCTAATAGAAAAATACCACACTGTTAGAACAGTTCTAAAATCTAATAGAAAAATACCAAACTGTCAGAACAGTTCTAAAATCTAATAGAAAAATACCACACTGTTAGAACAGTTCTAAAATCAAATAGAAAAATACCAAACTGTCAGAACAGTTCTAAAATCTAATAGAAAAATACCACACTGTTAGAACAGTTCTAAAATCAAATAGAAAAATACCAAACTGTCAGAACAGTTCTAAAATCTAATAGAAAAATATCACACGGTCAGAACAGTTCTAAAATCTAATAGAAAAATACCACACTGTTAGAACAGTTCTAAAATCTAATAGAAAAATACCAAACTGTCAGAACAGTTCTAAAATCTAATAGAAAAATACCACACTGTTAGAACAGTTCTAAAATCAAATAGAAAAATACCAAACTGTCAGAACAGTTCTAAAATCTAATAGAAAAATACCACACTGTTAGAACAGTTCTAAAATCAAATAGAAAAATACCAAACTGTCAGAACAGTTCTAAAATCTAATAGAAAAATACCACACTGTCAGAACAGTTCTAAAATCTAATAGAAAAATACCAAACTGTCAGAACAGTTCTAAAATCTAATAGAAAAATACCACACTGTCAGAACAGTTCTAAAATCTAATAGAAAAATACCACACTGTTAGAACAGTTCTAAAATCTAATAGAAAAATACCAAACTGTCAGAACAGTTCTAAAATCTAATAGAAAAATACCACACTGTTAGAACAGTTCCAATATCTAATAGAAAAATACCAAACTGTCAGAACAGTTCTAAAATCAAATAGAAAAATACCAAACTGTCAGAACAGTTCTAAAATCTAATAGAAAAATACCACACTGTTAGAACAGTTCTAAAATCAAATAGAAAAATACCAAACTGTCAGAACAGTTCTAAAATCTAATAGAAAAATACCACACTGTCAGAACAGTTCTAAAATCTAATAGAAAAATACCAAACTGTCAGAACAGTTCTAAAATCTAATAGAAAAATACCACACTGTCAGAACAGTTCTAAAATCTAATAGAAAAATACCACACTGTTAGAACAGTTCTAAAATCTAATAGAAAAATACCACACTGTTAGAACAGTTCCAATATCTAATAGAAAAATACCAAACTGTCAGAACAGTTCTAAAATCTAATAGAAAAATCATAGAAAGAGCCAAAATACGATACCCCTTACACACATACATTTAAGTATAAATATGATACCCCTTACACACATATATTTAAGTATAAATATGATACCCCTTACACACATACATTTAAGTATAAATATGATACCCCTTACACACATATATTTAAGTATAAATATGATACCCCTTATACACATATATTTAAGTATAAATATGATACCCCTTACACACATATATTTAAGTATAAATATGATACCCCTTACACACATATATTTAAGTATAAATATGATACCCCTTACACACATACATTTAAGTATAAATATGATACCCCTTACACACATATATTTAAGTATAAATATGATACCCCTTACACACATACATTTAAGTATAAATATGATACCCCTTACACACATATATTTAAGTATAAATATGATACCCCTTACACACATACATTTAAGTATAAATATGATACCCCTTACACACATATATTTAAGTATAAATATTCAAGTAAATTCCAATTCTGTTTCTTATGTCTGATACCATTAGTGCCTTTGTAGTAGTGGTGATATATAAGGATCATCACTGTCCGTCATCTGACATGTATGTTGTCACACTATTGTTCTCTTTCAAGTTTGGATTTTTGTGTGAATCAAAACAGAAATGAAAATATTAAAAAAAACTTCTCAAGAACAACATATCTGATAGAAACTCTAGTTTTTAGGAATGTTTCTTGATTGTCCTCAAATTTGTTTTTGTGTGAATTGGAAATTCAAAATGGCAGACACCACATAATGTGTATTCACATGTTATGAAAGCTACTTCTCAGAAATTACTGACAAGCCCAAATTGTACATTAAATGGTCATTGGTTGATCCTTCAACATTTTTTTATCAAATGTAAATTCAACATGGTGACCACTGTTGAACCTATATTAACATAAGAATTTAGAAGTATAAACCCACTGAACTGTTAAAGTCCAAACTGTAGTTCATGATTCTTTACCAAGTCACAATATTTAGTGATGATCGGATATCTAAGGTGTTTGTGGAACATAGTTTATCATGATCGACTGGGAAATTTGAGAAAAACAAAGTTCTTAGAAGCACAATAAACTATTTGAACCTAAAATGTACATTATGATTATGAAATAGCACTTCATAAATTAAAGATGGCCACCATTGCATTCTAATTACAAGTAGATGTTTTGTTGGATCTTTGTTTTTCCATCCAAACAGGATTGTTTTTGCAGAGGTAGTTCATATTACAGACATCTATATTTATTGTTAAATAGAGCTCAATTTATTCTAAGATTGATCTATATATTTTTACATTCTTACATGTGATTGTAAGGTCAAAAGTGAATGAAAGGTTACATGAAATGACCCTGTACAAAATGTTGGTAAATATTAGTGTATTCCCCCCCCTCCCCCCCACCCAAAAAAAAATTACAGAACAAAAAACAATATCCAACATATATCTACTTAGACTGGACACTATTGTTAAACACAGTTCAATATTGGTTTTTATGTTGAACTTTTTTCAATCAGTTTTAAATCGGGTGAGTTAATACAGGCCCATGTGAGCCTCTGGTTTATGAACTCATTCATTGTCTTTTAACCAATATTTTCAGCAATGTTATTAGGTGAGATTATTGTTATCATTTGAGTGACATATCAGATTTGTTTTCATGGAGTGTTAACTCATGAGATAAACTTTTTCTCAGATTTCCAGGAATTACTACTTGTGTTCAATCTTGAAATTGTTTAAGAGTTGTCTCCACTTATTAAAATTTCACTACTTCTGCCCACTGACTTTTGCTTAGTGAACTACTTAGATTATTTGGAACCAACAGACACAGTAATGTTCAAAGGGCTTAGTAATGGGTTGAATTTAGGATGAGCTTGAAATGTTTCTGAAAAGTACCCCAAAGAAAAAACAGTTTATAAATAGATTTTTTTTTTGTAAAAGAAAATATTTTGTAGATATGCTTAGTAAAACATAGTTGTTTATACTTTTTACTTTGTGTTTTGCAGAAAGAATGAAAATGAGAAAAGGTATATCCATTAAAATCTATCTCACTGTTAGAAGTAGACTGTTTGCAGTGGATCACACTTTTTTTTACAATTCCATTTTCTCATTTTCTCTCTTCACAATATTTTTTTTGCAGCTTTTTGTGCTATTTTATATGAAATTATTTTAATTTTCTGTAGTATGCTAGGAAATACATTCTATTTCATTTCATGTCAATTTACTGTTATTTTTGAGAACTTTAAAAAGAATTCCAAAAAATGGTAAATTATGTTGGTTGCTATTAATGTCAATTTTATTTTGATCTCTTTTTTTTTTTAACCCAAAATGTTTTACAAAAAATGGGCCTAAAACTGTTTTTACTTTTCATTTTATTTTACTCTAATTTCAAAATACCTTTGAGTAGAATTCCTTACAGTTTTGTAATTTTGTTTAGCTGAAATTTTGCGTTAGGTAATTTAGTGGTCTGTATTATAAACTTTCTGTGTGATACTAATACCTATATAACATAATCACAGTTATCTGTAACACTAGGTGTAAGCTACAGGTCTTACAATATACTGTAATCTAATATGACGGAAATTGTTAATTTAATTTCCAATAAAATTATCAATAATCTATGACCAGCCAAAATATGCAAAACATCATGAAGACCAAGATTATTTTGTCTCAAATTTCATGACCTATTTTTTTGTTCTTTCTATAATTTTAATGTTGGTTTTTTTTAACTTTTTATGCTAATTTAAACAACTACCTGTGCAATCAGTGACTTGCAACAGGTCAGTGGTTTTCTCTGGGTACTTCAGTTTCCTCCACCAATAAAACTGACTGCCATGATATAACTGCAATATTGTTGAAAGTGGCATTAAACACCACAAACCCAAAAAACCTTAAAATCAAAATAAAAGGTAAAAAAAAGTAAAATTATCAAAAATAAAAATATACCTGTAAATGATAAAAGATTTTTTGAGACCAAATGATTTCAGTCTATGTCATGAATCAAAGTAAAAATACATGGAATCCTTTCCAGATTAGTTTCATTTAATTATTTAAATTTTCCATATCAGAATAGAAATAATTCTTGACAGCCATGCTTGTATTGATATTTTATCAAGGTCTAGTATTAATACATTTCTAGTGGACATATTGCCATGCATTTTAATGAAATATCAAATAAAACATAGCTTCCAATGATTAAATCTACACTGTGGTGATTGATACATGGTCACATTTCATTTAGTATATTTTAAGTGTATTGGTCAAGTTGTCAAAAATATGCCTAAAAAATTTGGAATTGTGAAAAATCTTGTATTTGATTGGGTTTTTTTTAAGTATGCATGCTGTTCAGATGCATGTATGATTTTTTGTTGTGATTTAAAAAATCTTTGAAATGACATGAGAAGAAAGCCTTGTTGCTCATGTGTATTATTGTTGACATGAAATAATTACTTTATTGTGAGACATTGTCAGTATCCCATGTCTTTGTCATATACTTTATTATCACAAGATGTGATACAGGATGTAAATAAACATGTGATTGTCATAAATAATGTGATACATAGTAATGAGACAATGCTGTATTACTGCTCTACTTTTACTTGTGTCTGGAACATGTCCACATGGCAGTGTTGTTTACACAGATTTCACTTTAGAACCTAACATCTTTTTTTAATTAGATTGGTAAAGGTGTTGCACTAAATTGACTTCCAAGTGTGGTAGGTTATTTTTGGTTTGTTAAGGAGATGTACATGTTTATGATACTTACCCCAAGCTGGTCAAATTATTTCTCATGAATAATTTATTTGTATGACAGTTAATGTGTGTTCATGTAACATAACATAATGGTATTTCGTACATCTTAATATATTTTTTTTAATATTCTAGCTCACCAGGACCAAAGGCCCATGTGAGGTGTTGTCATCACTTTGCCTCTGTGGCCAGTTAGTTTTCACATTTCAATCTTTTTTCTCAGAAATCACTGCAACAAATGGAACCAATTCAAACATCATTATTTGTGATTTTTGTTTCATTCAGAGAAATACAACATTGCTGCTCTGGCAATAATGCTTTCTGATTAACTGAAAATACTTTTAAAATTTTTCTTCTTAGAAACTACAGAACCGTTTGAAAGTTAATATGGCTGTAATGTACCTTGCATGGCCATAACAGATTTTAATTTTTTTGTTTCAATCGGAATTCCAAGATGTCTGCCGCTACAGGACAAACTTCAGAAAAATAGCACAATATGGAATATTGAATACATTTTTGTTCTCAGAAACTTGATTGAACGTAAACTGTACGTAAATAGCCAGTAGATGATCTCTTACGAAACTTTGATTGTTTTGTGTTGATTGGAAATTCAGGTTAACCACTTTTTCTTAGATAGTACAAACATACTTTAACGTCAGCAGTTCATGAATAACCAGGTGAACGATACAGGCTCATGCGAGCCTCTTGTTTAGTAGATTCAATATTGAATTAAAGTATATAAGTGTTATGGTGATATATAATATTTCTCATTGTAGTTTCCCTTTGTATCAGTTTTTCCATTCTTCTTTCTTCTTCAATTAGAAACTTCATTATAAGGATATATCTATATTTATATATTAACTTTATTTAAAAATGTTAAAATATGGTACATGAAACCAAAACAATAAAAGTGAAATAAAATGTATTTGTTTGATATGATGGTTAAATGAAGAATCACAGACTTTGAGCTAAAAATCATAGCATGAGCATTTATAAAAGAACTGGTGGTTTCATATTTGGAAGATTTATCAGTAGAGACATCGTACTAATATTATTACAGACATTAACAGTCTTTTTTAAATTTTATTTAATATATCAATATACTGTGTAAAGTGTACAATAAAACCTTAAGAATTAGTTATAGTTTTGTTTAATATATCAATATACTGTGTAAAGTGTACAATAAAACCTTAAGAATTAGTTATAGTTTTGTTTAATATATCAATATACTGTGTAAAGTGTACAATAAAACCTTAAGAATTAGTTATAGTTTTGTTTAATATATCAATATACTGTGTAAAGTGTACAATAAAACCTTAAGAATTAGTTATAGTTTTGTTTAATATATCAATATACTGTGTAAAGTGTACAATAAAACCTTAAGAATTAGTTATAGTTTTGTTTAATATATCAATATACTGTGTAAAGTGTACAATAAAACCTTAAGAATTAGTTATAGTTTTGTTTAATATATCAATATACTGTGTAAAGTGTACAATAAAACCTTAAGAATTAGTTATAGTTTTGTTTAATATATCAATATACTGTGTAAAGTGTACAATAAAACCTTAAGAATTAGTTATAGTTTTGTTTAATATATCAATATACTGTGTAAAGTGTACAATAAAACCTTAAGAATTAGTTATAGTTTTGTTTAATATATCAATATACTGTGTAAAGTGTACAATAAGACCTTAAGAATTAGTTATAGTTTTGTTTAATATATCAATATACTGTGTAAAGTGTACAATAAAACCTTAAGAATTAGTTATAGTTTTGTTTAATATATCAATATACTGTGTAAAGTGTACAATAAAACCTTAAGAATTAGTTATAGTTTTGTTTAATATATCAATATACTGTGTAAAGTGTACAATAAAACCTTAAGAATTAGTTATAGTTTTGTTTAATATATCAATATACTGTGTAAAGTGTACAATAAAACCTTAAGAATTAGTTATAGTTTTGTTTAATATATCAATATACTGTGTAAAGTGTACAATAAAACCTTAAGAATTAGTTATAGTTTTGTTTAATATATCAATATACTGTGTAAAGTGTACAATAAAACCTTAAGAATTAGTTATAGTTTTGTTTAATATATCAATATACTGTGTAAAGTGTACAATAAAACCTTAAGAATTAGTTATAGTTTTGTTTAATATATCAATATACTGTGTAAAGTGTACAATAAGACCTTAAGAATTAGTTATAGTTTTGTTTAATATATCAATATACTGTGTAAAGTGTACAATAAAACCTTAAGAATTAGTTATAGTTTTGTTTAATATATCAATATACTGTGTAAAGTGTACAATAAAACCTTAAGAATTAGTTATAGTTTTGTTTAATATATCAATATACTGTGTAAAGTGTACAATAAAACCTTAAGAATTAGTTATAGTTTTGTTTAATATATCAATATACTGTGTAAAGTGTACAATAAAACCTTAAGAATTAGTTATAGTTTTGTTTAATATATCAATATACTGTGTAAAGTGTACAATAAAACCTTAAGAATTAGTTATAGTTTTGTTTAATATATCAATATACTGTGTAAAGTGTACAATAAAACCTTAAGAATTAGTTATAGTTTTGTTTAATATATCAATATACTGTGTAAAGTGTACAATAAGAACCTTAAGAATTAGTTATAGTTTTGTTTAATATATCAATATACTGTGTAAAGTGTACAATAAAACCTTAAGAATTAGTTATAGTTTTGTTTAATATATCAATATACTGTGTAAAGTGTACAATAAAACCTTAAGAATTAGTTATAGTTTTGTTTAATATATCAATATACTGTGTAAAGTGTACAATAAAACCTTAAGAATTAGTTATAGTTTTGTTTAATATATCAATATACTGTGTAAAGTGTACAATAAAACCTTAAGAATTAGTTATAGTTTTGTTTAATATATCAATATACTGTGTAAAGTGTACAATAAAACCTTAAGAATTAGTTATAGTTTTGTTTAATATATCAATATACTGTGTAAAGTGTACAATAAAACCTTAAGAATTAGTTATAGTTTTGTTTAATATATCAATATACTGTGTAAAGTGTACAATAAAACCTTAAGAATTAGTTATAGTTTTGTTTAATATATCAATATACTGTGTAAAGTGTACAATAAAACCTTAAGAATTAGTTATAGTTTTGTTTAATATATCAATATACTGTGTAAAGTGTACAATAAAACCTTAAGAATTAGTTATAGTTTTGTTTAATATATCAATATACTGTGTAAAGTGTACAATAAAACCTTAAGAATTAGTTATAGTTTTGTTTAATATATCAATATACTGTGTAAAGTGTACAATAAAACCTTAAGAATTAGTTATAGTTTTGTTTAATATATCAATATACTGTGTAAAGTGTACAATAAAACCTTAAGAATTAGTTATAGTTTTGTTTAATATATCAATATACTGTGTAAAGTGTACAATAAAACCTTAAGAATTAGTTATAGTTTTGTTTAATATATCAATATACTGTGTAAAGTGTACAATAAAACCTTAAGAATTAGTTATAGTTTTGTTTAATATATCAATATACTGTGTAAAGTGTACAATAAAACCTTAAGAATTAGTTATAGTTTTGTTTAATATATCAATATACTGTGTAAAGTGTACAATAAAACCTTAAGAATTAGTTATAGTTTTGTTTAATATATCAATATACTGTGTAAAGTGTACAATAAAACCTTAAGAATTAGTTATAGTTTTGTTTAATATATCAATATACTGTGTAAAGTGTACAATAAAACCTTAAGAATTAGTTATAGTTTTGTTTAATATATCAATATACTGTGTAAAGTGTACAATAAAACCTTAAGAATTAGTTATAGTTTTGTTTAATATATCAATATACTGTGTAAAGTGTACAATAAAACCTTAAGAATTAGTTATAGTTTTGTTTAATATATCAATATACTGTGTAAAGTGTACAATAAAACCTTAAGAATTAGTTATAGTTTTGTTTAATATATCAATATACTGTGTAAAGTGTACAATAAAACCTTAAGAATTAGTTATAGTTTTGTTTAATATATCAATATACTGTGTAAAGTGTACAATAAAACCTTAAGAATTAGTTATAGTTTTGTTTAATATATCAATATACTGTGTAAAGTGTACAATAAAACCTTAAGAATTAGTTATAGTTTTGTTTAATATATCAATATACTGTGTAAAGTGTACAATAAAACCTTAAGAATTAGTTATAGTTTTGTTTAATATATCAATATACTGTGTAAAGTGTACAATAAAACCTTAAGAATTAGTTATAGTTTTGTTTAATATATCAATATACTGTGTAAAGTGTACAATAAAACCTTAAGAATTAGTTATAGTTTTGTTTAATATATCAATATACTGTGTAAAGTGTACAATAAAACCTTAAGAATTAGTTATAGTTTTGTTTAATATATCAATATACTGTGTAAAGTGTACAATAAAACCTTAAGAATTAGTTATAGTTTTGTTTAATATATCAATATACTGTGTAAAGTGTACAATAAAACCTTAAGAATTAGTTATAGTTTTGTTTAATATATCAATATACTGTGTAAAGTGTACAATAAAACCTTAAGAATTAGTTATAGTTTTGTTTAATATATCAATATACTGTGTAAAGTGTACAATAAAACCTTAAGAATTAGTTATAGTTTTGTTTAATATATCAATATACTGTGTAAAGTGTACAATAAAACCTTAAGAATTAGTTATAGTTTTGTTTAATATATCAATATACTGTGTAAAGTGTACAATAAAACCTTAAGAATTAGTTATAGTTTTGTTTAATATATCAATATACTGTGTAAAGTGTACAATAAAACCTTAAGAATTAGTTATAGTTTTGTTTAATATATCAATATACTGTGTAAAGTGTACAATAAAACCTTAAGAATTAGTTATAGTTTTGTTTAATATATCAATATACTGTGTAAAGTGTACAATAAAACCTTAAGAATTAGTTATAGTTTTGTTTAATATATCAATATACTGTGTAAAGTGTACAATAAAACCTTAAGAATTAGTTATAGTTTTGTTTAATATATCAATATACTGTGTAAAGTGTACAATAAAACCTTAAGAATTAGTTATAGTTTTGTTTAATATATCAATATACTGTGTAAAGTGTACAATAAAACCTTAAGAATTAGTTATAGTTTTGTTTAATATATCAATATACTGTGTAAAGTGTACAATAAAACCTTAAGAATTAGTTATAGTTTTGTTTAATATATCAATATACTGTGTAAAGTGTACAATAAAACCTTAAGAATTAGTTATAGTTTTGTTTAATATATCAATATACTGTGTAAAGTGTACAATAAAACCTTAAGAATTAGTTATAGTTTTGTTTAATATATCAATATACTGTGTAAAGTGTACAATAAAACCTTAAGAATTAGTTATAGTTTTGTTTAATATATCAATATACTGTGTAAAGTGTACAATAAAACCTTAAGAATTAGTTATAGTTTTGTTTAATATATCAATATACTGTGTAAAGTGTACAATAAAACCTTAAGAATTAGTTATAGTTTTGTTTAATATATCAATATACTGTGTAAAGTGTACAATAAAACCTTAAGAATTAGTTATAGTTTTGTTTAATATATCAATATACTGTGTAAAGTGTACAATAAAACCTTAAGAATTAGTTATAGTTTTGTTTAATATATCAATATACTGTGTAAAGTGTACAATAAAACCTTAAGAATTAGTTATAGTTTTGTTTAATATATCAATATACTGTGTAAAGTGTACAATAAAACCTTAAGAATTAGTTATAGTTTTGTTTAATATATCAATATACTGTGTAAAGTGTACAATAAAACCTTAAGAATTAGTTATAGTTTTGTTTAATATATCAATATACTGTGTAAAGTGTACAATAAAACCTTAAGAATTAGTTATAGTTTTGTTTAATATATCAATATACTGTGTAAAGTGTACAATAAAACCTTAAGAATTAGTTATAGTTTTGTTTAATATATCAATATACTGTGTAAAGTGTACAATAAAACCTTAAGAATTAGTTATAGTTTTGTTTAATATATCAATATACTGTGTAAAGTGTACAATAAAACCTTAAGAATTAGTTATAGTTTTGTTTAATATATCAATATACTGTGTAAAGTGTACAATAAAACCTTAAGAATTAGTTATAGTTTTGTTTAATATATCAATATACTGTGTAAAGTGTACAATAAAACCTTAAGAATTAGTTATAGTTTTGTTTAATATATCAATATACTGTGTAAAGTGTACAATAAAACCTTAAGAATTAGTTATAGTTTTGTTTAATATATCAATATACTGTGTAAAGTGTACAATAAAACCTTAAGAATTAGTTATAGTTTTGTTTAATATATCAATATACTGTGTAAAGTGTACAATAAAACCTTAAGAATTAGTTATAGTTTTGTTTAATATATCAATATACTGTGTAAAGTGTACAATAAAACCTTAAGAATTAGTTATAGTTTTGTTTAATATATCAATATACTGTGTAAAGTGTACAATAAAACCTTAAGAATTAGTTATAGTTTTGTTTAATATATCAATATACTGTGTAAAGTGTACAATAAAACCTTAAGAATTAGTTATAGTTTTGTTTAATATATCAATATACTGTGTAAAGTGTACAATAAAACCTTAAGAATTAGTTATAGTTTTGTTTAATATATCAATATACTGTGTAAAGTGTACAATAAAACCTTAAGAATTAGTTATAGTTTTGTTTAATATATCAATATACTGTGTAAAGTGTACAATAAAACCTTAAGAATTAGTTATAGTTTTGTTTAATATATCAATATACTGTGTAAAGTGTACAATAAAACCTTAAGAATTAGTTATAGTTTTGTTTAATATATCAATATACTGTGTAAAGTGTACAATAAAACCTTAAGAATTAGTTATAGTTTTGTTTAATATATCAATATACTGTGTAAAGTGTACAATAAAACCTTAAGAATTAGTTATAGTTTTGTTTAATATATCAATATACTGTGTAAAGTGTACAATAAAACCTTAAGAATTAGTTATAGTTTTGTTTAATATATCAATATACTGTGTAAAGTGTACAATAAAACCTTAAGAATTAGTTATAGTTTTGTTTAATATATCAATATACTGTGTAAAGTGTACAATAAAACCTTAAGAATTAGTTATAGTTTTGTTTAATATATCAATATACTGTGTAAAGTGTACAATAAAACCTTAAGAATTAGTTATAGTTTTGTTTAATATATCAATATACTGTGTAAAGTGTACAATAAAACCTTAAGAATTAGTTATAGTTTTGTTTAATATATCAATATACTGTGTAAAGTGTACAATAAAACCTTAAGAATTAGTTATAGTTTTGTTTAATATATCAATATACTGTGTAAAGTGTACAATAAAACCTTAAGAATTAGTTATAGTTTTGTTTAATATATCAATATACTGTGTAAAGTGTACAATAAAACCTTAAGAATTAGTTATAGTTTTGTTTAATATATCAATATACTGTGTAAAGTGTACAATAAAACCTTAAGAATTAGTTATAGTTTTGTTTAATATATCAATATACTGTGTAAAGTGTACAATAAAACCTTAAGAATTAGTTATAGTTTTGTTTAATATATCAATATACTGTGTAAAGTGTACAATAAAACCTTAAGAATTAGTTATAGTTTTGTTTAATATATCAATATACTGTGTAAAGTGTACAATAAAACCTTAAGAATTAGTTATAGTTTTGTTTAATATATCAATATACTGTGTAAAGTGTACAATAAAACCTTAAGAATTAGTTATAGTTTTGTTTAATATATCAATATACTGTGTAAAGTGTACAATAAAACCTTAAGAATTAGTTATAGTTTTGTTTAATATATCAATATACTGTGTAAAGTGTACAATAAAACCTTAAGAATTAGTTATAGTTTTGTTTAATATATCAATATACTGTGTAAAGTGTACAATAAAACCTTAAGAATTAGTTATAGTTTTGTTTAATATATCAATATACTGTGTAAAGTGTACAATAAAACCTTAAGAATTAGTTATAGTTTTGTTTAATATATCAATATACTGTGTAAAGTGTACAATAAAACCTTAAGAATTAGTTATAGTTTTGTTTAATATATCAATATACTGTGTAAAGTGTACAATAAAACCTTAAGAATTAGTTATAGTTTTGTTTAATATATCAATATACTGTGTAAAGTGTACAATAAAACCTTAAGAATTAGTTATAGTTTTGTTTAATATATCAATATACTGTGTAAAGTGTACAATAAAACCTTAAGAATTAGTTATAGTTTTGTTTAATATATCAATATACTGTGTAAAGTGTACAATAAAACCTTAAGAATTAGTTATAGTTTTGTTTAATATATCAATATACTGTGTAAAGTGTACAATAAAACCTTAAGAATTAGTTATAGTTTTGTTTAATATATCAATATACTGTGTAAAGTGTACAATAAAACCTTAAGAATTAGTTATAGTTTTGTTTAATATATCAATATACTGTGTAAAGTGTACAATAAAACCTTAAGAATTAGTTATAGTTTTGTTTAATATATCAATATACTGTGTAAAGTGTACAATAAAACCTTAAGAATTAGTTATAGTTTTGTTTAATATATCAATATACTGTGTAAAGTGTACAATAAAACCTTAAGAATTAGTTATAGTTTTGTTTAATATATCAATATACTGTGTAAAGTGTACAATAAAACCTTAAGAATTAGTTATAGTTTTGTTTAATATATCAATATACTGTGTAAAGTGTACAATAAAACCTTAAGAATTAGTTATAGTTTTGTTTAATATATCAATATACTGTGTAAAGTGTACAATAAAACCTTAAGAATTAGTTATAGTTTTGTTTAATATATCAATATACTGTGTAAAGTGTACAATAAAACCTTAAGAATTAGTTATAGTTTTGTTTAATATATCAATATACTGTGTAAAGTGTACAATAAAACCTTAAGAATTAGTTATAGTTTTGTTTAATATATCAATATACTGTGTAAAGTGTACAATAAAACCTTAAGAATTAGTTATAGTTTTGTTTAATATATCAATATACTGTGTAAAGTGTACAATAAAACCTTAAGAATTAGTTATAGTTTTGTTTAATATATCAATATACTGTGTAAAGTGTACAATAAAACCTTAAGAATTAGTTATAGTTTTGTTTAATATATCAATATACTGTGTAAAGTGTACAATAAAACCTTAAGAATTAGTTATAGTTTTGTTTAATATATCAATATACTGTGTAAAGTGTACAATAAAACCTTAAGAATTAGTTATAGTTTTGTTTAATATATCAATATACTGTGTAAAGTGTACAATAAAACCTTAAGAATTAGTTATAGTTTTGTTTAATATATCAATATACTGTGTAAAGTGTACAATAAAACCTTAAGAATTAGTTATAGTTTTGTTTAATATATCAATATACTGTGTAAAGTGTACAATAAAACCTTAAGAATTAGTTATAGTTTTGTTTAATATATCAATATACTGTGTAAAGTGTACAATAAAACCTTAAGAATTAGTTATAGTTTTGTTTAATATATCAATATACTGTGTAAAGTGTACAATAAAACCTTAAGAATTAGTTATAGTTTTGTTTAATATATCAATATACTGTGTAAAGTGTACAATAAAACCTTAAGAATTAGTTATAGTTTTGTTTAATATATCAATATACTGTGTAAAGTGTACAATAAAACCTTAAGAATTAGTTATAGTTTTGTTTAATATATCAATATACTGTGTAAAGTGTACAATAAAACCTTAAGAATTAGTTATAGTTTTGTTTAATATATCAATATACTGTGTAAAGTGTACAATAAAACCTTAAGAATTAGTTATAGTTTTGTTTAATATATCAATATACTGTGTAAAGTGTACAATAAAACCTTAAGAATTAGTTATAGTTTTGTTTAATATATCAATATACTGTGTAAAGTGTACAATAAAACCTTAAGAATTAGTTATAGTTTTGTTTAATATATCAATATACTGTGTAAAGTGTACAATAAAACCTTAAGAATTAGTTATAGTTTTGTTTAATATATCAATATACTGTGTAAAGTGTACAATAAAACCTTAAGAATTAGTTATAGTTTTGTTTAATATATCAATATACTGTGTAAAGTGTACAATAAAACCTTAAGAATTAGTTATAGTTTTGTTTAATATATCAATATACTGTGTAAAGTGTACAATAAAACCTTAAGAATTAGTTATAGTTTTGTTTAATATATCAATATACTGTGTAAAGTGTACAATAAAACCTTAAGAATTAGTTATAGTTTTGTTTAATATATCAATATACTGTGTAAAGTGTACAATAAAACCTTAAGAATTAGTTTTGTTTAATTATTGAATGTTTTGGGTTTTTTTAATTTTAATTTTGATTTTGATTTTAGTTTTATTTTTATTTTGGTTCAGATATTTTTTGTTTATTATACCTGTATTGTTTCTATGACTACATTTTTAACAGCTTTATTTTATGAGAGTAGGGATTTGTTCCATTTCAGTTTTGACATAGATGATATGATCCGGTTCACACTGACAGTCAAAAAGAACTACCGCAATGTACCATACCACAATTGGGCTCATGCATTCTCTGTGGCACATGCTGTTTATACAGTAATCAAAACAGCTAAGCACCATTTTACACCAGTAGAAGTAAGTTTCTCTAATTTCTAATCATTTTATGTTTCCAAAACATTATTTACTTACTCTTTCGTAGAGATGTGAATTGATTGGTTGATTGGTTTTATGGTGTTTAATGCCACTTTCAACAATATCGTGGCAGTCAGTTTTATTGATGGAGGAAACCAGAGGACCCGGAGAAAGCCACTTACCTGTCACAAGTCACTGACAAACTTTATCACATAATGTGTACACCTCGCCCTGATCGAGATTCGAATCACAACATCAGTGGTGATAGGCACTGATTGCATAGGTAGTTGTAAATCCAACTGCCATACGATCACAGCCATGATGGCCCCCTGAGATGAGATGTGAATTGAGAAGCATGTTAATTTTTCAGAATTTGTATTTGAAGATGATATTTCACTTGATATTTTAGAATTTGGCTAATGACTTGAGTATTTCTTCAATTTAGAACCATTCTGGTATTGAGTAATATTTGGAGATTTTATGACATTTATTTCTGTCGTGTCTATAGCTAGTAGGATATTGTATAACATTTTATATTACAGTGTTTAGCCTTATATGTGGCCTGTTTGTGTCATGATTTAGACCATCGTGGAAAAACTAACGCTTTTATGGTAAAAAGTGCATCGCCATTGGCAGCTATATACTCAACGTCTACGATGGAACACCACCACTTTAATCACACTGTTACAATACTTCAGGTAATTTATTATTAATTAATTTATTAATTATTTATTATAATGAAGGTTTAAAATACAATGGTATCAAAAAAACAACCATGATACTAATAAACAATTTGTTTGAAGGAAAATGCAGTCTTTTTAAAATAAGTGTAAATTATTTTTTATAAGTTGTTTCCAATTGACCAAATTGTAGGACACTGCTTGATAATCAGGTTAATGATTAAAGGTTCAGTGCAGCCTTTGATTTTAATTATATTTTATTTCCTTGTAATATTTTTGATGTTTTGATAATCAATTTCAGTACTGTCCAACTTCATAAAAATGTTTCTTGTTATTAAGAAAATAATACCTTCATAAAAATTTCTCTTGTCATTAAGAAAATACCAACTTCATTAAAATGCCATGGTAATTAGTGCTGATATATACCATTATTAACATTAACCATGTTTTTTTCAGAATGAAGGACACAATATTTTCAAATACCTCACATCAGATCAATATAAACAGGTAAGTTTTGTTGTAAGAGAGATAATTCAGACCAGATCAAATTTGACATGAAACTTGTACTATCAGGGGAGATAATTGTACCATGCATATCTATAAAGATGTAGGGCAAGGCAGATCATTGTTTCAAACAATGAGGTGGGTTCAGAGTTGTGGATGTCACACACTCCTCTACACTTTTATTTTCAATTATAGAATTTTTAGAATCACCAAAATGTCTTTTATTAAATGTTATTCACAAAGGATTTTATGCCCATGAACACTTGGTCCTTTGATAACATTTCTTGATTGTCAATCTATTGATGAATTGAATGTCTTATTTATTTATGTCAATTACCAACGTCAATGTTACATTTTGTATGATCTTTCAGCATGCAATGTAAAGCGACAAAAACAACTTGCCTTGATTTCTTGTTGTTAAAGTAAAATGTCTAATGTTTTGACAGCTGTAGGGTTTTACCCACGTTAATACTTATTATTATTTTTGTATATTCCAGATTTTAGGTGATGTTAGGCAATGTATATTAGCAACAGATTTGGCTTTATTTTTTGGCAACAGAGCACGATTACAAGAAGTTTCAGACAAAAAGGAATTTTCATGGGATAATTATGAGCACAGGTATGTAAGCATTCAAGCCAAAGCACAAAAAGTACAGCAAAAGTAGATTTGTTTCTATTTAATTGAAGACAAACATTATCAGTTGTTTGTATGTCATCTTTAGCTCATCTTGTCAATGTACACATGAGGTTTTACCATCACCTCATCTTGTCAATGTACACATGAGGTTTTACCATCACCTCATCTTGTCAATGTGCACATGAGGTTTTACCATCACCTCATGTCCATCGTACACTGTAAACTTTTAAAGTTTTTGTCTTCCTTGAAACCACTATGCAAAATTAAATCAAACATGGCTTGTTTCTCCCTTTCAAAATTTGTGTCTGACAACCCCACAATCTATTCAAGATGGCCACCTTTTCTAAATATATTTAAAAATTTATCAGACAAATACATCTTTGTTTTAGTCAAAATCAAAATAATGTCAATTTTAAACTGTAGCAGATATTTCCCATCAAAATGTTTGCTCATCCTATTTATTCTAATTGTGCAAATTAGACTTATTTTGATTAAGAAAAATATATTTGACTACAAAGCTAATTTATAAATGCTGAGATTAAATTTTTTTTAAATTTTTTTAAATAATTTTTTGCATAAACTTGTAATTGAATTGGTATCAGCATTGCTGCCCTTATAAAGAATAATTTATAAATAATTTGATATCAGAGACATGAACTAGGTATAGACCTTGAAAAATCGGTCTTGATTTTGTAATAGATTATTTTATTGATAAGTCAAAGTTATAACTTTTATATCATATTTGTATTGTAATTATTACAAGGATATGTTAAATCTGACTTCCTTTCTTACAACAGAATGTTATTACAAACAGTGATAATAACTGCCTGTGATCTATGTGCCAGTGCTAAGCCATGGGATATACAATTACAAACAGTACACATTATTTTTGATGAGTTTTATCTACAGGTATACACACAGCATGCTATGTTATATTTTTGCATGTGGTAGTGTATCAGAGTCTTCTTATTCCACAATTTTTTCTGTCTTGCTTTTTCTAAATTAATATGAAAATTTAACAACAATTATCGCCCCTCCCCAAATTAACTAGGTAATTCAACTAAAGGTGTTACTATATTTTTTTTTGACTTGGTCCTTAAGGTCTATGACTTCAATACAATTCTTTCATCTCTACTGCATGCTTCTGGTATCAGTCTGTAATATTATAGAGATTTGTGTATACACTTTTATCCTGCAATGACAGCATTTACCGACCAATATAGCCTGCCCAATATTTTTTTTGATATTGGTCAGTTATAAATAGAACATACAAATGTAATCTCCGCCCACATCGGGGGATATTGTTTTCAAATACATACACACAATTATTTCAAATACTTTTATCATCGTCCAGTAAACGTTTATTTACGATTTAAAATTGCAGGATAAATACAATACATGTGCACTGTCGAAGCATATAGGTAAATATGTGTATTCGGGGCGAAATGCGGGAAAAGGCTCGGCAAAGCCTCGCCTTTTCCCCCCTTTCTAAGCCTCATACACATATTACCTATATGCTTCGACAGTGCACGAGTATTGTATATATATTGTGGTATTAGGTTTATAAGTTCTGTGTTATATACAATATGGGTTTTATTTGATGAAGACAGTACAATGTTAAAAGCCAGATATAAATGTAGACTTTTCAGTCAAACCTCAGTAATTTTAAACTACCTATCTGGTGTAATATCCTGCCTATCTTGTGCAATGGCCATCCTATCTGGTGTAATGACCTGCCTATCTGGTTCAATGGCCATCCTATCTGGTGTAATGGCCATCCTATCTGGTACAATGGCCATCCTATCTGGTGTAATGGCCATCCTATCTGGTAGAATGGCCATCCTATCTGGTACAATGGCCATCCTATCTGGTGTAATGGCCTGCCTATCTGGTACAATGACCATCCTATCTGGTGTAATAACATACCTTGAGTGCAGAAGATTGTGTGTTCTATCCCTGATTGGATCAAACCATGAAATACATATAAAATTGGTATTTGCTGAGTTTGTGTCAACTTTTAACTACATTATTGTATATACATAAATGTACAATGTTTTTTTTATAGAAAAAATAATAAAATGACTGAAAACTTATCCTGTATTCTAGTGTATAAATGAGTGATTGTTTTTTTAACGCCAAATGAGCAATGTTTCAGCTATATCATGGTGATAACAAGTTAATTTTCAATGAGATGATGATGATGTCTGCTTTGTACTAGTCCAACATGATTAATTGGATTTTTACAGTTCTAGCTCAATGAAACAATATGTCGCTCCACTCAGACACAGTGCCCTGATTTAGAGACAAATAGTCTTTGCTGTTACCCCTTTATGCTGTGTGCTTGGGGAAAAGCAACAAATACCAATGTTATAGTCTTTGCTGTTACCCCTTTATGCTGTGTGCTAAGGGGAAAAGCAACAAATACCAATGTTATAGTCTTTGCTGTTACCCCTTTATGCTGTGTGCTAAGGGGAAAAGCAACAAATACCAATGTTATAGTCTTTGCTGTTACCCCTTTATGCTGTGTGCTTGGGGAAAAGCAACAAATACCAATGTTATAGTCTTTGCTGTTACCCCTTTATGCTGTGTGCTTGGGGAAAAGCAACAAATACCAATGTTATAGTCTTTGCTGTTACCCCTTTATGCTGTGTGCTTGGGGAAAAGCAACAAATACCAATGTTATAGTCTTTGCTGTTACCCCTTTATGCTGTGTGCTTGAGGAAAAGTAACAAATACCAATGTTATAGTCTTTGCTGTTACCCAACTTGGGCTTGAACCCACGATTTACCGCACTCGAGACGTGGACGCTATCCTTTACACAACCAATGTGGTTCTAGTGTATAAACAAAATTGATTGTAAACTATAAGTCATATTGTACATTACACTGAAAACTGAATTATTTATTATTCAGCCCAACTTAAAATGTTGCAAAACATATGTTTTGTATTTTCATTCTTTAACATTAAAAATAGCTGTATAATAAATAATTTTATGCCATTTATTTTTATTTCATTATTTAGCATATTGTTTAATTGTGAAATGTTAATTAAAACACATATATCCAATTTAGCACAAACAACACATTTTAGATTTTAATCAAATAAAATGGATGTCAATATGAAAATAAATGGCATAGTATAAAAAGGTGTATGGATGTCAAAATGAAAATAAATGGCATAGTATAAAAAGGTGTATGTTGTAGTCCACTATTTCTATAATGACTGTGCTATGTTTAAGTGTTGTGTATTTCCAGGCATGTTTTGATGGCTATAAGCATGACAGCATGTGATTTATGTTCTATGTATAAACCATGGAATATACAACTGCAAGTTGTTAATGTTATAATGGAGGAGTTCTGGCTTCAGGTTTGTTTTACTAATAAATATACAAATCATTGAGTCAGACGTGATACATGTGATATGTTATAAAGTGAATCATGATAAATGTGATATGTGATGAATGTGATATGTTATAAAGTGAATCATGATAAATGTGATATGTTATAGAGTGAATCGTGATAAATGTGATATGTTATAGAGTGAATCAAAAGTATTTTGTTGTAACCATGAAGCAAAATTTTATCTACAGTACAGTGAAATTGATTACCGGTATAGGTACCAGTGATTACCAGTATAGGTACTGGTGATAACTGGTATAGGTACTGGTGATAACTGGTATAGGTACCGGTGATTACCAGTATAGGTACCAGTGATAACTGGTATAGGTACCGGTGATTACTAGTATAGGTACTGGTGATAACTGGTATAGGTACTGGTGATAACTGGTATAGGTACTGGTGATTACCAGTATAGGTACCGGTGATAACTGGTATAGGTACTGGTGATAATGGTTGAAACAGTCAATTATTTCTGTTCTTTCCATAAAACCGCCAAAATAAATAGGATTTATAAAAACATCAAATTTTGACACCACAGATATAAAGTGCTATACAGTATTCACACTTAATTATTTATCATTTTATGGTCTCCAGTTTGTTTTGTCTCCATGGTAATTATATAAAGTAGAAGAGTTAATGATAATAAAAACATCTTGGGGGGTGGGGGGAATGTGGAAATTATATTGGTATTACATGTATATTTAAATTACTACTTGATCAGAATGTAAACCCACGCTGAAGATATTTACTATTATAAATGGCTGCATGAAGGATAAACTTCTTCTTAACCGTTACTTCTACTTTGTTAAAGATTATGTCATAAAAGTTATCTACACCAAAACTCCATTTTGACATTAAAGACAAAAAAATAAATTCAGTTGAAGAATTAGAATTATGATTGTGTTTTATTGGTGGTGGAAACATCCAGAGAAACCACCTACCACCTATAAGTTATACTTACCAACAAAAAATCAAAAGGAGTAACACATTAATTGCTATTTGTCATCTCAGAGTCACTGTAAAGTCTTCAGTCATGAGTATAACTAAAAGGGTTTCAGATAGCCATTTATACCTCAAGCTTAAGATTTGATGACCTCCTCATACCTCAAACTGAGTGAGATACCAATCATTCCCCAGACTGAATTTACCTCAAGCTGAATATGAGAAGGCTACTAATACCTCAAAATTTACAACATTAAAATTATTTTGAACAGATTATGGAAAAAAATGTATGTTATTTTCATTAAACTTTCCATGAAAGGAAACCATTTTTCCCACATGAAAGGGAAATAACTTCTGTAAAGCTTTTAATTTTAGAATCAAAATCGGAAATGGTAAATAGTGTGTTTATTTCAGCAATATATAAAATCATTTCATTATAAACAAGTTAGAAGATTGAGCATGTAATACTTACTTGGGATGTTATTTTAGGGAGATGAGGAAAAGAGACTTACAGGTGAAACATTACCTTGTATGGATCGTTTATTTGTTCACAATCTACCAGAAGATGAGGTACTCTCATGATGCACAAATCATCTTGTTGTCAGGACACCATCGTTTGGAAACAGAAATTATTCATATTAGAATTAAATTTAAATTTCAAAATTTCTACTAAAACATTAAAAGTGTACTTTATGTATGGTCTGGTACAAGTTTGTAAGATTCACTATATTATAGTTACTATTGTATGAACATTCAATACTTATTGTATACCTATTGTTTACCTCTTAAATCTCTTTGAAAGATACACATCATAAGAGAATTCAAGCCTACCCTATTTGATTAAATTCATCCATTATTTAAATGTGATATAATATTTAATTTGAGCAATCTGATGAGAATTGTTGCATGATAGCCCACTTAAAAAAAAAGATAAATTTAATGAATTTGATTGAATTTTCTAATGTATATTTCATAAAGAGATTTAAAGAGCTTGACAATAGATAGACAAAGATAATTGATCATCAATACAATAGGAACTTTTAAAATCTATCTCAATGCAATACCAACTGGAATGTGATTTCTTTGTTATTTCCATGTATACTGTTAGCCATACATAAAGTAGTTTTGCTGTAAGTGATGTGTGTAGTATTAAAACAAAGATACTATAGATTTTGACAATACTTTTCTGTATCCATTTGTTACACCTTAGCTAATTATCACATTTACAGTAATCAGAAATTGACGAACACTTCCAAAATAGAATGATTCTATAAAAAATATCACAGTGTTATACTGTATTATAGTAACAATTATACTCCTGCAGAGGGGGGGGGGGGGGGGGGGGGCAATGACTCCAGAAGGCTCTTCATGTTCTTATTTTGGTATTGAAGAGTCTATATCCACATAAGAGACAATAAATTTCATCACCTGTGACTTCTCCAGAAATTAACTAATAATTATCTAAATGACACTTAGAAATGGGCCCCTTTTGGAGTTCTATGATTACTTTGGGCAATCTTAAAGAAAGAGCTATCTCCTTGAAACTCAAAACCCTTATGCTTTCAAGGAACAAGAATGAAGTTCAATATTTTGGAATATGTTCAACCATTGTATAAGCATGTCACTGAATGAACGAAATTATTCACTCTTAACCTTTCTGCACTCACTTCAGGGTGATGAAGAGAAATCTCAAGGCTTAACGCCGATGCCAATGATGGATAGAGACAAAAAAGATGAACTTCCACACTTAGAGGTACTATCTACAAAAAATGTACTGTAATAACTCATGTCATTATATGGTTAGATGGTCATCACTATCAAAGGATGCACATTTATAGATTTGTAGACAAAATATTCAAAGTCAAGAAATCTAAATAGATAATATTTCTTATTTCTATTTTGTAGTATTATATATGGAAATAAACTTAATTTAATTGATACTGCAAAACACCTTTGTTCCGGATTTCTGCATTCACTGCGAATTTTCAATTTATCTATAGTATAACCACTCTCTGCATTCTGAATATCGAAAAATAAATTGCGAACAACACATTAATTTACAAATGCACATTAGCGTGTGCATGACTTACTGTTGCTCAGTTATGAGTTATTATACCCCCACTCATAGAGAGGGGGCTATATTGCAATCACCTTGTCTGTCCGTCCGTTCACACTTTCGTAACAGATATCTCAGCTTCTACTGGAAGAAATGATTTTATATCTGATACATGGCTTTGGCATGGTGACTTGTACCGTGTCTCCCCTTTCCAGGTTTACCGCACATCTACTTCCTGTTTACCGTGCGACTTATAATTTTTCATGTTTGCCGTAATGAAAACTTTCGTAACAGATATCTCAGCTTCTACTGGAAGAAATGATTTTATATTTGATATATGGCTTTGGCATGGTGACTTGTACCGTGTCTCCCCTTTCCAGGTTTACTGCACATCTACTTCCTGTTTACCGTGTGACTTAAGAATTTTTCATGTTTTTACGGCATATTCTGGTAATGAGTGTTGAGATATATACAAATTTTACACAAATGAACGAGAAGGGGTATTCTTAGCACGACGTAGCGTGCAACATCTTGTTTATTTTTGAAATTCGGAATGCAAGAGTAGCTAGACTATTTATCACATAGATTTTACACTTTTGTTTGTGCTAATAAACATTTAGAAAATGAATTTGTTTTTCATTGTTGCACGCTCAATGATATTTTTATCTTGACAACATTGGTACTATGAAGTCACACAGAGAAATAATATACTTTTATTGACTGGTATGAGTGTAATAGTGAGGTAATTGTTACCCGAGACACCAACTATTGCACTAGGTAAAGTCAAGGGCAATAGTTGGTGTCGAGGGGAACAATAAACTTGCTATTACCCGAATAACAGTCAATAAGGGTTTTATTATACCTAACAGCATAAGACATTACAATACCATGGACAGACACAAAACCTGCTCGTCATGTTTGTTGTCATCTGCGAGTTTCTATATTTATGTTCATCATAGTTGTGTACAGTTTTTATGAGTGTACAAGATTTCATAAAACTTTCTTCTTATCAAAAATATATTTATATACAGTTAGACCAGTAGGAGGACTTTTAAATCAGAACTGTCAGTTAAATACCACCTTTTCATAAATGAAATAGGATTAATCACAACTTCCCTGTAATATCTGATCGGCTTTCACTCTAATTTTACTTTCTTTAGTACACAATGCATACAATGAAAAATGTCCACAGATCTGTGTTAAGGAACCGACCATTTAACTTGCAGGGGGGGGGGGGTTATGGTTTTTTTCTAAAAAAATATTCTGATTCCCAATGTTGCTGAAAAAAATATTCTGATTTTGGTGGAGGAAAAAAAAAATAATCTGATTCAGAGTTTTTGTCATATAACCTAATGTTAAATTCTGGAAAAAAAATTCGCGCTTTGCGCGACAAAAAAAATAATATTCTAATTCTTGTGTTGTCCGAAAAAAAAATTCTGGACGAAACAAAAAAAACATAATCCCCCCCTGCAAGTTAAATGGTCGGTCCCTAAGAATAGAAAGTTTAAACAGTTATGGTCAATAATTCCACCAATAACAAAGAAAAGAAAGTTTAAACAGTTATGGTCAATAATTCCACCAATAACAAAGAAAAGAAAGTTTAAACAGTTATGGTCAATAATTCCACCAATAACAAAGAAAAGAAAGTTTAAAGTTATGGTCAATAATTCCACCAATAACAAAGAAAAGAAAGTTTAAACAGTTATGGTCAATAATTCCACCAATAACAAAGAAAAGAAAGTTTAAACAGTTATGGTCAATAATTCCACCAATAACAAAGAAAAGAAAGTTTAAAGGGATATTGTCTACCACAATCGTAATTTTTTCATACCCAAAATTATTGTCGTTTTCCGTACTGACCTTCATAAAATGAAGATTAAACACCGAATTATTGGCGAATACGCTACGAAACGTTGTTTTTTCGATATAAAAAAGCTGACCATCGTTACTGGAAGCTAATTAATTATTCACTGACCTGAGCGAGGCCAAATCTATTTTTATGCCAGTAGCCCGGATGCTGCAGCATGGATGTTAAAATTCGTGTTTGTTTACCTCGCAAATACGGCCGTGTTATGCTATTCATTGACAATAATTTGCTGTTGCCAGGTGCAAGATTACATATATTGAATAATATCTACCGAAAATGATCATAGGCATCATCATAAATTCATAAAATATGAAAAACGATTGAGAAAAGAAGGAAAAAACATGTTCGGCTTACCTATCAAACAAAATATTTGCAAATTCAGCACGAGTTTGGACGCGTAGCACTTCCTTGAGTTCGTTCCAACGGTCCAACTGATCCCCTACATATATCCTGCATTTGTTCCATTTGGAAGATACTTCACTTCTATTCATCTTTCTCTCTGAATCCGTCAAAGTCCGCTTTCTTCCACGCGTTGACAGTTTCTCTTTTGCCCAAGAACGACATGTTGTTTATTGTTTCTAAACAGTGTGCATGCTCAAGACGTGTTCACATAGAAGGCCATATGAATAGATTTGAATATTGTCATCAAGGACAATAATTCTGATAACGATAGTTTTGGGGGTTTTTTGTCAAAAAATCGTATCTTTTGCAGCATAACTAGGTGTTAATCTTCATTTTATGAAGGTCAGTACGGAAAACGACAATAATTTTGGGTATGATAAAACAGTTATGGTCAATAATTCCACCAATAACAAACAAAAGAAAATTTAAACAGTTATGGTCAATAATTCCACCAATAACAAAGAAAGGAAAGTTTAAACAGTTATGGTCAATAATTCCACCAATAACAAAGAAAAGAAAGTTTAAACGGTTATGGTCAATAATTCCACCAATAACAAAGAAAAGAAAGTTTAAATGGTTATGGTCAATAATTCCACCAATAACAAAGAAAAGAAAGTTTAAACAGTTATGGTCAATAATTCCACCAATAACAAAGAAAAGAAAGTTTAAACAGTTATGGTCAATAATTCCACCAATAACAAAGAAAAGAAAGTTTAAAGTTATGGTCAATAATTCCACCAATAACAAAGAAAAGAAAGTTTAAACAGTTATGGTCAATAATTCAATAATAAACAAAACAAACAACCAGCTCTCACCTCAAAATGCTGAACATTAAAACATGACCATGACATAGAAAATCCAGGTCCTGGATATGGGACAGGCACAGAAATTTATCAGGGATAAACCAGTCAATGGGTTCATGTTCTGGCCCATGGTGCACGAAAACATTCAATACTTTAAACATCCTTACAATATGGTATTACACATCAGTTGTGCCACATGGAACAGTCTTATTAAGACATTATATGACAGATATAACAATTGTCATAATTTATCCTATCTCATTTATGTAAATTGTAATTAAAATCATAATTGTGACATTTGGTTCACATTTTCTTACTGGCTAACGTTAGATGCTTGACTGATTGATTGGTGGTTAACGTTAGATGCTTGACTGATTGATTGGTGGTTAATGTTAGATGCTTGACTGATTGATTGGTGGCTAACGTTAGATGCTTGACTGATTGATTGGTGGTTAACGTTAGATGCTTGACTGATTGATTGGTGGCTAACGTTAGATGCTTGACTGATTGATTGGTGGTTAACGTTAGATGCTTGACTGATTGATTGGTGGTTAACGTTAGATGCTTGACTGATTGATTGGTGGCTAACGTTAGATGCTTGACTGATTGATTGGTGGCTAACGTTAGATGCTTGACTGATTGATTGGTGGTTAACGTTAGATGCTTGACTGATTGATTGGTGGCTAACATTAGATGCTTGACTGATTGATTGGTGGTTAACGTTAGATGCTTGACTGATTGATTGGTTGCTAACGTTAGATGCTTGACTGATTGATTGGTGGTTAACATTAGATGCTTGACTGATTGATTGGTGGTTAACGTTAGATGCTTGACTGATTGATTGGTGGTTAACGTTAGATGCTTGACTGATTGATTGGTGGCTAACGTTAGATGCTTGACTGATTGATTGGTGGCTAACGTTAGATGCTTGACTGATTGATTGGTGGCTAACGTTAGATGCTTGACTGATTGATTGGTGGCTAACGTTAGATGCTTGACTGATTGATTGGTGGTTAACGTTAGATGCTTGACTGATTGATTGGTGGTTAACGTTAGATTCTTGACTGATTGATTGGTGGCTAACGTTAGATGCTTGACTGATTGATTGGTGGTTAACGTTAGATGCTTGACTGATTGATTGGTGGTTAACGTTAGATGCTTGACTGATTGATTGGTGGTTAACATTAGATGCTTGACTGATTGATTGGTGGTTAACGTTAGATGCTTGACTGATTGATTGGTGGTTAACGTTAGATGCTTGACTGATTGATTGGTGGTTAACGTTAGATGCTTGACTGATTGATTGGTGGCTAACGTTAGATGCTTGACTGATTGATTGGTGGCTAACGTTAGATGCTTGACTGATTGATTGGTGGCTAACGTTAGATGCTTGACTGATTGATTGGTGGCTAACGTTAGATGCTTGACTGATTGATTGGTGGTTAACGTTAGATGCTTGACTGATTGATTGGTGGTTAACGTTAGATGCTTGACTGATTGATTGGTGGTTAACGTTAGATGCTTGACTGATTGATTGGTGGCTAACGTTAGATGCTTGACTGATTGATTGGTGGTTAACATTAGATGCTTGACTGATTGATTGGTGGTTAACGTTAGATGCTTGACTGATTGATTGGTGGTTAACATTAGATGCTTGACTGATTGATTGGTGGCTAACGTTAGATGCTTGACTGATTGATTGGTGGCTAACGTTAGATGCTTGACTGATTGATTGGTGGTTAACGTTAGATGCTTGACTGATTGATTGGTGGTTAACGTTAGATGCTTGACTGATTGATTGGTGGTTAACGTTAGATGCTTGACTGATTGATTGGTGGTTAACATTAGATGCTTGACTGATTGATTGGTGGCTAACGTTAGATGCTTGACTGATTGATTGGTGGCTAACGTTAGATGCTTGACTGATTGATTGGTGGATAACGTTAGATGCTTGACTGATTGATTGGTGGTTAACGTTAGATGCTTGACTGATTGATTGGTGGCTAACGTTAGATGCTTGACTGATTGATTGGTGGTTAACGTTAGATGCTTGACTGATTGATTGGTGGCTAACGTTAGATGCTTGACTGATTGATTGGTGGTTAACGGTAGATGCTTGACTGATTGATTGGTGGTTAACGTTAGATGCTTGACTGATTGATTGGTGGCTAACGTTAGATGCTTGACTGATTGATTGGTGGCTAACGTTAGATGCTTGACTGATTGATTGATGGTTAACGTTAGATGCTTGACTGATTGATTGGTGGTTAACATTAGATGCTTGACTGATTGATTGGTGGTTAACGTTAGATGCTTGACTGATTGATTGGTGGTTAACGTTAGATGCTTGACTGATTGATTGGTGGTTAACGTTAGATGCTTGACTGATTGATTGGTGGCTAACGTTAGATGCTTGACTGATTGATTGGTGGCTAACGTTAGATGCTTGACTGATTGATTGGTGGCTAAACCTTAGATGAAATATCAACAACAGTCTGTCTGATCTTACCACCAATCTACACACAGCATGACTGATCCTATATATAGAAATAGGGGGTGTTTCAGGAGGAAACAAACTTGCTATTGTCTTCATGTTCAGTAAATCGGTGTATACTAATTTTCCTTGAGGTCCTCACATTACCAATATTGAAGTAATTATGTATTAATTTGTATTTTTAGAAGCTTTGGTAGTTGAATTTCAGTTGATTTTATTCTGACTTTTTTCCTCCATGTTTGTTTCAGGTTGGCTTTCTAGTGGGGATATGTTTACCATGTTATGAACTGATGGCACAAGTATTACCAAATACTAAACCAATGGTTGAAGGTGCAACGTAAGTTATTTATGCACCTACTCTGATGAGTGGGTATATTCTAGTCATCTTGTCTATCATTTTGTCCATGATGTCAGACTCGTCACTTATACACTGTTTGTCTACAATATTTATAGTATAACTACTCTTGCATTACAAACATAAAAAAAAATAAAGCATGAATAACCGAAAAACACAGTAATTCACGAATGTAATTCTCAGTATTTCATTGACATCTATGTAATAATCATACATTGCTGTAAATATAGAATTTATTTTTACAAGTTTTATAAACAGGTAGAAAAGGGAGTTCTTGGCAAGCTTTTCTGGCCTGTTTCGCAGCAAGTTTGAATAGATTATATATTTTACTGACCATGTAAATGAAGGGATGTCTAAATGTCTTAAAGCATTGTAAATGAAGGGATGATCTAAATGTCTTAAAGCATTGTAAATGAAGGGATGTCTAAATGTCTTAAAGCATTGTAAATGAAGGGATGTCTAAATGTCTTAAAGCATTGTAAATGAGTGAGTGAGTGATAGTTGTTTAATGCCAACTCAACAATTTTTCAGTTATATCATGATGAGAACATGTTAATTTTCAATGAGATGATGATGATGTCCACTTTGTACTAGACCAACATGCTTAGTTGGATTTTATAGTACTAGCTCACTGAAACAACAGTCCGCTGATATACATGTCGCCCCACTCAGACACATTATCCTGATTCTGAACCAACCAGTGTTCGCTCTTTCTCCTTAATGCTACGTGCTTAGCAGAGAAGCAATAAATACCAATTTTACAGTCTTTGGTTTGACCCCATCAGGGCTTGAACCCACGATCTACCACACTCAAGGCAAGCACACTAACAATTACACCATCGGTGCAGTTCATTGTAAATGAAGGGAGGTCTAAATGTTTTGTTGACTTGATCAAAGCAATGTACACTTTTATAGTGATATATACTTTAAATGAATATGCAAGGACTAATCGAAATGAAATTTTCTTCACTACAGAGAGAATTTCAAGATACAGGACACAAGTATTTTGGGTTATCCATAAATTTTGTATTAAATATTTTCTGCAATACAAGCAATAAATAGTGCATGTTTTCTTTCAGATCAAATTTAAAGAAATGGAAATACTTAGCAGAAAATAAACTAACTGTTGATCAACTCCCTCCAGAGAAATTAGAAGATAAGAAACCAGAAGATAAAAACAGTGATAAGAAAACTGACATAATAGAAGAGAACAAATCAGAATCTTCAGTGATTGTACACAGTGAACATGACAATGAATTAACTGAAAACAATACATGATACATCATCTGTCAAATATCAGATCATAGAATTCATGTTGGACAGTGGTCATCTTTTGTAGATTTTGATAAAACTGTGCCATTTATAAAGGAGCAAATAATCATGATATATTGTGATATTATATTTTTTTTTACAGATGTAGAGCAGGCATTTATCTGTTTATGTGAAAAGTTTTACATAACCATTTACAATGTACTTGTTTTCTGGTTGTGATACCTCCTATTGTTTACATAACCATTGACAATGTACTTCTTTTCTGGTTGTGATGCCTCCTATTGTTTACATAACCATTTACAATGTACTTGTTTTCTGGTTGTGACGCCTCCTATTGTTTACATAACCACTTACAATGTACTTCTTTTCTGGTTGTGACGCCTCCTATTGTTTACATAACCATTTACAATGTACTTCTTTTCTGGTTGTGACGCCTCCTATTGTTTACATAACCATTTACAATGTACTTGTTTTCTGGTTGTGACGCCTCCTATTGTTTGCATAACCATTGACAATGTACTTGTTTTCTGGTTGTGACGTCTCCTATTGTTTACATAACCATTGACAATGTACTTGTTTTCTGGTTGTGACGCCTCCTATTGTTTACATAACCATTGACAATGTACTTGTTTTCTGGTTGTGACGCCTCCTATTGTTTACATAACCATTGACAATGTACTTGTTTTCTGGTTGTGACGTCTCCTATTGTTTACATAACCATTGACAATGTACTTGTTTTCTGGTTGTGACGCCTCCTATTGTTTACATAACCATTGACAATGTACTTGTTTTCTGGTTGTGATGCCTCCTATTGTTTACATAACCATTGACAATGTACTTGTTTTCTGGTTGTGACGTCTCCTATTGTTTACATAACCATTGACAATGTACTTGTTTTCTGGTTGTGACGTCTCCTATTGTTTAAACCATTTACAATGTACTTGTTTTCTGGTTGTGACGCCTCCTATTGTTTACATAACCATTGACAATTTACCTGTTTTCTGGTTGTGATGCCTCCTATTGTTTAAACCATTTACAATGTATTTGTTTTCTGGTTGTGATGCCTCCTATTGTTTACATTAAACAGTTTCTTTATAATGAATCAACAAATATTTAAACATTTGATAAACTAGTTGTTTAGATTTGTGTAGGAAAAATAAGTGCAGACAACCAACATTTTATTTTTTTCCTGAAGCCCATTTTTTCAAGCAAAAGATGGAAAAATGGTGCAGGATTCAAATGTTTTTACTTCTCATTATGAAAAAAGGTTTGAATATTGTTGTAATTACCATATTTAAACATTTTTTAAAATTTGGTGCAATTCTGGGGATTTTTTTCACAAGATCAAAGAAAACACCTTTGATCTTTTTAAGCTTGGTATAGAAAAATCTAAAGAACTTGTAATAAAAAAATGTTATCGCCAAAACATTTTTTATATTTTAGTTGTCTTTTAATGTCTGTATAAATTAATCCTGATTGGTGGTTATTTATAGTACCTTTTATACATTAATCCTGATTGGTGGTTATTTTAGTAACGGTAATTCTTCAGAGAGACACCCTTTAGAAATAGTATTGTAGATGTTCTAAGATTGTTTTGTTTTACATCTCCATAAGTATAAGTAAGATCACTCATTCTTCCATATGCCAAAAGTATAAGTAGATGTGTGTTTATCTATGATATTATAAATAATGAGTTTATTATTAGCAACTGATGTAATTCTTGTTGATGAGACTGATGTAAATTGAATGTTACTACTCCTTTATATACATCAGCTTCCATTCAAATGTTTTATTTTCTATTTGTTATTACAAACAAAAATGTCACAAGACTTTCTATTGGCTTAAATCTTTATTGAAGGTAGAATGTATATTACTGTGTACATTGTGATTTACTTCTATTTTTAGATCATCTGACCTTTACGACCTGTGACCTATTATTATCAGTGTGATATACTTCTATTTTTTAGCTCATCTAACCTTTACGACCTGTGACCTATTGTTATTGTGATTTACGTCTATTTTTAGTTCTTCTTACCTTAATGACCTATGACCTATTGTAGTCATATTTCAATCTTTTCTGAAACCACTGTGCCAATTGGAACCAGATTTGGTATATTTTCATTGCATGGTCAACATGGACAAGGTTTGTGTTTTTCATGTGGATTAGAATGTCAACATAGTCACATGACTCAGTTGTATGTTCTGAATGACAGAATTTTTCTTCAGATACTGAATAGTCGTTTTATTACCTTGTATGTGATTTGTAAATCCAAGATGGCTGTTGGGTTAGGATATAGATTACAGTCTTCTTATGAGAAAGTCCTAAATTAGTTGAACCTAAACTGTACATGAATCATAAGTAGGACATTATGAAAAAGTGTCGAACAATCTTCTTAGACACCACTCAACTGATTGATCCCAAACTGTACATAAAGGGTTATTTCATAGTTCTTTACAAAGTTTTAATTTGGATCTGAAATTCAAGATGGCCACTATTATAAGATATAGTAAAGCATTGAACTTGAGGAAAATGTGTTTTAAAAATCTTCTCAGACCCAATTTAACTGATTAGAGCCAAACAAGTTTGTATTTGTCCTGTCAATTCAAAATGTAGGACTCGATGGGGAAAATAAAAAATAAATATTCTAAGGAACCACTCCTGGACTGGATTAACCCAAACTGCACATGAATGTTTTATGCTGGGCTTTTACAGAATTAAAGGTGTTTTTTTTTTGTGGCTGTCAGTTTAACATTGTATCAATTGCAACCATTTAAGACATAAGGTTTTGAAAAATCTGCTTCATTTATCGTTATTGAGAAGATTTTCTAATAAGACTTGTAATCATGACTTTTGAACAGAACTTCTTTTAGCTCTTCATTTCTTGTTGTGGTATCTATATTTATGTTTGCAGTTTGAAGGTACCACCACCTCAGACTGGAGATATTTATATTGTCACATGCCTAACAGAGTCAACATACAGGGATCACTATGTGTGATCTGGTGCCCTTGTCTGCTTCAAACTAGCCGAGTCAACATACAGGGATCAATATGATGCAGACATCTTATTTTTAACAATGACCTAGTTGACCTTTGATAATGACCTTATAAAGGTAATTTCTTCATGTAATTTACCAGTAAGTTCTTTTATTGCCATGGCATCTTAATGTTTTATTATCCCCTTGCCAACGAAGTTGCGAGGGGATATAGTAACACTACTGTCCTTCCGTCCTTCCTTCAATGGATTTTGACTTGGTACATATTTAGTCCTTAAGAGAATCTGGAACCCTATTGATTTTCAAGGTCATATGTCAAAGGTCAAGCTCACCGGGTCAAATGTTTACTGCATAACATCCTTGTGAACACTCTAGAATCAACATCCTTCAATGGATTTTGACCAAACTTGGTACATACTTAGTCCTTAGGAGAGTGGAACCCTATTGATTTTCAAGGTCATAGGTCAAAGGTCAATGTCACCGGGTCAATTTGTTTACCGCATAACATCCTTGTGAACACTCTAGAATCAACATCCTTCAATGGATTTTGACCAAACTTGGTACATACATAGTCCTTAGGAGAGTCTGGAACCCTATTGATTTTCAAGGTCAAAGGTCAAGGGGTCAAATTTTTACCACGTAACATCCTTGTGAACACTCTAGAATCAACACCCTTCAATGGATTTTGACCAAACTTGGTACATACATAGTCCTTAGGAGAGTCTGGAACCCTATTGATTTTCAAGGTCAAAGGTCAAGGGGTCAAATTTTTACCACGTAACATCCTTGTGAACACTCTAGAATCAACATCCTTCAATGGATTTTGACCAAACTTGGTACATACATAGTCCTTAGGAGAGTCTGGAACCCTATTGATTTTCAAGGTCAAGGGTCAAGGGGTCAAATTTTTACCACGTAACATCCTTGTGAACACTCTAGAATCAACATCCTTCAATGGATTTTGACCAAACTTGGTACATACATAGTCCTTAGGAGAGTCTGAAACCCTATGGATTTTCAAGGTCAAAGGTCAAGGGGTCAAATTTTTACTGCATAACATCCTTGTGAACACTCTAGAATCAACATCCTTCAATGGATATTTACCAAACTTGGTACATACTTAGACCTTAAGAGAATCTGGAACCCTATTGATTTTCAAGGTCAAAGGTCAAGGTCACTGGGTCTAATTTTTAGGCGAGGGGATACGCCACGCTTTGCATTGCCCTTGTTGAATATCTCAACTGTATTGCAAATACTGAGATGAAATTTGAATTCCAGCATGATTCAAACAGTTCTCAGGTTCTCAGTTGCTCATTTCAAGATATCAGGTAACATAGCTCATTTCTTTTTATTTTCTATTGAATACATTTACTTCTTCCTTTGTTTTGTAAATTTTGTATCATCTTCCATTAATAGAATTATTGTAGTAATAATCATCAGACTCCAAGGTTGTACATCTGAAGTTTGAGATAAGATTTTCAGTGTATGAACATTCACTAATGTTTTTTTTTTTTTTTTTTTTTTTTTTTTTTTTTTGAGTTCTCAGCAGAACATTTCACATTATACAGCAAATACATTTAATTAGAGAAGAAATACCTGTAAATTAGAATGAATATACCGGTCTGTAGAATCATTGGTAGGTGTGATCAGGAAGTGTGTGTGTCTGTTAACGGTTACTTTTACAGTTTTAATATTTCATCATTGGTTTTTTTATAGTTTTCTGCTTAATTGTATTTATTACTCAGTAAACTTTTTATACTACCGCAAAAAATAATTTGTGGTCATTTTATGTTATGGGTTTGTCGTAGTCATTGTCCATAGACACAATGGTTTCCATGTAATATATTTAGTTCTGGTTACATATCCTTCTGAATTTATCAACGCCAAGATTCTTGGCCTAAAATAAAGTATGATGATCTTTGTATGTTATTGATGGAGCAGAAACAAAATGTAGCTTTTTTTATTTCGAAAAGGGATCTAAGAGAGACACAAATTCTGAAATTTTGCATATTTGGAAAGTACATATAATTTTTATTTTTTATCCAATTTTGATGCGAATTTTTTCTTTGGATTAATTATGCTGAGAGCTTCTGATGTGTGTTGACAGATTTCCTCTATCTGTTATGAGCTAAACTCAACCAACAAGTGCCAAATTCTAAAAACTTTTCATCAAATTTTAACACGTTATTTTGCAAAATGCTAATCTTCATGTATTATTTTTTATGAGTTGTTTACAGAAAATTGGTTTTTCAGGGAAAAGGGGCTAAGTAAGTGGGGCCCAATTTCCAAAATTTGGCATATTTGGAAGATAAACAAGATTTATATTTTTCATCTAATTTTGATATGCTTGTAGTTTTTTTCTTTGGATTAACTATTTAAATGACTTCAGTTGTAGTTTTCGAGTTATGCTTGATTGCAGTAAAGAATTGGTGCAGCAGGAAGCCCTTGTCGACTTTCTACAGTCGTATCATGCTGTGCCCGGCATAGTCCTTTATTATTGTGTCTATGACACTAGAACATCAGACAGATTGTATATTGACACATTGTATTATTGTTAATTATTCATTAAATTATTATTTTACAATGGCTTGTATTTTTTGTTCCTTCTCAACAGTAGATTATGAAAATATGTCTTCAGTGGCAGAAGATATGTCTAAATCTGTCTTCCAATTAAGTGTGTGAATGTCATCATGGTATGTGTTAATACATTAATGGTACCATGTGACATGGATGTCTGTGTCACCTGTATGTTTAATCTGAGGTCTCTTTACATCATCCCTTGTAGATCCATTTCTTATTTGAAACTTAGTTGTCCTGTTATTTTATGTAATTTGAAGTCTACAATTTGAAGTGTTTCTTATTTAATATATTTAAAGAATTTTTACATATTCAAGCTATTTTTAGTAAAGTATTTATATACCATGAAGGGGCATAAGTGCATGAGTGGTTAATATCGCTAACTCCTAAGCACCAGTTTAACAACACTAATGTTGGTTGATGCCCCATTACCCACCTTAAGTGTTAAGGTTTTGAAACACCTACACATTGTCTTAGTTCAAAACACCTACACATTGTCTTAGTTCAAAATACCTACACATTGTCTTATTTCAAAACACCTACACATTGTCTTAGTTCAAAACACCTACTCATTGTCTTAGTTCAAAACACCTACACATTGGCTTAGTTCAAAATACCTACACATTGTCTTAGTTCAAAACACCTACACATTGTCTTAGTTCAAAATACCTACACATTGTCTTAGTTCAAAACACCTACACATTGTCTTAGTTCAAAACACCTACACATTGGCTTAGTTCAAAATACCTACACATTGTCTTAGTTCAAAACAACTACATATTGTCTTAGTTCAAAACACCTACACATTGTCTTAGTTCAAAACACCTACTCATTGTCTTAGTTCAAAACACCTACACATTGTCTTAGTTCAAAACACCTACTCATTGTCTTAGTTCAAAACACCTACACATTGTCTTAGTTCAAAAAACCTACACATTGTCTTAGTTCAAAATACCTACACATTGTCTTAATTCAAAACACCTACACTTTGTCTTAGTTCAAAACACCTACTCATTGTCTTAGTTCAAAATACCTACACATTGTCTTAGTTCAAAACACCTACTCATTGTCTTAGTTCAAAACACCTACACATTGTCTTAGTTCAAAACACCTACACATTGTCTTAGTTCAAAACACCTACTCATTGTCTTAGTTCAAAACACCTACACATTGTCTTAGTTCAAAACACCTACACATTGTCTTAGTTCAAAATACCTACACATTGTCTTAATTCAAAACACCTACACTTTGTCTTAGTTCAAAACACCTACTCATTGTCTTAGTTCAAAATACCTACACATTGTCTTAGTTCAAAACACCTACACATTGTCTTAGTTCAAAACACCTACACATTGTCTTAGTTCAAAACACCTACTCATTGTCTTAGTTCAAAACACCTACACATTGTCTTAGTTCAAAAAACCTACACATTGTCTTAGTTCAAAATACCTACACATTGTCTTAATTCAAAACACCTACACTTTGTCTTAGTTCAAAACACCTACTCATTGTCTTAGTTCAAAATACCTACACATTGTCTTAGTTCAAAACACCTACTCATTGTCTTAGTTCAAAACACCTACACATTGTCTTAGTTCAAAACACCTACACATTGTCTTAGTTCAAAACACCTACTCATTGTCTTAGTTCAAAACACCTACACATTGTCCTAGTTCAAAACACCTACACATTGTCTTAGTTCAAAATACCTACACATTGTCTTAATTCAAAACACCTACACTTTGTCTTAGTTCAAAACACCTACTCATTGTCTTAGTTCAAAATACCTACACATTGTCTTAGTTCAAAACACCTATGCATTGTCTTAGTTCAAAACACCTACACATTGTCTTAGTTCAAAATACCTACACATTGTCTTAGTTCAAAACAACTACACATTGTCTTAGTTCAAAACACCTACTCATTGTCTTAGTTCAAAACAACTACACATTGTCTTAGTTCAAAACACCTACACATTGTCTTAGTTCAAAACACCTACACATTGTCTTAGTTCAAAATACCTACACATTGTCTTAGTTCAAAATACCTACACATTGTCTTAGTTCAAAACACCTACTCATTGTTTTAGTTCAAAACACCTACACTTTGTCTTAGTTCAAAACACCTACACATTGTCTTAGTTCAAAATACCTACACATTGTCTTAGTTCAAAACACCTACTCATTGTCTTAGTTCAAAACACCTACACATTGTCTTAGTTCAAAACACCTACACATTGTCTTAGTTCAAAATACCTACACATTGTCTTAGTTCAAAACAACTACACATTGTCTTAGTTCAAAACACCTACACATTGTCTTAGTTCAAAATACCTACACATTGTCTTAGTTCAAAACACCTACTCATTGTCTTAGTTCAAAACACCTACACATTGTCTTAGTTCAAAACACCTACACATTGTCTTAGTTCAAAACACCTACTCATTGTCTTAGTTCAAAACACCTACACATTGTCTTAGTTCAAAACACCTACACATTGTCTTAGTTCAAAACAACTACACATTGTCTTAGTTCAAAACACCTACACATTGTCTTAGTTCAAAATACCTACACATTGTCTTAATTCAAAACACCTACACTTTGTCTTAGTTCAAAACACCTACTCATTGTCTTAGTTCAAAATACCTACACATTGTCTTAGTTCAAAACACCTACTCATTGTCTTAGTTCAAAACACCTACACATTGTCTTAGTTCAAAACACCTACACATTGTCTTAGTTCAAAATACCTACACATTGTCTTAGTTCAAAACAACTACACATTGTCTTAGTTCAAAACACCTACACATTGTCTTAGTTCAAAATACCTACACATTGTCTTAGTTCAAAACACCTACTCATTGTCTTAGTTCAAACACCTACACATTGTCTTAGTTCAAAACACCTACACATTGTCTTAGTTCAAAACACCTACTCATTGTCTTAGTTCAAAACACCTACACATTGTCTTAGTTCAAAATACCTACACTTTGTCTTAGTTCAAAACACCTACACTTTGTCTTAGTTCAAAACACCTACACTTTGTCTTAGTTCAAAATACCTACACATTGTCTTAGTTCAAAACACCTACTCATTGTCTTAGTTCAAAACACCTACACATTGTCTTAGTTCAAAACACCTACACATTGTCTTAGTTCAAAATACCTACACATTGTCTTAGTTCAAAACAACTACACATTGTCTTAGTTCAAAACACCTACACATTGTCTTAGTTCAAAATACCTACACATTGTCTTAGTTCAAAACACCTACTCATTGTCTTAGTTCAAAACACCTACACATTGTCTTAGTTCAAAACACCTACACATTGTCTTAGTTCAAAACACCTACTCATTGTCTTAGTTCAAAACACCTACACATTGTCTTAGTTCAAAACACCTACACATTGTCTTAGTTCAAAACACCTACTCATTGTCTTAGTTCAAAACACCTACACTTTGTCTTAGTTCAAAACACCTACTCATTGTCTTAGTTCAAAATACCTACACATTGTCTTAGTTCAAAACACCTACACTTTGTCTTAGTTCAAAAAACCTTCTTGCTTTCATTTGGTGGTCATTATACAGCTGAAAATGACAATAAACGTCAATGACCCAAAAACCCAATAAATTAAAAGACATTAATAGTTAATATATGATAATGTCAGGAAGTAGACAAGGGGGAGAGGGAGGGAGGTAGATTATCTTAATCATATCCCTTTTTGGAAACATGGCCCTAAGTGTGGATTTTGATGAAATAATTTCAGATATTTTCTTCTTTGTAATTCATTGAATTTTCCAACATTTAGGGTCATGTAAACATTTTCAAGTTTTAATGTGTAATCAAATTTCAGATTGTAGGTTAACAAAGACATTTTCTCTGTAATTTGTCGGGCATTATCCTATAAATCATAATATGTGAAGTTTTTAACCCTTCAAAATAATCTTGCATGCAAATCATACAAAGCCCTTTGTGCTAATTTAGTCCTTGTAAACCACTAATTGATTTAAAATCATTTCATCTCTAAATGTGACGAATGGATATTTTATTTTGAGGTATTTAGTCGGCAATGAATTTTATGTCATGTTACCGGTCAAAGTAATTAATATGAAATAAATTAGGGGTTTATCATAATCTGGAGATTTGTGTTGTAATTTTAGGTTAATGGTTTATCTAATACACATAATTCACATGTGAATACACATTGCTTACCAATACACTGATATGAACCTAGTCAAGTGAGAACATGATACCAAATTAAGCCACTATAGTCAAAAATAACAGTGATAAAAAAATACTGTTTAGTACAAAGGGTAGTTGTAAATCAGCTGATCGATGATTGAACATTGACAATGTTATACAGTGTTATTGGTAGGCCTCTTGTTGTAATCTTATATACAGTAACATACATTGTAATTCTCTTGTTAGTTGTTGTAAATACCTAAAGTCTACATCTGTTTGAAGCCCTGGAATTTGAAATGTGCAGCATAAGCCTGTACCAAAAGTCTTGTAAATAAAATTATAAGAAACATACCTTATACAAGTGTGTAACTAAATATACCACTTTAACAGGAATAAGGTACTGAATTGTAAAGGAGCATTATTTGATGTTTCATCTGACATACTTAATCATTTTGTTTGGAGTAGGGAGGACAAGGGGGGTATTAAGAAAATTTACATCTTTGTTTTGTTCATCTCATATTTCAACTTGGATTCGAGTCTACATGCCATTAGTGGGGGGATTTGGTTGACATGATATTTCTTCCTCTTGACAACACAATATCGACTCTGCTTGTGCATATCTGATACCATCTACATTTTAATACTTTCACAAATATTTTTGGGGAGGTGTGTGGGGGTATGGCATTCAAGAAAGAATACAAACACAAATCCCACCAGCATTTCATCCACATTTCTATCAAATGAATACTGAAAAATATGGTTGTTCATACTAACAGTTGAATCAAGGAATATATATCTTACAAACTACACTGAACATATATCTTACAAACTACACTGAACATCTATCTTACAAACTACACTGAACATCTATCTTACAAACTACACTGAACATCTATCTTACAAACTACACTGAACATATATCTTACAAACTACACTGAACATCTATCTTACAAACTACACTGAACATCTATCTTACAAACTACACTGAACATATATCTTACAAACTACACTGAACATATATCTTACAAACTACACTGAACATATATCTTACAGACTACACTGAACATCTATCTTACAAACTACACTGAACATCTATCTTACAAACTACACTGAACATATATCTTACAAACTACACTGAACATATATCTTACAAACTACACTGAACATCTATCTTACAAACTACACTGAACATATATCTTACAAACTACACTGAACATATATCTTACAAACTACACTGAATATCTATCTTACAAACTACACTGAACATCTATCTTACAAACTACACTGAACATCTATCTTACAAACTACACTGAACATCTATCTTACAAACTACACTGAACATCTATCTTACAAACTACACTGAACATCTATCTTACAAACTACACTGAACATCTATCTTACAAACTACACTGAACATCTATCTTACAAACTACACTGAACATATATCTTACAAACTACACTGAACATATATCTTACAAACTACACTGAACATATATCTTACAAACTACACTGAACATCTATCTTACAAACTACACTGAACATATATCTTACAAACTACACTGAACATATATCTTACAAACTACACTGAACATATATCTTATAAACTACACTGAACATCTATCTTACAAACTACACTGAACATCTATCTTACAAACTACACTGAACATCTATCTTACAAACTACACTGAACATCTATCTTACAAATTACACTGAACATATATCTTACAAACTACACTGAACATATATCTTACAAACTACACTGAACATATATCTTACAAACTACACTGAACATATATCTTACAAACTACACTGAACATCTATCTTACAAACTACACTGAACATCTATCTTACAAACTACACTGAACATCTATCTTACAAACTACACTGAACATCTATCTTACAAACTACACTGAACATCTATCTTACAAACTACACTGAACATATATCTTACAAACTACACTGAACATATATCTTACAAACTACACTGAACATATATCTTACAAACTACACTGAACATCTATCTTACAAACTACACTGAACATATATCTTACAAACTACACTGAACATATATCTTACAAACTACACTGAACATATATCTTATAAACTACACTGAACATCTATCTTACAAACTACACTGAACATCTATCTTACAAACTACACTGAACATCTATCTTACAAACTACACTGAACATCTATCTTACAAACTACACTGAACATCTATCTTACAAATTACACTGAACATATATCTTACAAACTACACTGAACATATATCTTACAAACTACACTGAACATATATCTTACAAACTACACTGAACATATATCTTACAAACTACACTGAACATCTATCTTACAACCTACAGTGAACATATATCTTACAAACTACACTGAACATCTATCTTACAAACTACACTGAACATATATCTTACAAACTACACTGAACATATATCTTACAAACTACACTGAACATCTATCTTACAACCTACACTGAACATATATCTTACAAACTACATTGAACATATATCTTACAAACTACACTGAACCTATATCTTACAAACTACACTGAACATATATCTTACAAACTACACTGAACCTATATCTTACAAACTACACCGAACATCTATCTTACAAACTACACTGAACCTATATCTTACAAACTACACTGAACATATATCTTACAAACTACACTGAACATATATCTTACAAACTACACTGAACATCTATCTTACAAACTACACTGAACATATATCTTACAAACTACACTGAACATCTATCTTACAAACTACACTGAACATATATCTTACAAACTACACTGAACATATATCTTACAAACTACACTGAACATATATCTTACAAACTACACTGAACATCTATCTTACAAACTACACTGAACCTATATCTTACAAACTACACTGAACATATATCTTACAAACTACACTGAACATATATCTTACAAACTACACTAAACATCTATCTTACAAACTACACTGAACATATATCTTATAAACTACACTGAACATCTATCTTACAAACTACACTGAACATCTATCTTACAAACTACACTGAACATATATCTTACAAACTACACTGAACATATATCTTACAAACTACACTGAACATCTATCTTACAAACTACACTGAACATCTATCTTACAAACTACACTGAACATCTATCTTACAAACTACACTGAACCTATATCTTACAAACTACACTGAACCTATATCTTACAAACTACACTGAACATATATCTTACAAACTACACTGAACATATATCATACAAACTACACTGAACATCTATCTTACAAACTACACTGAACATCTATCTTACAAACTACACTGAACATATATCTTACAAACTACACTGAACATCTATCTTACAAACTACACTGAACATCTATCTTACAAACTACACTGAACATCTATCTTACAAACTACACTGAACATATATCTTACAAACTACACTGAACATATATCTTACAAACTACACTGAACATATATCTTACAGACTACACTGAACATCTATCTTACAAACTACACTGAACATCTATCTTACAAACTACACTGAACATCTATCTTACAAACTACACTGAACATCTATCTTACAAACTACACTGAACATATATCTTACAAACTACACTGAACATATATCTTACAAACTACACTGAACATATATCTTACAAACTACACTGAACATATATCTTACAAACTACACTGAACATATATCTTACAAACTACACTGAACATCTATCTTACAACCTACACTGAACATATATCTTACAAACTACACTGAACATCTATCTTACAAACTACACTGAACATATATCTTACAAACTACACTGAACATATATCTTACAAACTACACTGAACATCTATCTTACAACCTACACTGAACATATATCTTACAAACTACACTGAACATATATCTTACAAACTACACTGAACCTATATCTTACAAACTACACTGAACATATATCTTACAAACTACACTGAACCTATATCTTACAAACTACACCGAACATCTATCTTACAAACTACACTGAACCTATATCTTACAAACTATACTGAACATATATCTTACAAACTACACTGAACATATATCTTACAAACTACACTGAACATCTATCTTACAAACTACACTGAACATCTATCTTACAAACTACACTGAACATCTATCTTACAAACTACACTGAACATATATCTTACAAACTACACTGAACATATATCTTACAAACTACACTGAACATATATCTTACAGACTACACTGAACATCTATCTTACAAACTACACTGAACATCTATCTAACAAACTACACTGAACATCTATCTTACAAACTACACTGAACATCTATCTTACAAACTACACTGAACATCTATCTTACAAACTACACTGAACATATATCTTACAAACTACACTGAACATATATCTTACAAACTACACTGAACATATATCTTACAAACTACACTGAACATATATCTTACAGACTACACTGAACATCTATCTTACTAACTACACTGAACATATATCTTACAAACTACACTGAACATATATCTTACAAACTACACTGAACATATATCTTACAAACTACACTGAACATATATCTTACAAACTACACTGAACATCTATCTTACAAACTACACTGAACATATATCTTACAAACTACACTGAACATCTATCTTACAAACTACACTGAACATATAATTTACAAACTACACTGAACATCTATCTTACAAACTACATTGAACATATATCTTACAAACTACATTGAACATCTATCTTACAAACTACACTGAACATATATCTTACAAACTACACTGAACATATATCTTACAAACTACACTGAACATCTATCTTACAAACTACACTGAACATCTATCTTACAAACTACACTGAACATATATCTTACAAACTACACTGAACATATATCTTACAAACTACACTGAACATCTATCTTACAAACTACACTGAACATATATCTTACAAACTACACTGAACATCTATCTTACAAACTACACTGAACATCTATCTTACAAACTACACTGAACATCTATCTTACAAACTACACTGAACATCTATCTTACAAACTACACTGAACATATATCTTACAAACTACACTGAACATCTATCTTACAAACTACACTGAACATCTATCTTACAAACTACACTGAACATATATCTTACAAACTACACTGAACATATATCTTACAAACTACACTGAACATATATCTTACAGACTACACTGAACATCTATCTTACAAACTACACTGAACATCTATCTTACAAACTACACTGAACATATATCTTACAAACTACACTGAACATATATCTTACAAACTACACTGAACATCTATCTTACAAACTACACTGAACATATATCTTACAAACTACACTGAACATATATCTTACAAACTACACTGAATATCTATCTTACAAACTACACTGAACATCTATCTTACAAACTACACTGAACATCTATCTTACAAACTACACTGAACATCTATCTTACAAACTACACTGAACATCTATCTTACAAACTACACTGAACATCTATCTTACAAACTACACTGAACATCTATCTTACAAACTACACTGAACATCTATCTTACAAACTACACTGAACATATATCTTACAAACTACACTGAACATATATCTTACAAACTACACTGAACATATATCTTACAAACTACACTGAACATCTATCTTACAAACTACACTGAACATATATCTTACAAACTACACTGAACATATATCTTACAAACTACACTGAACATATATCTTATAAACTACACTGAACATCTATCTTACAAACTACACTGAACATCTATCTTACAAACTACACTGAACATCTATCTTACAAACTACACTGAACATCTATCTTACAAATTACACTGAACATATATCTTACAAACTACACTGAACATATATCTTACAAACTACACTGAACATATATCTTACAAACTACACTGAACATATATCTTACAAACTACACTGAACATATATCTTACAAACTACACTGAACATCTATCTTACAAACTACACTGAACATCTATCTTACAAACTACACTGAACATCTATCTTACAAACTACACTGAACATCTATCTTACAAACTACACTGAACATCTATCTTACAAACTACACTGAACATATATCTTACAAACTACACTGAACATATATCTTACAAACTACACTGAACATATATCTTACAAACTACACTGAACATCTATCTTACAAACTACACTGAACATATATCTTACAAACTACACTGAACATATATCTTACAAACTACACTGAACATATATCTTATAAACTACACTGAACATCTATCTTACAAACTACACTGAACATCTATCTTACAAACTACACTGAACATCTATCTTACAAACTACACTGAACATCTATCTTACAAACTACACTGAACATCTATCTTACAAATTACACTGAACATATATCTTACAAACTACACTGAACATATATCTTACAAACTACACTGAACATATATCTTACAAACTACACTGAACATATATCTTACAAACTACACTGAACATCTATCTTACAACCTACAGTGAACATATATCTTACAAACTACACTGAACATCTATCTTACAAACTACACTGAACATATATCTTACAAACTACACTGAACATATATCTTACAAACTACACTGAACATCTATCTTACAACCTACACTGAACATATATCTTACAAACTACATTGAACATATATCTTACAAACTACACTGAACCTATATCTTACAAACTACACTGAACATATATCTTACAAACTACACTGAACCTATATCTTACAAACTACACCGAACATCTATCTTACAAACTACACTGAACCTATATCTTACAAACTACACTGAACATATATCTTACAAACTACACTGAACATATATCTTACAAACTACACTGAACATCTATCTTACAAACTACACTGAACATATATCTTACAAACTACACTGAACATCTATCTTACAAACTACACTGAACATATATCTTACAAACTACACTGAACATATATCTTACAAACTACACTGAACATATATCTTACAAACTACACTGAACATCTATCTTACAAACTACACTGAACATATATCTTACAAACTACACTGAACATATATCTTACAAACTACACTGAACATATATCTTACAAACTACACTAAACATCTATCTTACAAACTACACTGAACATATATCTTATAAACTACACTGAACATCTATCTTACAAACTACACTGAACATCTATCTTACAAACTACACTGAACATATATCTTACAAACTACACTGAACATATATCTTACAAACTACACTGAACATCTATCTTACAAACTACACTGAACATCTATCTTACAAACTACACTGAACATCTATCTTACAAACTACACTGAACCTATATCTTACAAACTACACTGAACCTATATCTTACAAACTACACTGAACATATATCTTACAAACTACACTGAACATATATCATACAAACTACACTGAACATCTATCTTACAAACTACACTGAACATCTATCTTACAAACTACACTGAACATATATCTTACAAACTACACTGAACATCTATCTTACAAACTACACTGAACATCTATCTTACAAACTACACTGAACATCTATCTTACAAACTACACTGAACATATATCTTACAAACTACACTGAACATATATCTTACAAACTACACTGAACATATATCTTACAGACTACACTGAACATCTATCTTACAAACTACACTGAACATCTATCTTACAAACTACACTGAACATCTATCTTACAAACTACACTGAACATCTATCTTACAAACTACACTGAACATATATCTTACAAACTACACTGAACATATATCTTACAAACTACACTGAACATATATCTTACAAACTACACTGAACATATATCTTACAAACTACACTGAACATATATCTTACAAACTACACTGAACATCTATCTTACAACCTACACTGAACATATATCTTACAAACTACACTGAACATCTATCTTACAAACTACACTGAACATATATCTTACAAACTACACTGAACATATATCTTACAAACTACACTGAACATCTATCTTACAACCTACACTGAACATATATCTTACAAACTACACTGAACATATATCTTACAAACTACACTGAACCTATATCTTACAAACTACACTGAACATATATCTTACAAACTACACTGAACCTATATCTTTCAAACTACACCGAACATCTATCTTACAAACTACACTGAACCTATATCTTACAAACTATACTGAACATATATCTTACAAACTACACTGAACATATATCTTACAAACTACACTGAACATCTATCTTACAAACTACACTGAACATCTATCTTACAAACTACACTGAACATCTATCTTACAAACTACACTGAACATCTATCTTACAAACTACACTGAACATATATCTTACAAACTACACTGAACATATATCTTACAGACTACACTGAACATCTATCTTACAAACTACACTGAACATCTATCTTACAAACTACACTGAACATCTATCTTACAAACTACACTGAACATCTATCTTACAAACTACACTGAACATCTATCTTACAAACTACACTGAACATATATCTTACAAACTACACTGAACATATATCTTACAAACTACACTGAACATATATCTTACAAACTACACTGAACATATATCTTACAGACTACACTGAACATCTATCTTACTAACTACACTGAACATATATCTTACAAACTACACTGAACATCTATCTTACAAACTACACTGAACCTATATCTTACAAACTACACTGAACATATATCTTACAAACTACACTGAACATATATCTTACAAACTACACTAAACATCTATCTTACAAACTACACTGAACATATATCTTATAAACTACACTGAACATCTATCTTACAAACTACACTGAACATCTATCTTACAAACTACACTGAACATATATCTTACAAACTACACTGAAAATCTATCTTACAAACTACACTGAACATATATCTTACAAACTACACTGAACATCTATCTTACAAACTACACTGAACATATAACTTACAAACTACACTGAACATCTATCTTACAAACTACATTGAACATATATCTTACAAACTACACTGAACATATATCTTACAAACTACACTGAACATATATCTTACAAACTACACTGAACATCTATCTTACAAACTATACTGAACATATATCTTACAAACTACACTGAACATATATCTTACAAACTACACTGAACCTATATCTTACAAACTACACTGAACATCTATCTTACAAACTACACTGAACATCTATCTTACAAACTACACTGAACATATATCTTACAAACTACATTGAACATCTATCTTACAAACTACACTGAACATATATCTTACAAACTACACTGAACATCTATCTTACAAACTACACTGAACATATATCTTTCAAACTACACTGAACATCTATCTTACAAACTACACTGAACATATATCTTACAAACTACACTGAACATATATCTTACAAACTACACTGAACATATATCTTACAAACTACACTGAACATATATCTTACAAACTACACTGAACATATATCTTACAAACTACACTGAACATATATCTTACAAACTACACTGAACATCTATCTTACAAACTACACTGAACCTATATCTTACAAACTACACTGAACATATATCTTACAAACTACACTGAACATATATCTTACAAACTACACTAAACATCTATCTTACAAACTACACTGAACATATATCTTACAAACTACACTGAACATCTATCTTACAAACTACACTGAACATCTATCTTACAAACTACACTGAACATATATCTTACAAACTACACTGAACATATATCTTACAAACTACACTGAACATCTATCTTACAAACTACACTGAACATATATCTTACAAACTACACTGAACATCTATCATACAAACTACACTGAACATCTATCTTACAAACTACACTGAACATATATCTTACAAACTACACTGAACATATATCTTACAAACTACACTGAACATCTATCTTACAAACTACACTGAACATATATCTTACAAACTACACTGAACATCTATCTTACAAACTACACTGAACATATATCTTACAAACTACCCTGAACATCTATCTTACAAACTACACTGAACATCTATCTTACAAACTACACTGAACATATATCTTACAAACTACACTGAACATCTATCTTACAAACTACACTGAACATATATCTTACAAACTACATTGAACATCTATCTTACAAACTACACTGAACATATATCTTACAAACTACACTGAACATCTATCTTACAAACTACACTGAACATATATCTTACAAACTACACTGAACATATATCTTACAAACTACACTGAACATCTATCTTACAAACTACACTGAACATATATCTTACAAACTACACTGAACATATATCTTACAAACTACACTGAACATATATCTTACAAACTACACTGAACATATATCTTACAAACTACACTGAACATCTATCTTACAAACTACACTGAACATCTATCTTACAAACTACACTGAACATATATCCTACAAACTACACTGAACATCTATCTTACAAACTACACTGAACATATATCTTACAAACTACACTGAACATCTATCTTACAAACTACACTGAACATCTATCTTACAAACTACACTGAACATATATCTTACAAACTACACTGAACATATATCTTACAAACTACACTGAACATATATCTTACAAGCTACACTGAACATATATCTTACAAACTACACTGAACATCTATCTTACAAACTACACTGAACATATATCTTACAAACTACACTGAACATCTATCATACAAACTACACTGAACATATATCTTACAAACTACACTGAACATATATCTTACAAACTACACTGAACATATATCTTACAAACTACACTGAACATCTATCTTACAAACTACACTGAACATCTATCTTACAAACTACACTGAACATATAATTTACAAACTACACTGAACATCTATCTTACAAACTACATTGAACATATATCTTACAAACTACACTGAACATATATCTTACAAACTACACTGAACATATATCTTACAAACTACACTGAACATCTATCTTATAAACTACACTGAACATCTATCTTACAAACTACACTGAACATATATCTTACAAACTACACTGAACATCTATCTTACAACCTACACTGAACATATATCTTACAAACTACACTGAACATATATCTTACAAACTACACTGAACCTATATCTTACAAACTACACCGAACATCTATCTTACAAACTACACTGAACCTATATCTTACAAACTATACTGAACATATATCTTACAAACTACACTGAACATATATCTTACAAACTACACTGAACATCTATCTTACAAACTACACTGAACATCTATCTTACAAACTACACTGAACATCTATCTTACAAACTACACTGAACCTATATCTTACAAACTACACTGAACCTATATCTTACAAACTACACTGAACATATATCTTACAAACTACACTGAACATCTATCTTACAAACTACACTGAACATATATCATACAAACTACACTGAACATCTATCTTACAAACTACACTGAACATCTATCTTACAAACTACACTGAACATATATCTTACAAACTACACTGAACATCTATCTTACAAACTACACTGAACATCTATCTTACAAACTACACTGAACATCTATCTTACAAACTACACTGAACATATATCTTACAAACTACACTGAACATATATCTTACAAACTACACTGAACATATATCTTACAGACTACACTGAACATCTATCTTACAAACTACACTGAACATCTATCTTACAAACTACACTGAACATCTATCTTACAAACTACACTGAACATCTATCTTACAAACTACACTGAACATCTATCTTACAAACTACACTGAACATATATCTTACAAACTACACTGAACATATATCTTACAAACTACACTGAACATATATCTTACAAACTACACTGAACATATATCTTACAGACTACACTGAACATCTATCTTACTAACTACACTGAACATCTATCTTACAAACTACACTGAACATCTATCTTACAAACTACACTGAACATCTATCTTACAAACTACACTGAACATCTATCTTACAAACTACACTGAACATATATCTTACAAACTACACTGAACATATATCTTACAAACTACACTGAACATATATCTTACAAACTACACTGAACATATATCTTACAAACTACACTGAACATATATCTTACAAACTACACTGAACATCTATCTTACAAACTACACTGAACATATATCTTACAAACTACACTGAACATATATCTTACAAACTACACTGAACATCTATCTTACAAACTACACTGAACATCTATCTTACAAACTACACTGAACATCTATCTTACAAACTACACTGAACATCTATCTTACAAACTACACTGAACATCTATCTTACAAATTACACTGAACATATATCTTACAAACTACACTGAACATATATCTTACAAACTACACTGAACATATATCTTACAAACTACACTGAACATATATCTTACAAACTACATTGAACATATATCTTACAAACTACACTGAACATCTATCTTACAACCTACACTGAACATATATCTTACAAACTACACTGAACATCTATCTTACAAACTACACTGAACATATATCTTACAAACTACACTGAACATCTATCTTACAACCTACACTGAACATATATCTTACAAACTACACTGAACATATATCTTACAAACTACACTGAACCTATATCTTACAAACTACACTGAACATATATCTTACAAACTACACTGAACCTATATCTTACAAACTACACCGAACATCTATCTTACAAACTACACTGAACCTATATCTTACAAACTATACTGAACATATATCTTACAAACTACACTGAACATATATCTTACAAACTACACTGAACATCTATCTTACAAACTACACTGAACATATATCTTACAAACTACACTGAACATATATCTTACAAACTACACTGAACATCTATCTTACAAACTACACTGAACATATATCTTACAAACTACACTGAACATATATCTTACAAACTACACTGAACATATATCTTACAAACTACACTGAACATCTATCTTACAAACTACACTGAACATATATCTTACAAACTACACTGAACATATATCTTACAAACTACACTGAACATCTATCTTACAAACTACACTGAACTTCTATCTTACAAACTACACTGAACATCTATCTTACAAACTACACTGAACATCTATCTTACAAACTACACTGAACATCTATCTTACAAATTACACTGAACATATATCTTACAAACTACACTGAACATATATCTTACAAACTACACTGAACATATATCTTACAAACTACACTGAACATATATCTTACAAACTACACTGAACATATATCTTACAAACTACACTGAACATCTATCTTACAACCTACACTGAACATATATCTTACAAACTACACTGAACATCTATCTTACAAACTACACTGAACATATATCTTACAAACTACACTGAACATATATCTTACAAACTACACTGAACATCTATCTTACAACCTACACTGAACATATATCTTACAAACTACACTGAACATATATCTTACAAACTACACTGAACCTATATCTTACAAACTACACTGAACATATATCTTACAAACTACACTGAACCTATATCTTACAAACTACACCGAACATCTATCTTACAAACTACACTGAACCTATATCTTACAAACTATACTGAACATATATCTTACAAACTACACTGAACATATATCTTACAAACTACACTGAACATCTATCTTACAAACTACACTGAACATATATCTTACAAACTACACTGAACATATATCTTACAAACTACACTGAACATCTATCTTACAAACTACACTGAACCTATATCTTACAAACTACACTGAACATATATCTTACAAACTACACTGAACATATATCTTACAAACTACACTAAACATCTATCTTACAAACTACACTGAACATATATCTTATAAACTACACTGAACATCTATCTTACAAACTACACTGAACATCTATCTTACAAACTACACTGAACATATATCTTACAAACTACACTGAACATCTATCTTACAAACTACACTGAACATATATCTTACAAACTACACTGAACATCTATCTTACAAACTACACTGAACATATATCTTACAAACTACACTGAACATCTATCTTACAAACTACATTGAACATATATCTTACAAACTACACTGAACATATATCTTACAAACTACACTGAACATATATCTTACAAACTACACTGAACATCTATCTTACAAACTACACTGAACATATATCTTACAAACTACACTGAACATATATCTTACAAACTACACTGAACCTATATCTTACAAACTACACTGAACATCTATCTTACAAACTACACTGAACATATATCTTACAAACTACACTGAACATATATCTTACAAACTACACTGAACATATATCTTACAAACTACACTGAACATATATCTTACAAACTACACTGAACATCTATCTTACAAACTACACTGAACATATATCTTACAAACTACACTGAACATCTATCTTACAAACTACACTGAACATATATCTTACAAACTACACTGAACATATATCTTACAAACTACACTGAACATATATCTTACAAACTACACTGAACATATATCTTACAAACTACACTGAACATATATCTTACAAACTACACTGAACATATATCTTACAAACTACACTGAACATATATCTTACAAACTACACTGAACATCTATCTTACAAACTACACTGAACATATATCTTACAAACTACACTGAACATATATCTTACAAACTACACTGAACATCTATCTTACAAACTACACTGAACATATATCTTACAAACTACACTGAACATCTATCTTACAAACTACACTGAACATCTATCTTACAAACTACACTGAACATATATCTTACAAACTACACTGAACATCTATCTTACAAACTACACTGAACATCTATCTTACAAACTACACTGAACATATATCTTACAAACTACACTGAACATCTATCTTACAAACTACACTGAACATCTATCTTACAAACTACACTGAACATATATCTTACAAACTACACTGAACATATATCTTACAAACTACACTGAACATCTATCTTACAAACTACACTGAACATATATCTTACAAACTACACTGAACATCTATCTTACAAACTACACTGAACATATATCTTACAAACTACACTGAACATCTATCTTACAAACTACACTGAACATCTATCTTACAAACTACACTGAACATCTATCTTACAAACTACACTGAACATCTATCTTACAAACTACACTGAACATATATCTTACAAACTACATTGAACATCTATCTTACAAACTACACTGAACATATATCTTACAAACTACACTGAACATCTATCTTACAAACTACACTGAACATATATCTTACAAACTACACTGAACATATATCTTACAAACTACACTGAACATCTATCTTACAAACTACACTGAACATCTATCTTACAAACTACACTGAACATATATCTTACAAACTACACTGAACATATATCTTACAAACTACACTGAACATATATCTTACAAACTACACTGAACATCTATCTTACAAACTACACTGAACATCTATCTTACAAACTACACTGAACATATATCCTACAAACTACACTGAACATCTATCTTACAAACTACACTGAACATATATCTTACAAACTACACTGAACATCTATCTTACAAACTACACTGAACATCTATCTTACAAACTACACTGAACATATATCTTACAAACTACACTGAACATATATCTTACAAACTACACTGAACATCTATCTTACAAACTACACTGAACATATATCTTACAAACTACACTGAACATCTATCTTACAAACTACACTGAACATATATCTTACAAACTACACTGAACATCTATCTTACAAACTACACTGAACATATATCTTACAAACTACACTGAACATATATCTTACAAACTACACTGAACATATATCTTACAAACTACACTGAACATCTATCTTACAAACTACACTGAACATATATCTTACAAACTACACTGAACATCTATCTTACAAACTACACTGAACATATATCTTACAAACTACACTGAACATCTATCTTACAAACTACATTGAACATATATCTTACAAACTACATTGAACATCTATCTTACAAACTACACTGAACATCTATCTTACAAACTACACTGAACATATATCTTACAAACTACACTGAACATCTATCTTACAAACTACACTGAACATCTATCTTACAAACTACACTGAACATATATCTTACAAACTACACTGAACATATATCTTACAAACTACACTGAACATCTATCTTACAAACTACACATAGCTGAACATATATCTTACAAACTACACTGAACATCTATCTTACAAACTACACTGAACATCTATCTTACAAACTACACTGAACATATATCTTACAAACTACACTGAACATCTATCTTACAAACTACACTGAACATCTATCTTACAAACTACACTGAACATATATCTTACAAACTACACTGAACATATATCTTACAAACTACACTGAACATCTATCTTACAAACTACAC